>VZRE01009264.1:207703-224077 GCA_013396775.1 Cephalopterus ornatus
CCGGCAGCCGCCGCCATGGCCCCGCCCGTTCCGGCGGCGCTGCCGGGGCGGGGCCCTCACGGCCCGGCCGCCATGTCGTGTGCGGGCAGGGTCCCTCAGCGACCGCCCCGCAACAGCGTTCACGGGCAAAGGGGGGCTGCCGGGAGCCCACGGAGGGACAGAAAGCGTCCCTCGATGTCCCCCGCAACACCAAGCCGCCGGGGGCGCTCGGATGGCAAAGCTCGAGCCCTCCGCTTGAGCCCGTCGGGTGCTAAAGTGTTCGTCACCCGCGTGGCTGTCGGAGCGGCTGCTTTTGTACCGGTGCCGTTCGAAGGAAGCGTCCAGGTTTTCACCCCAGTGGTCACAGTGCCACCGTGGAATCACCGGGTGGGTTGGGTTGGGTTGCTCCGAGCCCCATCCAACCCGGCCTTGGACACTTCCAGGGATCCAGGGGCAGCCACAGCTTCTCTGGGCAACCTGTGCCGTCGTCGGCATGATCAACGACTATAATTCACAGCGAAACAGTACCTAAAAACTTAACGGCATTAGCTCCTGTGCAGAGAAGCCTGGCTTACACATTCAGAATTCCTTCCAAGAAGAGATGATGTTAAGGCACCTGACGTATATTTAAGGTCACTGACATTTGGTGGTAGGCTCAATGCAAAACAGGTATTACATAACGGACAAATGGACAAGTCACTTGTTCTGATACCTTTAATTTGTCCCTGTAAGACAAACTGCTCGTTAAAAAAAAATAGATACATGAAGATAGTAGCCGAAATAAGCGGTTTGCAGTGTGTCGGAGTGGAGCAAATAACTCTGAAACTGTGCGTGATGTCTTATTTCCTAAGAGCCTTAATTCCCCAAATAATCTGAATAGAATAAATACGCTTTGTGATTCGCCAGATCACCCTACGGTAATAGGCTGTTTCGAGGATGCGACTAAAAGGAATAAGTTAAATTTAATAATTAATATAACTGGAGCTATTGAATATTCCCTAGTTCAGCTATGAAAGCAGCTGCAAAATGCAGTGTATCGTCCTATGGTCACGTGCAGTGGAAATTTCCTGGCACCACAATACCTCTGGCAGCAGAGGGGAGCAGCCTCCACAGCCTTTTTTCCATCGAGCAGCGGTTGGTGACAAGAAAAGTGCACCTCAATCCTCTCCTTGCTGTAATTTTTTTTTTTTTTGTCCCTGCATCCATCACACCTCAGAGGAAAGCTGAAAAAAACCCCACCACTTTTTAAGCGTATTAAGTGTTTCGTTAAAGACTGTTGTTTGGTGTTTCTCTTTTATGTCAGTCTTTTAGCTTAATTCAGCGGTCCTTAATTGAAGTTACAGTTCCATGGCATAAAAAGCTGTTGTTTTGTTTTGCTGTCTCTCTGAAATGTACATTGACAGTACTAAATCACAGCTAATAGCAGACGCTCTAGTTTTTAACATTAAGGGATCTCCACTTTGTAATATTATTGTTAAAACAAGGGAAGTGGGGGGTAATTTGAGAGCAGCTCAGTGATGCTCGCTGTTATTGTATCAGGAAATGCTGTGGCAGCATTGGCATGTTATCTTTGTGACAGAAATCCCTCCTATGATGACATTTGGGTATTCTATTTTAAGCTTGAGGCAACTCACTGAGTTAAGCAAGGTTACCTGGATGTGCAGAATTAAGCCTGGTTTCTGGAGGGGAACTGTTATTGATTTGAAACAAAGTAAATACAAGAATTGAAATATCAGAACTGGCAAACAGGAGAAGGTCATGGCAAGAAGTGACATTAAGGAGGTTAATTTCCCTTTTATTATGTTGTACTTTCGAGGCAATTTTCATCTAGCATGTGCTAACGTAAACGCAGCACAGTCCTTCGCAGGAGCTGGAAGATAAGGTTTGTCAGGTTCCTTTTACAGATGAGTAAACCTCGTGTACGGAGCTCGAGGATGAGAGAAAAACATCCATGCGACGACAGCAGGTTTATTATGCATAGTGCTGAAGTGGTTTGGATAAGACACACACACAAACACACACACACACACACACAAGCACTTTTGTACATTTAAAAACTTAGCCGTGAAAGTCTGAAGGACATCCCAGCTCCAGGGGGAGTGCTGTATCTATGCTGCTGGTTCTGCTTCCCCTGGTGTTTGCCTTCACTCATAAAGCGATGAAATCATACTATAAATAGAGGGCAAAGTCCACTCTCAAACAGTAACGGGTAAAGTCTCCTGTTTGACGTGATAATAAAGCGTGGAACAACAGGGGGTTTTGGTTCCTTTAAAGCTCCTCTGCAGTAAAACTGTGCTCTCCAGCGCCTGAATCACTCACCGCCCTGCTATCAACAGCACAAAAGAAAAACACTGCGAGTCCCATGACCTCACTAAACCTTTCGGGCAAGGGGTCAGCAGAGAAATCTCTCTCTCTTTAACCCCTCAGCAACCGCTGCCAGGGCTTCTCCTGCTCTGCGCCCACATTTCCCCCAGGTACCCTGGGGACAGCGGGGGGACGCGGACGTCCCGCAGCCGCCTCAGCTGAGCTGAACCCTGAGGAGAGCGCGCTCCTCGCCGTCCCAAAGCGCACAGCACCACGACGCTTCCAGGCGAACCCGCCCCGTCGCTCCATGCCCGCTCCCCCCGTGCGGTGTCCCCGGCGGGGCGGGGCGGCCGTGCCGGTGCGGGGCGGGGCCGGGCGGACAATAGGGACACTCGGCGGTGACGCCGCGGTGAGTGGCCGGCGCGGCGGGGCCGGGGACCCCCGGGACCCCCTTTTTCCCGACGGCTGCCCTGCGTTCCCGCAGCGCCGGGACGAGGTGAGCGGCGGGGTCCCGGCGGGAGAGGGGCGGGGAGGAGCGAGGAGGAACCGGGTTTACGGGGCAGAGCTGGGCTGCGGTGCCGGGCTGGCGGTGCGGGACCCGCCGCCTCCCTCACCTGCGCTCCGCCGTGTCCCGGCACGGTCCCGCACAGGCGGCACCTCCGCCGGCGCCGCAGCATCTTCGGGAGGAGGAGGGATGGATGTGGTTTAGCAAACCAGGGTGGCGGTGCCGGGAGGAGCGCCCTGTCCCGGCTGCTCCCTGTCCCGGCTGCTCCCCGTCCCCGCTGCTCCCGTGTGCCCTCCCGGAGGATGCTGCGAGCGGGACCCGTGTGCTCCGTGCTTGTGTTCGGAGCGAATGACGAGCGCGGTACGTGTGCTTTCACTCTTTAGCAAAGCAGGAAATAAGCCCTCAAAATAAGCCCGCGATGCACAGCAAAGTGCGTGCCGCCGCTAAAACGGCTAAAAGTGTTCCCGAGTAACTCGTTTTTGCTCTGCCTGTGTGCAGGGTGTTGGTAGCGGGAGTGATGTGAGGCTGCAGGGATGGGGACAGATACTGGGTACTTTACACAGCGCTGTAGGGCAGCTGTACACTCAGTAATGTTTAAATCATTCCACGGGGGGTGGTTTCAGCAGCGTGGTGAGTCCTGTGATTAAGCAGATTTCTAGGTGTTTAAATGGAAAGTGAGTATTACCTTGAGCCTGCTTCCCTAGGCCATGTGTGTAACAAGAAGACAGAGTGGGCTCCATTGTCACTCTCTGTCACAGGTACATGGATGAAGTTATTTGAGTTAACTTATTTTGGGTGCAGTAATTTATCTTTTTTTCATTTGATGCGTGTCAGTTGAATGGGAGTTAGCACTGAGTATAATGAAGAAGAAAATCAATGTTTATTCAAGGTGTCTGATCTCTTCCGCTGTCAGAATGTCACCACTGTAGAGACCATCTCTGAAAGAAGAAATTTAACAGAATTTCTTGCTTTGCCTGTTTGCTAGATATCTGTCTTAGCTCTTTTTAAGGATTTTTATATCCATAGGCCATTGACTTTAAGAGTGGACTAAGAAGAACTGAGTGCACTCAGCTTTTGCAGAGCCAAAGTAAGAGCTGGTGGGAGTAGAATAATAACTCTGAGCTTGATGCTGAGGTTACTAAAGGGAGTAGTTTAACCCCTCCTAATGCAGTGTAAATCTGAAATGAAACTGGGAAGCCAAATACTAAAATTAAAGCTTATACTAGTAAGGGCTACAAATCTACAAGAAGAAAATCAGTGAAAAACACATTTGTGTCTGAAGAAATACAGCAGTATATTAGGGCAGGATGAGTTCTTTGCATAAAACCTTCCTTTGCTCTTCACACTCAGTTCTGTACATTTGATCTGTTTAATAAGAGACCCTATTTTTATTGTGAATGTCTGCAAGAGGTAGGGAATACACCTTACCAATTTTATTATGAAAAAACCCCAAACACTGACACACTGTAGGTGAACTAGAATTTTAAGTCTCAAATTTATAATGCTGTAATTTGTAATAATATAATAAATTTATAATTTAACTGAAACGGTGCTTGTAAAACTTGTTTCTTCCAAAATTCTACCAATACAGGGAGCCTAAGTGAAACTGAGAACTGTGTGGCATTTTAACTCTGTATACTGATGTGCAGAACAAGAATGACAGCACAAATAGTGAGTTAAATTTGAGTTCTTGCACTTACAGTTACGCTGTACTCACATTTCTCATCTTCCCAACCCAGCAGCAATAACTGGCGTTTCAGAGGCACCTGAATGAATGTAAATAGATGACTATATACACTGTCATATTCACCTCCTACAACTTGGCCATGCAATTCAAGTAACAATTTCAAACAAATTCTTCTTCATTATGAAAGAATCTCGACCTTTCGGTGGGACTGAGGAGTGCAAAGGGCAGAAGATGTTTTGAAAGGGAAATGTAAATGTTAGAGCAGGAGCTTTCTGACTTAATCTAAACCTTAACTCTTTGTAAACAAACAGAGCAAAGGTGATAACCCTGAGATAGGTGGTGCTGTCACAAAACAAAAATCTGCACGTGGCAGACCGTGTGTGAGATTTTGTTTTGGTTTTTTTTTAATAGAAATAGTTTCGGTTTGGTATCAATGTATTTTTCTCTTCAGTGTTCTCAGTTCTTCCCATAAAACCTCTTGGGTAATTAATGTTTGCATTTTGCTAAAAGCAGACACCCCTCGTTTCTTTTTTCTATTTAGAAGACGTGGAAGGAGGTTTGTGAGCACTGAAGGAATCAGTGGGCTCCTCAAGGGAAGTGATACTTTGTAGGCTTATCAAATCATGGCTTTTTAATGTGGACATAACTGTACTACCTGCTTTTTAAGGTGGAGATCTCTTGTTCTCCAGAGTCACCTATTAACTGGCACGGGACAGTGGTGCACAGACAACATGCAAATGCTGATGATACCTAAAAATCTTGAGGGATTCTCGAAGTCTTGACTCTGACCCAGGGCCCCCTAAACATTTTCAGCAGAGACTGAAATACAAAATACCTGTACAAGCTCTTTACTTTAAAAGGTTCCCTCTGTCATGCATTTCTTTTGCTACTGAGGTCACAGAACTTGCTTAAGGAATACTTTTTTTTTCCTGTTTAAATATAATCAAATGCTTAATCCCTGTCGTGTTTTGAGGTGGGAGAACCTGCGTTAAATTCCCAGTGAAGGCATGTTATCATCACTAACTTACTGAGCATAAAACCAGAAATGAAGGAAAATGTAAGAAGCAGAATGTGTATTTTTTTTAGATTTACAGAAGTGTGCCTTTAATGGCTGTTTGAGGCAATATTAACAAGTGTTTTGTGTAAACAGTCTCCAAGGTCATTGATGTTAAGCTGACTGAGAACACGGTAAGAGACAAAGAATTAATTTATCTTTGCTCCTTGACCTGGTACTGATTTAAGAGTTAATCCAGCAACCTGGGTTAACTAACCCGCCCTATTAAAAAACGAGTAGCGATGACTTCACCTCTCATCTTTCCACGAGACACCGAGGTTGCTGATGGCATATTCATATTCCTGGTTCTCTGAAACCTGAACTGGCTCTTAATCTTTGCCGGTTTTATCGAAGACGTGCCCTTGTAAAATGGCATTAGAGATTTGTATTCGCAGCAGGGAGGATGATGTCATGTTTTGGAAGAGTTGGTCATGGATTGGAGGTATATATGCAAACAACCAAGCCTCTGTTTGTTTTTCATTTAAATTTGGTTTGCATGGGCAGCTGGGAGAATCTGAAACAGTTTGATGAGATGTGCTTTGATACCTTGGGGGTAAAGGGTGAGGGTCCTATCTGGAAATCTGTATTTATGTAGGTGGGCACTGGGAATCTTGAGCCCAAATATTGGAATTAGATTATTACTTTTTCCACTATCATAACCAGTTTTATAACAGACTAAACCACATATTGTAATTATTGATAGCTTTACTGTGTCATGTCTGCATAAAATACGTAAGATTGTATGTCTAAGACATAAAGTCCCCATAGACTGTTCCATAGATAAGTAATAAAATACATAAAGATAATACATTAACTATAGTTAATGCATTCGGTGCATTACACTGAAGTATTACTGTGCCTGTCTTAAAAAACTGTTAACACAGCAAATCTAAAGTAAATTTCTGACTAAAAGTGGATTTCAGATCCTTCTGTTTTCCCCCGCTCACCTGCTGGCGTGCCTTGTTTAGTGATGTGGTCTTTTTTCAAGAAGATTTTCTGTTCTCTTTTGCTAGGTAAAAAAAAAAAAAAGGAACAACCCACAAATAAAAAAACCCTTGACTGTGCAAAATAAACACAGCATAAACATAATCTTTCTACCTTCATTATTCAGTCATAATTGTGTTCATAAACTGCCACAATTTCCATCGTGTAATTAGCCACTTAGAGGGCTGGTTTTTGAAGTTTGGATATAGGAGATTCAGCAGAATACTAGGTATGTATTTAAACTTGAAATACATTATTTATTCTGCTGAAGGCGGAAAGATGGAAGGTGCAAGATGGCTGGTAGAAGATTAACACATCCTGCTTTGGGGAGCCAGGAGAGCCTGTGGAGTGTGATGTTTGCTCCTCTGCACAGATCCAGACCTGAAGAACAGATCAGGTCCACATTAATGTAGCTCGTACGTGCATTTCTATATTATACCCATACACCTAAATTTTCGAAACGATGACACAGATCACTAAATGGCCTCAAGACCAAGAAGGTAATTGCTAAGCTTTGCTTTGAAACGAAATTAGACCCATCCTGTACTTCTTTAAGAGAGTAGCCCTGCCAGGCTGCCTTTGCCTCAACACTGTCCATCCCATAAAATACATTATAACTCCCCTCTTTTTCGGATGGGCAAAGCCAACATCCCTGCAGCTGAGTGGTGGGGAGCATGACCCAACAGCTCTGGCAGTTTCCTTTTTAGCCCGTGGGAGGAAGGTATTATCATGGTAACAGGTGTGGGGTGGCATATGTTGCACTTGGGGCTTTTGTTGTGCTGTTGTACGGTTTGTTTACATGTCTGAGGCCTGTGGTGCCTTGACTTATTATAGGTCTTTTTCAGAGCACAGTTTTCATCTCACACAGATATAGACGTTTCCGTTGTGTGGCCCCGTGAATGTGAAACCAGCATCTAGTCTAGAAATGAAGAAGACAAAAAAAAAAAAGAGAGAGAGAGAAAAAGAAGATACCTTTTTTTAGTGGCTTTTTTTTTTTTCTTTTTCCCTCACTACATGGTTGTGAAAGCTAAAAATAGTATACATGTGCAGTAGACAGCTGACTTTTTATGCTTGGCCTTATTACATTTTATCCACTATACTACTTCTTTTACTAGGTAACTTTTAAGGACTTTGTGAGGAAACACGATGAGTCCATTTCCATTTGTTTGAGTCTCCCTGTGGTACCCACAGGCCGAAGGAATACACCCCAAACATACCTGAGTGTTTACTTTGTATGTGTGATGTCTGGGTGAGCACTTCACATGCCCAGCATCCTCCAAACCTTGCTCTGCCATTCCCAGGTTTCTCCTCCAAACCTTGCTCTGCCATTCCCAAGTTTCTCGTTCCCCTCGGAGCTCCCGTTTGAGCTCTGGTGGAGTTCTCACATCAGGGGCTGCCCTGATTCAGAGCTACAAAGTCCTTGGGGTGACTGGGTGTCTGGAAATCCGGAATGCACAAAGTTCTTCTATGAACATTACCCCTTTTTTTTTTTCCCTGATGATTTTTTTTTGGACTGAGGAGAGAGACGCAGGAATACATGAAGGAAGGACTTAAAATAGGACATGGCATCTTTTGCAACACGTATAGCACCTGAAAAGCCTTTTTTTAAAAAAAAAAAAATTATCTGAATGAAATACGCTTTTTAACTCACCTGTAAAATATATTCAGAGAGGTGCTGCCTTGGAGGCAAGGACTGCAGTATTTCACCTCAGAAACAGAGCTGGGTCCCACAACTCCCTCACAGCAGTTGCAGTAAAATTCAGAACACCTTACCCCAGCACTGCTAAACCACACAGGTCTTCAGAACTCTGGACATATTTAAAATCCTAGATTACAAATGTCTTTGTAAGGGAAGCAGGAATGCTGTGAACAGAAGGAAAAACCGCAGAAGATTGAACTACAAACTCTATATAACACGTAATATCTACCCAGCTGAAACTAGTCTGTAGCTGCTTTTCCCCAGCCACATTAAACATCACTAAGAAGATCCTACTCCTTAAACCAAGTATATTTTCATTTATCTAGTATCATATTTCTGTGAGTTCGCTCATGCAATAATATATACACATTAATTATGAATAATTTTGCCTTGTGGAAAATGTAAATTTCATCTAAATACTGAGAGGAGATCAGGGCTCCCCCAGGGCACAGAGGCCTTAACCTCATCCCCAGTGTAAAATGTAAAGGGTTTACAAGACTGTAGAAACGGGGCAAACCAAATCCCCACCCAGGGGACATTATTTTTTGCTCGGTTTAGTTTCATTTCTGGGAGTATTTCACATGAGTTTTATTCATTTGACCTGCTGAGGGTGTTCTTAAAATGGAGAAAGGAATCCAGCCGGAGGAAATCCCCTTTGCTGCTGTCCAAGATCACACCATCAACAAAGGGGTTCGGTTCTGTAAGGACAGAGCTGGGAAGCAAAGAAACCATCAAAAAAGCTGGTCAAAACCAATGCCAGATAAAACCAGGGCATCTCCAGGAGATTGTAGTTAAGTTCATCATCAGGCACCCTCAGGACAACAGGCAGAGCCAGCAAATATCCAAGGGGCAGGAGTGTTACTTGCCCAAGGGTGTGTGTGGGGTTTGAAATAATCCCCATCCTCAGCTCTGATGTTGTTTCCCTTGATGAACCAAATAAAACAATCCTAGTGACTACAAAAACATCAGCCCCTCTCCAAGCTCTGCTCTCTCAGTGTTTTTCCAAGTAACTTCCCCACTGTACAAGGAGGCAGCTCCACTGATCTCAGTGGTTCCTTCTGTCCGCTCTTCTGTGTGGAAAGGTTTAAATCTTCATTTTATTTATTTCTGTGGTGAGTTGCTTGTAATTTCCGTGGCGGTAGCCTCCGGCTGAGGAAGGTGTGTAAGCTTGGTCCTAAATTAAGGACTTTGGAAAAGCTGTGCAAGTTTGGTTTAGATACTTTGCTGCCTGGGGATCTCCCTGGGTTAGGGTTGATTTAATGCCAGGCAGGTTGTTGCAATCAGTGTAGGAAAGCATCTCATACTAAGTGAAACTACCAAGAAACTATACTTGACTACACCAGCTATATTTATCGAGATTTTCCAATTTTTAGGTTGTTTTGGGCCAATACGAAGCAGCAGCCATCTAAATGCTGCTTGTTTGAATTGCTGAACATCTGTTGGGTCACTGAAACTTTCCTTTGACTGCTCTCAAAATAGTTAATCTTAGCAACACTCGTGTTCTGACTGGAGAGGTAAAAAGAGCAACTTTAAGAGCACTTTAAAGATTAATTTCCATCTAAACTGGGAAGACCTTACGTAACCAGAAGCCACAAGGTTGTCTTGTCATGACTCTCTGCAGAGCAAGATGTCTCAAACAAGGAGAACCCGCAGGCACTATGTCCTCTCCAGCTACCCCAGTGGAGCACCAGAAGAGGAGACCTACAGTAACCTCCAGACAATCCCAGACACCACAGAGCAAATGGAGTTGGATATCAGGTATCACCACATCAATGCTCCTCCTGTCCTCCCCCGAGCACAGAGGGCCAGACTTTCCAGAAGACTCTGCTAAGCCAAATAATCACAGTGGGTGCTGCTGGAAAACGGGATAGATGCAAGTGTAGATAACCTGTAGCGCAAGATTATGCAGCACAAAGTGCCTGTGAGTTTTTTATCTTGCTCAGGGACACGGATGTGGCTCTTCATGGGAAACCCACCTGTTATAACAAGCAGCTGAAGGGGCCATTTTTACATAATTCTCCAGGCGCCGCTCACAGCAAGCTGGTGGTGCTGCTTTGGGTTTTTCTTAATCCCATACATACATTTTTTCCAGCTGAAGAGTCAGGGGCTGCCTTTCTCCCCCATCTGTGAAAATTCCTTTCTGTGGGTGGTTTTTGTTTGGTTTTTTTTTTTTCCCCTTAATTTGATGGACTGACCAAACCAAGCCCAAGTTTTTTTAAGCAGATCTCTAGAATTAAGCTCTTAAGCCCACTGACTATTCAGCAGATCTCACAAACAGATCTCAGCAGAAATGCAAGTTAAAATAAAAATGTGTATTCCTATTACTTGTGTACCAAAATAAACACCAAAACCCGTGTCCGAGAGAAGCTGAATCTAACTGGAAATTTTCATCAGGAAGGCATAACCGGTTTTTTGGCATCAAAATGTTGCCACAGATGTTGTTTTCAGGTTTCTCTGTGCCCTGGGACCCCCCCTAAAAGCCTTTAGGTTTTGGTCAGTTCATACCAAGGTACCACCCAATAGCTGGAGACCCAGACTGCATCATAGAAATCATTGGAGTAAAACTGTTGGATGACAGAGGCAACATTTTTGTGAGATGAAATATTTTGAAAGGTTCTAAGTGAAGGCTGTCCCAGTGTTTTGACTCTGGGAGGGTGAGGGTGGGGGGTGGGAAAGAAAAACCAAACCCAGACCAGAATTCTTATAAAAAGAAATGAGACACTTTAAAAAATCAACACTGCCAAATACGCAACTTCTTATGAAAACATCAAGGCACTTCTTTCTGCATATAAATACGGGTGAGAGATGCTTAATCAATAAAACCATAAATAACGTGGGGAAAAAAAAAAACAACAAAACCCCAAACCTTAACATTTACATGACCAGCTGTTGGGGGAATAACTGTACCTGACATTTGCAGAGTGCTTTTAAGGACTTGCTGTGGCAGAACTCTCCTCTAACTGTGCCCGTCTTGCAGCTCAGCTACTCAGGTTGGCCATCAGCTGGCCCTGATCGGGGATGAATTCAACAGGAGGTACCACAGGACCTTAGAAGACACACTGCTTCACCTGGCACGATTGTAAGTCACCTTCTTGGCAGATCCTTCTAAAAACCCGGTTAGATAACCAAAAATGTGTGTTCCTGTACGCAAAATTAAAAAAAAAAATTATAGCTACTACTGCTGCTTGTACGGAGTTTAAGAAAGGAAAGCAGACACTGCAGCTTGTTTTACAAGGAAAAGCTTTAGCATGTAAATTGTTTCCACAAACTGCAGCCATTTAAAGTCAAAAGGCACGAGATGGCCACTTAATCGCTTAATTCAGAAAGCAAATTACCTTTACCTCGTGGAGGTCTGCTTCCTAAATATTTAGAGAAATATGCACGTACACATGAGAATTCCAGGAAGGAGCATATTTGAGGTTTTTGTTTGGGTGTAGGGAGTTCTTTGGAGGGGGGATTGTGTGGGTTGTTTTGGTGTTTTTTGTTTTGGGGGGTTGTTTTTTTTTTCTGGTTGATTTGTTTTTTCTTGGTCGCTTTTTTCAATGTTCTAAACTTCGGTATTTTCTTCGCCAATTTTTAGAATAAATTTTCCATCCCCATGCTTTTTTTTGTTGTTGTTGTTTTGTTTTCTTTCAATCCTCAGGGTTGCTATCAGTGTTTTCCAGACGTGGAATGTTATTAAAAGTGTTACAAGAAGCTCTCGGAACGTTTTGAACAGGAACTGGGCGAAGAGGATCATGGGCTGTGGGAGCTGGGTATGGTCTCCCCCTCTTCTCCCAAATTTTTGTTGGCAAGGAAGTAACAGCAACACTTAAAAGGGAATTAATTGTCAATGAGTAAAGGATATAATGCAGCTCTAGGTTGGGGTTTATTCCTTGGTGCCCTGTTTTTTCCCTTTAGGCTGGAATTGCCCATTTACAGACAGGGTGTGCTGCCCAAATCCCACACAGCTCCAAGAGTTCCCTGCAGAGGGAAGGCATCTCCCACTGGAAAATGCTGTGAGGGTCTATCCCAGAGGAGATAAGCAGTGCCTGCTGCCAGTAGTGTTCACCCTGGAGGAGAGAGGAAGGTTCTTTGCAGCTGGATTTGACACTTGTCGTCGGCTTTTTTGCACCGCCTTTTTGCTGCTTGTCATCCCCAATTCCCTTGTTGTCCCTGATTCCCGCCTCCTTTGTCCCCCCAGGTTCCCAGGCTGCCTTTCAGGTGTGTCTGCCAGAAGCTGGTGCCTGCAGCCCTGCTGGTCGCTGCCTTTTGGTGGGCCCTGAATTACGGACTGTAGAATGAACACAGGGAATTACAACGGGAGGTCATTGCTGGACTCTGACCAACATCATCAACACCCCGGTGGTGGCAGCTGGTTTGTTTTTCAAACGTACACTGAGGAAAAAAAAAAAAATCTCTTTAATATTTAAAAACCTAGGCTAGTGCTGGGTCACTGCTGTTTCATACTTTTTTAAAGAATTAAAAATGTTTAAAATAAGGAGGTTGTTGCTGGGTAACTGCCTGACTTGCTAGTTTTGAAATGTGACTCCAGGCAATTAGAAAGTCTGTTTTTTTGTGTGTGTGTGTTTGTTTTAATACAATATAAAGTGTCTATTTCATATAAATTGAGTTTGTTAAAGAGAACCTGGATGTGAGGAAGACTGAAGGCATGCTGGACATCCTTTCAATTTTAACACTGTAAAAGCAAGAGTAAAGATTACAACCATGATAACTTTTTTTTTAAAAATTAAATTGTTGCTTCAAACCTTTTGCAGTGTTGTCTACTTTATTTTCCAAGACACATTAATAGCAATATCTTGCCCTGTACCTTTTGCTCTCTAAGACTACAGGCCAGGCTTTGTTTGATTCTGGCGTAGTAGACAGTTACAGACTCTCAGCGAGAGAAAAATGAAAGTGCATCTCTGTGGTTTGGGTATTCCCCTCAGCACAGGGGATTCCTGCTTCTTGCCCAGCCAAGCAACAACTACAGTCAGTGCATTTTTGAAGCAGGAAAATGCAGTATTTAATGGATTTGTGATCTAAGCACTCACCTGACAAGCTGGAGTTTCAAGTCCCTGCTTTAAATCAGACAAGGACTTTAAACCTCTCTTTTCTTTAGTGAAGAAAAATGCCAAGTTAAGTCAGATTTAAGGGTGTTGAGGAATGTGCTTCCTCTCCTTAATGGACGGTGCCCAAATCCCATCATGATCCTAACTGCCCATCTCAGAAAATCCTGCTGGGAAAAAGAAAAGCCAGGCTCAACTGGACTATTTCAGGAGACTGATGCACTGCCCATTTCATCCCAGAGCTGTGTGGGAGGACTCTGCTTTTCCCCCCAACTCTTGCAATCAATGATGTAAGGCTTTGAATCGCAAGAGAGGGGAAGTTCCTCATCCAGCACAGGGCAAAACACAGTCCCGAGGAACAGAAAATCCAATCACACGGAGAAAACAAGTGAAACGCAAAGCAAACAGCATCCAGGTCCTTCTTCCTGCTAATTAAGCAAGGCCCACAAGGTGGAATGTTCTTAGGATACAGACTTCCCTTCAGCATCACACACTGACAGAGGCACCCAGGTTTATCTAGTGGTTTGCAAACAGAGATTCCTAGCACGATTTTTCCCAAAGGGCTTTAATTCTGGGCAAAGTTCCAACAACAGGAAGAAAAAAAAAAAAGAAAAAAATTACAGGAAGAACACTACAAATAAAAAATGTGTCTCCAACTCGAAAATTCAAATAATTAAAAAGGAAGTACAGAAATTTTAAAGCACTGTACTCAAAGCAAAAAAAAAGTGCCATGCTCAGTCCCAACTATCATAAAAGCTGGTGTGAAAGTCACTAACGTTGCATTTGCTCTTAAAAGGTGTAGTCAGAAGCTTCTAACACAGCACAACTCAGTATTTAATAACGTGAGTGGGATTTAGTTGCAATATTCCAACCACCTATTGAAAACTTCGGGATGCTTTACTGAATAAATGACACCTTACCTGTAATGTGGGAGCCCTTCACTGAAATAATTTTCTTTACAGTAATCCCAGCCCTTAACTGTCAGCCTCTAGCAGTCCAGCAATGAAGCTGACAAATTCTTCAGTGTTTTACTAATTGTCAACATTTACAAGAGTTGCCAAAAACGTGGAATTTGTGCTGTAAGGGCAGGCACAGCTGCCAACTGCAGCTCACAAAAGAGCTGCTTGATGATCCAGTCCACTTGGCAATCAGAATCGAGGCCAATGCTTTTAATTCACCCTCCCTTCCAGGACAACCTGCTGCTCTCCAGCTCATCACTTCCTGCTGCCAGGAAAATGTACACATTTTTGTTAAGCTTTTTGGTTTTTTTCTTCCCTCCCACCCAGTGAAACATTTCTCTGTGGAACTTTGCACGTGGCATTGGACAACTGGAGAGAAAATTACCATAAGCAAATAACGGTGCACCCCACAGCATTGAAAAGAGCAAGAAAAGCTTCATAGTTTATTGACAGTTTAACCTTAAGAAAGTCACGTTCCTAATAACGTCCTCTGCATTACTCGGCTGCTGCCTGGAAACATGGGAACAAAACAAAAGGATTTTACACACAGATGGACATCCCACAGGTCAGGTGAGTTACAAACCAGGAACATCAACCAGGTGGACCCTCTAAATGCACCCTCAAGCCCAGAGCAGAGCCCTCCACGACTCAGCTCATTTCCACCCCTGTATTCACGCAGAAGATCCCTGCATTTAACTGGGAATTTAACCAACTTTAACTGGAATCCATGCCAAAAAAAAAAAAAAGGAAGAAACAAGGGAAAAAAAAAGAGGGGAAGTTGCTTGCAGGATGGAGGCCAAACAGTGTTATTTGGCCTGTTTGCTGATAGCTTTGCAGTCCCAACACAGATGGAGGAGCCAAACTCTGCTCTCCCCTTCCGCACCTGAGGCACTCAGAGAAGGAAAACGTTCATTGCAATGAAGCACATGGTGCTCTTCTCATCTTTTCATCAGGAGAAGCCACGAATGTTTAAGACTTCTTCTCTTGGGAGCTCAAAGTTTTAAATCAGAAAAAAAACCCCAAGTTGCGTGGATTTTTTTCAAAAGGTCACTTAAGTCTCTGCTGCTTCATCATCTTCCAGAGCATCCACGTGTTTATATTGTTTCCAGGCCTTTAAATTACATTTTCTGAGAATGGCTCCCAGTTGATTCCCGGGCCCCACTTCGTAGGTGTAAGGGAATTCTGTTCCTTGTTTCCTTTCATACACTGAATGCATGGTCTGTTCCCACAAAACAGGTGACACCACCTGCTTCACTAACAGCTTCCTGATGTGCTTTGAGTGCATGTACTTTTTGCCATCAACGTTGGAATACACGCAGAGCAGTGGCTGCTGGATCTCAATGGATTTTAGGACTTCAGCCAAAGGCTCCACTGCTGGTTCCATAAGTCTGGTATGAAAAGCCCCACTGACTGGGAGCATTTTTGTACGTGTAAAATAGTATTTTCGGGCATTCTGCTGCAAATACTCCAAAGCCTGGAAAAGAGAGAGAGGGAGAAGTGAGAGTCTTGCACAACAAAGGTTTTCTCAGTCGCCCCACAAGAACCACCTCATCGGACTTATGGTGATAAAGGGTTTCCTCTCCCAACCCCACAACTGCAAGGTCTCTGCAGGAATTCCGTGTATCCTAAAAGAATCACAGAATCAACTAGAATCACTAGAATCAACTTGAACGCATGCAGGAAAAAAACCCAAGCCACTTTTTGGACAAACTAAGGCCGTACATAACACCCACGCAGACGTGCAAAGCAACAGTTTTAAAAGAGTGAAATGCCAAGCTCAACTGAAGGAACAGTTACCCTGAAGCAGTAGTTAAGTTATCCTGAAGCAGTACCTGTAAGTGTCCTGCAATGACTCTGCTGTCTGGAAACAAGTAGTTCGAGACCGTGCACACGGGGCTCTCAATGCCCAGCGATTCACAGTGTTTGCGGGCTTCCAGGCAGGCAAATTTGTAATTCGTCTCTGGCCGGCCCATAACCGAGAGCATCCCACTGGGAACAGCCTCGGACGCCGCCTGCATGGCCTCGGCGCGCACCTTCACCGCGTACAGAGCTGGGGAGAGACAACACAGGCGGGTAAACAAATACCTAAAGAAAAAAACAAAAAGGTCCCAGCGGGAACACGCCGGGAAGGGGCTTGCGATGCTTTCGGGAGGGG
>VZRE01009264.1:225463-255267 GCA_013396775.1 Cephalopterus ornatus
CCCCCAAGAAAATAAGGAAGCCCGTTATTAATTTTTATCCGGCGTGTGCGTTTCCCAGCGGTTCGCGGCGGTACCAGCCGTGCCCGCGGCCCCTGTTCCTCTGACCTGCGGGTCTGCCCTGTGCACGTTCGCTCCCTGCGCTCGGCACAACTTTTCAGGCTGCTCTTAATAACTAAAGGCGTCTTCCTCCGGTAGCATTCCTTCCTTCAGTCACGTTTCTCCAAGGCCGAAAGAACGGGCTTGGGTTTTTCTTCCGAATTTTTGGGCAGTGCTCGCCGATCAGCTCAAAACGCTCTGTGGTATAATTCGAGCGTTCAGGGGCAAGATTATTTAAAAAACAAACAAACAAACAAAAAAAAAAACCCAAGAAAAAAGTGAAAGTTGCCGTGCCAGAGTTGCAACTGTGTGATAACTTTTACAATTGTGTAAAGGTTATGAAACAGTATCAAGCATTAAGTCAGAGCAGCTCAGTAAAAGAGACTTTTACTGTGTTAGTACAGGTTGGGAGAAGGAAATGGATCACAGGGGTCTCAACAGCAAAAGGGTGCAGACTGTGTGCGTCAAGCATTTGAGACTTAGCAGTGGTGATGCATATTACCCCATCAGAATACCTGGCAAGGTGAAAAGAGTCAGGCCTAGGCAGCACTTAAACTAGAAATATCCAGTAGAAATGTAAGTTTTTTTATTTTTTTTTTAAGAGAAGGTGTGGATGATGAAGAAGAAAAACCTACAGCAGGACACTGAGTGGCTGTTTGGAAGGAAGGGATGTTTTGTCTGCATGCAGAGGGTTTAATGCAAACAGACATAGGGAAAATGAGAAGAGATTGAGGAGCAAATGGCAAATTATTGCCCGGGAAGCTTTTGTTCCAGTATACATGTCAGTTCACTGTATGAAAACCCTCAGCAAATCATAGATTTATTTGCATAACTCGTGCTCTGCCACTTCAAAAGAAGTGTAACTTGGGCAGTGAGATTTTTTGTTTCTATCCTTACACCTTGCATTATATTCTTAAATAAATACCATTGTTTTAAATTAAAAGCACTTATTATAAACATGTACTATACACTTGTTAGATATATTACATCACATTTATTGTTTGAAGTGTCACTGTAACTTGAGATTATGTAGCAAAGAAAAGGCTACTTTTTTGTGGTAGCTGTTTTCTGCAGACTGTGACATAACTTTGCTTTTAGTGTTGCAGGACTTAAAGCCACAACACACGAATAGTAATATAAATTAAGCAAGTTGAACTAGTGGGGTTTTTTCCCTTTTTTTTTTTTTTTTCCCCTTTGTTTCTCTTTTTACTTTTTGTAGCTGGAATCAACTTTGGGCAAGTGAGATGTTTTGAATACCTGGAAAAATTATTGTAACACGTATGTAAAACAAAGTGCAGCCTCCGCTGGACTGCTGAAGCTGCCTGAAGTCAGAGAAAATGGGCAGCATGATGAAGAATATGTTGCAGGGCAGAGATAAGAAGTGGAAACAGAAGTAAGCAAGTTAAGTGTGTGTGAGAAGAAAATACTTCCAACTGTGGTGGTTCTTTAAGACAGTACCTGCTGGGTACAGTGCAGATACCATCTACAGACATCCAGGTTTCCTCAGGATGGAAATCAGGGTGCAAGAATGTTGTGCTGGGATATGACTGGGCAAGTAGTTATTATTTCTAGGTTGTGTAATCCCGATGCAGCCAGAGAGGCTGTGTTAGCAAGTCTGAGGTGTGTAATTTATCACCAAGTCATTGCAGAGTATCAGCAGTACACTAAAAGGAACTAAAAAGGCTGATGGACCTCTGTAGTTACATTACTTTCAAAAAATGTACTGGGTGTTCTATAAACCTCTCACACTGCACAAGTCACCAGATAAATGCCTCAGCACTGACAGACTCTCAACTGCATCCTTGTCTTTTACTTACTCTCTTGCTAAAGACTCACATGAAGTAACCAGAGAGAGACAGACACAGCTTCTTCCATAACCAGCTAGTGCGCTCCCTGAGTTAACTAGTCCTTTTTGTGGGAAACTGATGGTAGTATTTAACTATTTCAGTGCACTTCCTACATCATTTCTTCACTAATGCCTGCAACAGAGCAGTATTTAGCACTCTCAGCTTACAGAACACTTTCAGACTTTCTTCCCTGGGGGGAAAGCTGACAGAATCCTGACAAAGTCCAGTTGCTTAACGCTGCAGGAAACCACCCTCATATTGTTACATCCAAATAAAACATAAACCCCTTCAGGCTCTTGCTTATCACTTTTTACAGAATAGTATTTGACAGGCACACTGGAGCTGCACAGATGACAGCACGTGTAGAGAACTAACCCTGGTGTTTGTTCTCCCTGTAGGCAGAGCACAAGCAGAGGGTTAAAAATAAGTAGATCTTGTTAACTTTAAATTTAAGATGCACCCTGGTAAAAAGCAGGTCGAATCCATCAGGCAGGAGTATGACAGCAATGAGCTATGGAGATTTTTTCCTCTCTCCCTTGTCCATCCTTCACCCAAGACCTTAGTGATCCTGTTCTCTCCTTCTCCCCAGCCTTAGTTATGAATTCTTCCCTGCTTAGTTTTTTTCACCCATTCATTCTTTTGTCCTGTTTCTGACCTTGTATTGCTTTGTCTGCTGCCTTTTTTGCGTGCATTTCTATTAATTTTTGACTTCCCCCAAGGCCTGCCCACAGCCCAGACTCTACACACCCTTTCTTGTTTGCTCCTTACAGCCCTTCTCATCCCTCCATGCTTTACCAGCCCCTCCATGCTCTCAGTTTTGCCTTCCAAATTCTACTCTGCTTCTCTCACCAGGATTTCTGTTGTTCCCATGGATTGTGGCCCCAGCCACTGAAATCTCTTCATTAGATCTGCAGAGCTGTGTGGGCAGAGCCCTGAGAACAGGGACAAAAACCATACTGCAGGAGCTCCCTTGCTGGCCAGGCTTGTCCCTGATCTCCAAAGAGAAATCCATCACATCAGAGCTGCCACAGCGCAACAAAATCTGGGCTCCATTTCCTATCGGTTACCAGTAGGATTTCCTCTTGCCCACTCCCTGCCTCCTCATCCCAGCAGTGCTGACCTTAGCAAAGGAAGTTTTTAAATGCAGGGAAAGACAAGAGCCAAGACAATATCAAAATTGCACTTTTCTCTGACAAGCCTCTGAAATGCTTGTTGCTTTAAAACTCTTATTATCCCCCGGGCCTTCCACAGTTGCTCTTTCCCCATTGATGCAACCTTCCCTTCCTGCTGCCTCTCCCTCCTGCTCAACAGAGGAACAGGAGTTGGGTGTATTTGCCTAATGCACATTTGACAAAACCCACCTTTCAGTCCTGCCCTTTTTTACTGTAGCTCTGATCTGTTTACACTTCAGTAAACTAAACACAGCTCTTCTGGAGCCACTTGGCTTTTGGCCAGAAAGTCTGCAGTGAAGCTTTTCCCTCCTTCCTTGCTCACTGCTTTTCCTGCTGCCTCTGCTCTTAACTAAAGCAGCCTGGCCCAGCAGAGCAAGGCACTGCTTAGTCCCACTTCTGTAGGTGGATTTAATCCGGTTCTCTTTACAGGCTGCGACTGATTGAATGCTTCACGGAGGAGCCACGGGTGGGCTCCCCATTTATCCGCTGAGATCTCCTTGTTTACAAAACATCATCGAAGTCGTTTGCCTTCTCATTGTCCTCCCTGGTGTTTGTTTTCAGAGGCAGCTTCTCAAGTGTCCATTACTAATTCACGACCCTCTTACTGGCCCCATTGAGAATCCTCAGCAACCTTTTGAGGCTAAAAACTGCAGTACAACATATAACATTATTTTGCACATGCTCTTTTCTTACCCTTGGCTGTGCCTTTTCACTGAGAGAATGGGCTTTTTGGTGAATGCAGAAGTACTTCCGACGGCATTTTTTATTTTCCAGGTACAGTTCCTCTCGTATCAAACTGCTTTATTCCTCTGGCATACTTATGGGTATGAAATAAATACCCTTAAGGGATATTTATGAAGGTAAAATTCAGTAATTCTAGTGCACACAGCTGAGAGAGAAGTAAAGGATCCTGCCACCCCTGTTCCCAATTTACAGGAGTATTGTCCAGTGAAGCTGGGACAAAATCCATTAATTTGTCAGTGACCAGAGCAGGCTGTGGATCAAATCCCACACATGTACATCTTTTAAATCTGCTCGAAACGGAAACTTGTTGTGCCAATCAACATGTTTGGTTTTGTTCCAGGTTCACTGTCTCCATGGAAGTGGTACCAGCCTGGGCCCCAGCGGTGGGTTTCACGCTCCTGCCCCACGCGGGGGGATTTCTAGGAAGCACTATAACCAAAAAAGAAATCCCAACGTGGTATCAAACTCTGCAGAAGCCATCCTGGTGTCCACCTAACTGGGTGTTTGCTCCTGTGTGGGGAACTCTCTATACATCCATGGGGTAGGTTTTTCACTCACCTGATCTCAAAGTTTCTCGCTGTACAGTGCTGGACCGGAGAACTATCACTGTACTCCTGTGGCTCTGTGTTTGTAAGAAACTGCGTCAAGCTGCCTGCTGGACAGGTAGAAACCTGTTTGGGGAGTTGTGTGTGGGTTTGATGGGACATTTTGTATGCGCAAACATCCACATCAAAAGCAGGAGCTTGAAAAGCTGCCACTAATTTGCTTTCCTCGTTCATTCTGAGGGAGAGGACCTGCCAAGCTGCAGCACTGGGATTTCTTCTAAGTATGTCCTTCAGTAGTGTTAGGAAAATTAAAACCAAATAAATGTGAGGGGCAAGGAGGAAAATTAGGATAGGACTGTTCCAACAGAGCTCAGTTAAAAGAAACCAAAATCAAAACATACATGTCCTCTCAAATAAAACTGCCAGGCTGCTAAACTGTAAATGCTTGAAACCATACATTGTCTCCTTCTTTAACTAGTTTAAAATGACTGTCAAGTGAACAAGGAATCACAAGGCCAAATACCATTCACACAGGAACCATAAGAGATTAATAATGCTGTATTTTGGCAGTGTGACTGTTATTTTTAATATGATGTAGCAAAAATATTTGTGGAGGTAGGTTGTCTCAGGAGTTTGGGAAGCTTTGATCCTCCTCCCTGCTCTAGAAGCACCAACACCACGTGCTTCGGTGTAAACTGAGCTGAGCTGTGCCTACCAAAGTTTATTATGCTTTTTTCCTAGCTCTCAAACACACGTTGTTGCTAACCCATTAATATTTTTTGGGCTGTAATATACCTTTTTTGGCTCACCCCACCCATTTCTCCCACCACTTTTAAGTGATTTGTAGTTTGCGTATAGCACTGGCTTAACTAGATGAACTCTCAAAACTTCTCCCAATGAACATTACATAGTCACCCTGCAGGTTATCTTAAATACCAGACCACCTGTTGCAAAATACATTCCATTTGAACCAGATCATTCTTGCCCTGTGAATAAAAACATGCCTTTTATCAAAGAGACAAGAGCTGGGTGGCTTTCCTCAGCTTCCCTCAAGTTGACCGCACAGTTTGAAACCCTGTTTCTGGATTCCTCTTCATAAAATCGGGGTATCAGGTTAAAAACCTTGGAAAAAAAAATAATCCAAGTTGTCACAGCTTATCCCTTATTTTGGTAATAGCAGAATCAGTATATCAGAAGGTGGATGGTCTCAGTTCTGTACTGTACCTTTAGCTCAGTGCAAAGATCATACTTATTTACGAGGCTTTTCTCCTGTAATCCATCATGCACACAAAATTCCTTAAATGATCAGGACATTTCATTCCTTCAGAATTCTTTCTACTTAGGAGACTGTTAAGTTTCTAATGCTCACCCTGCCCCCTCCTTTCTTTTGCTTTTATTATTCTCTGCAGCCAAACTGCCAAAATATCAAAAGCTGCACTGTTCAGTCCCTAGGAAAGTAATGGCCAAGAAGCAAGTTTGGGTCACTAAGTGGGTTAAACAAACAAAAAATCCTTCTTGTATGACCTACCAATGAAGACAAACTCCTTGCAATTACTCCTAGGGGTGTTTGTCCGCTCCTGAAGAAACAATTCCTACAAGTTGGTCTCCATTGTTGCTCCACTGCCAGGAGAAATACAAATGAGCCCTGTGCTGTCCAGTTCAGTTCACAGTCTGTATCAGTTTCCAATTCTGAAACAATTCAGGATGTTGGCATTTTATCCAGGGGATTCTGCTGTAGTTGCCTGGAAAGGCTGTGCAGTCACTTGGACTGAAATCTAAGTCAAATGAAGAAACAGTCTTAGCTGATGAATGTTCCCTGTTCTACTCAGGCTTCTCCAGTGCAAAAATAAACCTGACATGAGTAGAGCTCCCCCAGTCCTGTCTTTAGCAGCTCCCTCCAGTGAACTGTTCTTCTCTGGTACTAAAATCTGTTCAAAATCTTTTGGGAAGATCTTCCAGTAGCCAGGATCCTGCAGACAGGAGGGTGCTGGGTGCTCCTTGTGGTTAATTCCACAGTTCTCCTAAAATCTTTTTTCTCCCCACCTTTGTCCCCTTCCTTCCAAAAAGTGACTGAAGGGTTCCTCCTGCTCTAATACCATCCTTCTCCATACTCAACTGTGCCTTGGGATGCCACTCAGTTCCTATTTCTCCTACATTCATTTCATCCACTTCAAAGTTAGTGGGTTGTGATTTTATTTTCTTATTAAATCTTTAAAGCACTGTCTCCCAGTACCAAAATGAAGTTTCTTCACTCTTTGCATCTTAAGACTTGCTTCCGTCTCCACATTCTCTTCTGAGACTGAAGTGCAGGAGGTTATCTCACCTAGAAGTGAGAACTCCGGCAGGATTGGCAATTTTTCTCTCTCCGTGATGTTACCCAGAGCAACTCATCACCCCTGTGCTTTCAGTTGCTCTGTCAAGTAGTACCTGCATATGTAATTTTCCAAATTAATCTATTATTAATTATTAATCTATTTCACTTGATCAGGAATGTGTGGTAGCTTTGTAACCAGTGCAGTGAATTCCACCTTCCCTTCTCTCCCTACAGATACAGCTCCTACCTGGTGTGGAAGGAACTGGGAGGCTTCAACGAGAAGTCAGTGGTTCCCCTGGGTCTGTATGCAGGGCAGCTGGCACTAAACTGGGCATGGACCCCAGTGTTTTTTGGAGCTCACAAAATGGGATGGGTAAGTGGAAGACTAAAAAGTTTCTTAGTCAAAGGCTTCTACTCCTATTTGCAAGGTGCTCAGATGAAAGGTCTGTGTCATAATCGTGAGCCTGAGGACAGAAAAAAGGCTTGCAGAAGTGTTCTAAAATTCTCTTTAATGCATGCCAGCAGCCACTTGAGAGGATTTACCTCTAGAGCATCCTTAAATGTGTGGATTTCAAGCAGCTCTTCCTGCCAACCTTTGGCAAGAGCTCTGTGTGGCTAGAAAATGCAAACATTTATGCCTTACTACAATTCCTGGGTCTCTCTGGCAAACAGGAGTGCTAAGAAACTTATTATTACAACATTATTGAGGTAATCAACACCTATTTTAGAAGAGACTCATTTCCTGCAGTTCTCTGAAGAGAAATTGCTTGGCTCAAAAATAAAAAAATAAATCATTTCCCTGGTTCTCTAGATACACATGAGATGCTGTAACAGGGGAAGACTTTGCAATGCCCTTTCTTGTACCTGTTATATAATTTTATGAGTCGAACTGATTCTTAACTCAGCAGAAATCTTTTTTTTTTTTGCTGACTGGTTTTCTGGGAAGGAATTAGCTCACAGAGGGACAGAGCCAGGTGGAAAGAGCCACACAGAGACTGTGGAGGCAAGGAAATGCAACGAAGAAAAACACCACTAACCACCTTCTGTGTTCCAGGGCTTGGTGACTCTCCTGCTTACAGCTGGGACAGCAACAGCTACAGCTGCTTCTTGGTACAACATCAACAGAACAGCAGCTTATTTGATGGTTCCTTATTTAGCCTGGCTCACCATGGCTTCTGCACTCAACTATCGGATCTGGAAGGACAATCCCAGCAAGAAAAAACCTGAATAACCAGTTTTTGGCCAGAAAGATTCCTTTTTTTCCCCCCGCAACAATTTTTTATATATGAAAGTCATGGCCTTGTTTTATCTTTAGCTGAACTACTCACACCATTAGTTTGCTAACTACAAGTTGACAAAGCAGTACTTGTCAAAACAAATATGCCTTCACCAGGCAAGTCGCTGACTGGGTTTTACAGCAAACTAAAAAGTGGTGCTGATTTAAAAAGTACTAATGCTACATTATGACAGTGTTATATTTTATATGACAGCAGCATTTTAACTATTACCAGAAATAAGCAGGAACTCCCAACTTCATTATGTTCAGAGGAAGAAATCCAGCCACATACCAACACAGCTTCCAGAAAGGTGCTCCCAACAGTGACAGGGATGATTGTGGCCTCAATCTCTCGTGTTTACCACTAGGCAAAGTCCCACTACAGCTGCTAGATAATTACCTTCTGGTCACTGTTCTCTGGAAACACTGAAGACAAGCTCTTTTTAACAATTTGTGCCTTCCCACTCTGAAGCAAGGCACATTCTACTGACAGCTGAATGCATTAAACTACATGTAAAACTTACCTTAGTCCTTGCTTGTGTTGTTTTTAAATTGTTTGGAGCAGAAGGTAACAGGATTTTATCTTATCAAATCCAGCCCCTTGATCTCTTCTCCTCACACTGCACTGGGCAGGACAAAACAGGAAACTCAGAGCACCTGTAAAGAAATTGTGAGGCCCCACCTTCCCCTTTAGATCCACAGGCACTTTCTTACATGTTTTCAGATCCTTTGAAGGCATGAAGTGCCTTTTGCTCTCCTACAAGTGACGAATACATCTGAATGCCTCCTTACATCCATTAGTATATCCTATATCACAGCCAAACCTCTTCCCTACACCGGAGGCAGTCACACCATCTGTGCTAAAGCACTTCACCATGTTTCTTTAGTCAAATTTAAAGGTCCAAACCAGTCCTGATTCACGAGCAGGCGGCCAGTGTGGCTCTGAGCACCACTTCTGGCTGTGCAATCCACTTTTCCTAAGTCCCAGATGGGTTTATTTCTCCAGCCTGTGTTCCAGTCAGTGGGAAGAAGTGGGTTTCTGCAGACCAGCCTGAAATAGCCTAAAATATCCCTTCCTGATCGTGAGGGATAATGTGCTGCATATTCACAAAGCTTGGAGCAAGGATTAGAACATTTATACAATTTTGTGACTATACTTGGCTCTCAAACACATCCCGATTGCTGCAAACTGGCTGAAATAATGACCATCCCCCCAATATATATGTCATGACAGCAGGGTTTTCTGCAACCCTAAATTTCAGCCACCCCACTGACACCCCACTCCCAAACACGCCTTCCCTTAGGGGCTAAACTTTGAAGTCTAAAGACTGTTTGGGCTTCTAGGAGAGTTTTCCAAATCCTTTTCGTTCCTTCAAGCTTCTTCTGCCTTCCTGTGCTGCCCCTGGCACTGCCTCCCTTCTTCCTGACCCCTTCTCAAAAATCTGATTCATTTTAAGGCTGACAGCCAGCATCCTTAAAGGGTTCCTAAAAGCTGTGGGTTTGGTTTGCCTCTTTTTAAATAAGAAAAATGGGAAGAGCCATAAAATCTTTAGTCTCATTAACCCTGTGTTCACTGCACAGAAATACCCTATCATTTTCCCACCAGAACTTTTTGGATCTTTGTCTAAGGAGGGATGGATAAGAAAGAGAGATACAAACTCCAGCACGATTCAGTAAATTATAGTTTTAATGTTGACACAGGGAACTTGTGCAATGCTTCCCAGCGAGCAAGCAATCAGGCTACCTGAAAAACAAGTCCACTGCCCTAATTACTGTCCTATTTTGAGGTCTCCCATATTCAATAAACAAGACACTTTTAACACACACCAATGATTTACGAGAAAGAACAAAGGAAGACAAGGAAAACGTGGACAACGTGATTATCAACACAGCATATGCTTATTCTTCTGATAATATTTCTTTTTTTTTTTTTCCCTTGGTTATCAGTATAGGAAAATAAGTTGCATCGGCAGCTCATAGAACTGAAATATTTATCTTGCTGTTAAGCATATCTGAGAAGGAGATTGGTAAGAGCCATGCCTCCCGTGGCTACACAATGCCTGTCACGTGGCAGTTGTCGGGTTCATCCAGAAACAGGGTGCTGAAGACATCATTGAAAAAGGTGGGGTGGTATTTGCAGGCTCTGTCACAGTCAGGATTAAAGTTCACCTCCAAGATCTGAGGCTGCATGATCCTTTTCCCTGTAAAGGCGAACACAAACACTGCAGTTTAATACAAGCTCTAGAGAGATCCCGAATCACTACCTGTCCTTAATCCAGAGAGTACAGAAGATGGCTGGAAAAAGCCATCTTTTATGACCTAAACTGGGTTGCTTTTGTTTCAGTGGGTTTGGCTTTTATTGGAGGGACAGAGGTTTGTTCTACCATCATCATCCACAGGACAATCATCCAACAGATTCCGCAATCACTGCTAATCCAATGCCTCATTTAGAATGAGGATGTGCAGCAATTTAACGGGATCTCCCTGATGCAGCTGCCTTGCTTGAAACATCTTCCAGAAAACTCTGCTTCTCCTTTCATGTCTCAAGTACACACCTTCCTTTCTTAAACCTCCTGGATATCCGGCAGTCCTGCTCCTTTACGCTGCAGCCACTCCCATTTGTTTGGGTTTTTTTGTGTATGTGTGTGGTGGTTTGTTTGGCTTCTTTTGTTTGGTTTTTTTCCCCCTGCCCAGGTTGTTTCGTTTGGTTTTTCTCCAGAGAACGGGAGCAGCAGGGGCACAAGGGAAGCAAGGAGGCAGCCAAGAACTTCACAGAATAAAGAGTTCAACATTCAGATAAATGAGCTTCTCACCATCTCTGCCGGTGTCCCATTTAAGCATCAAGTCAATGGCATATATCGCTCTGGATGAGGGATAATCACAGATGCCAAGAGGTGCAGGTTTAGCCGAAGCAACTTGGAACAATTCAGCAAATGCCTTAAAAATATCCGCCTAACAACAGAAAAAAGGTCTCTGAGTGAGAAGTGAGGTTCCACAAAAGCAATGAACATGTTTCTAATCACTTAATTAATACAGTTTTTTAGAGTTTGTATAAATTGCACGAGGCAACAGAGGACAATCTGCACAGTATTGGCTTCAAAATGTGCATTCAGACCTAATGACAACACTGGGGCAGTGAGGACTGGCTGTATTATTAAAGTCCAACATGGTGTAATCATAAAATAAAATCCTCAAATCGTGAAATAATATTCTTTAACAACAAGTGTTTGAGGGTGAATTATGCACAGTTAAGAAACGCTTCTAAAATAAAGGTCAACATGTGATGTTCTTTGTACAACTGACACACACGAAATACATCTTATGAGATGAAAATGGAAAAACTGAGTAAAAAGAAACCCAAACAGATGACGAACATTTACATGAGAAAGATGAATTGCTGACTTACTTGTACTGTTGTCCAAGGATACTCAGGGTATTGTTTTTCAAACAGAGGAATGAAGTCTTCACAGTGTACCTGAAACAGTTCAGTTGGGAATGACTAAGACAAGAGAATGGAATATCCAGTATTTTTTTGTCACTCATGTAAATGCAGGTGGAGAACGAGGGAACTAGTTCCTGAATACCTTCTTTGTTGCAGTATTTGTTGTTATAAAAGACCACACTAAGGCTTGGCCAATGACAGGTGTCATTTTCTGTAACTCTTATTGTTTCTCTCAGGATGTAGGTTTGTGTTACCTTATCACAGATGACTGGGAGGAAGAAGGGAAGGAGTCTAGGAAATATTTGCCTAGGACTTAGGGTACTTTGAAATAGGTTATTTGCTAATAGTCACAAAGCAGGCACTGGAGGATCTTCTAACAACAGGAAGGTGAGGGAGTGTTTTAGGCTGTTTGCTCACCTGTTTTAATGTTACACCAGGAGCATAATTCATGACCGTGAAATGCTTCTCGTAGTCATCCAAGTCATCAAGTGAGAATGCCCTGAGGAACAGAACAACTCCTTAAGTTTCCAAGGGCTCAGATTCAACTCCAAGACCCTCCAGGGGTCAGACTCAAGCCCAAGACCACGTGAGGGGAAGAAAATTACCTGTTGGAGAAACGCAGCCAGAACACATCGTAGCTGTAGAGCCTGAGTGGCTTCACAGACCTCAGCAGCACAACGTAACGGATGTCGAACTTCACCATCCCCACGTCCTCCCTGTGAAACAGCACTGGGTCCTCGATGTATTTGCACACCACCTGCAACAAAGCAAGGCCACAGAAAATTAAAGTGTCATGTCACTGAACCTATTCAGCACAGGAAATCTGAAGAAAGTGAATTTCCTTTGCATTTTTCAGACTTCCCTCCATGAAGCAGCTTTTTCAGCTCTGCCCTCTCAATCCCGTTCAAAACCACGCTCTCTCTAACCTTCGGGCTGCTTTCCCTGTGCCTGATGATGCTGTTAAGGCTGTTGGTGATGTGGGTATCCAGGCTTCTGGCCAAGTTCCATGGTTTGCATATCCAGTGGTTGTCTTCTCCTCTGAGACAGAGAGAACAACATCTGTAAGTATCCAGCTCACCCTTCTCTCTGAACATCCACTTCAACAGATCCATATCCTCTCCTGAAAAAATACTTTATAAAGCTGCGGGCTGCAGTGCAAGAACCAAGGACTTCTGACTGGCAGCTGGGAGCAGCAGGTGTTAGGAATAAAGGGGAGAACAAGCAATGGTGTCTTTCACAGATAATTTTTTTCATTAAGGGCCTGGCGTGATCTCACTGGTTATTTCCTTCTTCTGCATCTGGCTCCATCCAAGGGGGACAACAACCCATCACTAGGACAGCACCTCCACAGACATGCACAGGTCTCCATGTGGAATCATCCTGCCAGGAATCTGAGGACATTCTGGCAGGGTATCGTGCCATATTCCAAGTTGATTTCCTAATGACACTTCCAAATCAGTCACATTAAATGACACCATAACTCATCTCTTTGGGAAGAAATGGCACAATATCTCAGCAGCTCACATCACAAGAAAATGAAAGCACAGCATCATTATTTCACTTCCTAGTACCCAGACACCTCCAGCTACAAAATTCTTTGAGATATCCTTGAGAAAAACTGGCAATATGCTAGTCTTTCCATGTATCCTTTAGGATAGTTAGGACAGGGTGATGCTGTAGATTTAAAACCCTAAAGCTCTAGAACTGCTTTAAGCTAACACTAAAACTAAATTTTACTTTCACAGCCTTACAGAACCCAAGTATTTTAATTCTAAGCACTTTCCTCTCTGGCTCAAGTGCAGGAACAACTGCTACTGTCCCCTGGAAAAAAGAAAACAGACTCGTTGCAAACACATTTTAAGCCTTTGTGTATCAGTTAAATACAAGAGCTAAGGTCCTGACTAGACAAAAAGCAACGAATTTCAAATCTGTATTCAAACCCTGCGTTTCAAAACGTACTGCTACATTAAAAAAAATACCTAAAAAGCTCCCACTTTCCAGGCAAAATTCGCTTGGACATAAAAGCAGCAAGAGCCAACTCGTGGTGGTCCAACAGCTGCCAAGCCCAAAATGCAGGTTACTGGTCTTTGAAGAAAGCTGGGATCAAGAAAGCACAAAACTAAGGAAGTGGGAACACGAGTCACCTTCTGTCACGTTGCTGAAAGTAGCTGATGAACTGAGGCAGCTCTGTCTGGAGGTTAAAAGTCCGAGGCAACCACCTTGGTCCATCTGGGCCTCCAGCTCGTCTGGCAACGGATGCCAGGCAGTCCTTGACAGTCAGGAGGTTCTCACACGGGAACTGATTCACCATCACCCCAGGCCTCTCCTCGCTGAGCTTCCTACAAAACAAGCTGTTGGTGAAGGAGGGAGGCTGGGGAGGCCTCCGAGAACACAGGTTTTATAGCAAATAATGAAAAAAATTTGTATTCTCGGGGGGACAATTCCAACAACCTGTAATCCTTGAAGTGCGAGAAGTTGTAGAGGATGTCTGCCTCCCCCTCGCTGTCCGTGAACACAAAACGGGGATGCGTCAGGTTGTTGAGGACTTGCTGAATGTCCGTGAAAACCCTGGAATTAAACAAAAAAAGAGGCAAATGAAGGGAAGCATCAGTCTGATCTGGGACTGATCAACTCGTGTTTGAACAGAGAAGTTTCAATTCTTGACTTTCTCCAAGAATTATGCTTTTCCAAGACACGCTCTCCGTGACACACAAAAGCATTTTAAATTGAAGTGGGACAGATTCAAAACACTGTATTTTGAGACAAATCTCAAAGATAGTTAAGTGGAAACAGATTCAAAAAACTGTATTTTTGAGACAGAAATCTCCAAGGTAGTTTAGCTCTGACAGCTTCACAAAAGTGACAATTCAAAAGATGATGACCAAGTCCCTGACAGAGAAGCACTAACAGGAATTCACTATTCTACATGAGAAGTCCATGACCTTGCAAACACCTTCGTTGCTGGAAGAGCTCTAAAAATCAACCTGCTGTCATCCACGTGAAAGAAAGTCATAGGAAATGTTGCCAGGTTAACTCAGTGGCTTCAAAAGATTATTTTCCTTTGGTCAGAACTTCCCACACAGAGACACTTCCAAATAACCAAAACATACAAAAGTGTGTGCGTTAGGTTTGTGGAGGAAATACATGCAGCTCTGAGGTTTAATACACATCTCCTCTCAACCCCATTTAAAAACCACACCAGAACCCAACCCAAACCTGATACACATCCCAGTGCATGGCCAAGAATGAGGCAAGATGTTGCCCATCTTAGGAAATTCCCCTCTCAAATAAAACCAGTGACCTGGATGCTAAAATAAGCAGGTAGAAATAGGGGTTATTTTGACGATTTTACAGCTTAAAGTGAGGTCACTTAATTCAGAATTCAGCACGTTGACTCAAAAATGAGACTGATATAGAGACTGTTCTATAATGAGACTGTTCTTATAGTAAGGGAACATTAAAACAGACTAAGCAACCACTAATTTTTTCCAGGGGAAACTACTATATCCTTCCTCCTTTCCAGACCTATTCTTACCCGTTGTACAACTTTCCTCTCCTCCTCCACTACTAACCACCTGGAAGATTTATTCCCCAGACACTTCTCTGAAAAGATGAACTGCAAAAATAGCCCAGTCACAGGGGGGAAATAAATTCTTTAAAAAGAAAAGCGTGTAAGATGCTTTGCATTAGCTCCATGAGCCAAATATGCACAGAGGAACACACGCAGCACGAGAACTGCTGAAATTTAAGTTGCTCAGACAATCCCACACAGGTTCCTTACAAACACACCCTACAGTACAAGACACCATCCCATAGAGACACTAATCCCATGTAGTCCTAAGATCCAAACCTGGCTAACGGGTCTTAGGAGCAAAAGGGTCATCAGATCTACACAAATGGATCTATTCTGCTTGTTAAACCCACTTAATAAACAGCAGCAGCAACAGTTTTGTTGTTATTTGTTTTTCTTTTCCTTCTTGTGATTAAGCCAACACACTGCACGTATTTTTTTGTGGCAGAGTGCTGGAATGCTTGCATTAAGAACTCCTGGCTTCTGCTCCACGTTGTATGAACAGCATCTGGCTTCCAGCTCAGGAAAAAGGCTCAGAAGTTACTTTTCTGAGTAGCTTTCAGAATGACTGTAGCTTGCTACACTCGTTCTGAAAAGCAACGTGGTTGGATAAAACCCGTACAATTTCATGTATTTTGAGAAGTGGTTTCCTTCCCCTCCAGTTGCCCTCACAGCAAATACTTTTGGAACCTCTGGTTCATCAACTGAGTTTTCCCTCAAAAATTCTTCCAACTAGGGTAACAAGGAGGCTGAACCTGAGGTGTTCACCTAACCTAAGCCGGAGGTGATAAAAGCAATTAATCCATGCTGGAAGTCAAACCTGTGGCAAACTCCCTTACTCCAGTCAAAAAGAGACAGCGGTAACAAAAATGCTGCTGTACACCAAGGACCTGGGGACCTTATACAGCCTGGAAGGACACTGGGAGAGCCTGGCAGCACCTGATAAATCCAGTAAAGCTTACTCCACATCATTCTCTAGACATCATTTGTTCAGTCAGAGGTTTTCGTGTCTGACCCCAACACCCCTTCTTCTGTAACATATAGAATAAAAAGCCTGCTTTATTAATCTTGAAGTCTTGCACGGAAGTTCATGTGCCAGAGCACTCAGCATGATGCATTTTAAGACCTGCTTAAAGAATACAAAAGTGCAGCACAAAATACCGCTGTAACAAGCTGTCAGAGGTTAAGATGAGAGGGAAAGTAAAGCCTTTTCACTTGTTCTAAGCTTTTTAAGTTTCTCCACCCATTCTGTGTGCAATCCCCCGCCCGTAAAAGGTCCTGGGGCAGCCAAATAACTCCAGTTGGAGAATGAAAATTTCCTGGAAACGCCATGTAAAATGAATGTATTTCACTGCCAACACCTGTCACTGAGTTTAGTGGTCAGATCCCCTTAGGTGCATTAGTATTTAGGCATAAATCTGAAAAAAAAAATCAGATCTCTGCACTGAAGAACACAGACTGTAAAGGCAGGCACCTGACAACTACCCAGCAGTTCCTCTGTTGTTATCCAAGGATCTTCTTTGGCATTTTCCTTGACTTTTTAAAAATATGGTGGTAAACATTTCTATGTTTACTCTGATAATACACATCCAGACAGGTAAGAAATGCACCAAATCTCATTGTGGCTTTGATAGATGGCAGAACCTCCACACTGCAATACTGTAGCATCAGCCAACCTATTTTGGACCTTTTATTCCAGTATCAATGACACTGAACTAATGAAGCCAGCTAAACATACATCCCAAATGAGTTTTTTCCTCTCCTTCTCATGGCTGGGATGCTATAAAGTCTTGGATTTAAGAAGATATTCAGCGAAATTGTGTAAGATAAACCATGCTGTTACTTAATTTACTCAAAATATTTAAAGCTAAGAAAAGTTGTGAGAACCAACTCCTGCAGCACAGAGCTGACAAGACCAACCAAAAAGTTGCCTCATAAAAGCTCTCTGGGCATTTTAAATAACTGACTGATGTAGCTGAAGAGAAACACGAAAGAGGAGATCAAGAGGAAGAGAGATGATCAAGCCCAACACAAAATGGAAAGACTTTTCATAATAAAGTTGTCTTTGAAGCACTTCCTTCCTTTATTCCCTCTTTTTTCAATGCAGCACAGTTGGAAAGAACAATCTCCTCAGGCAGCAGTTACTATGCCACAACACCTACTCGAACCTGTAATATTGAGAGGAAATCCCTTAGGAGTGAACGGACAGGGTGTGGATGAAACTCCTTAGAAGCAGAGCAGGAAAAATTTGCTGTGCTCCCCCCTCCTCCCCTCTCTGTTGTGAATGCCATTCGCTTGGAACAGAAGATGCAAAATAAAGAGGGAGCAGTGAAAAATAAATTAGTGTTTCCCAACATCCTGTTAGAATGAATCTCCCTTTGGACTCCTGCATCTGAAAAAGAGGCAAGTACATGACATTATAAAAGCAGCTTTTGCTTTCTTTTGCCCAGTCTTGTAACCAGAGGTTTCAACTAAATAACAGAATCTAGACTGCCACTGAGCAAGTTAACAAATGCCTCCCAACAAAAAGGGAGTTTGATTTTCAGTTGTTCTTGCGAATAACAAACCAGCTCAGCGCAAGAAGCTGGTGTGTGAGCAAACCTACAAGATACGTTTTAGGGCAACCTCACCCCTGAAGCAAAACGTTTCGAGCGAGAACTCGGACCCCAGAGTCAGACTACAAACGCCCCGGAGGGCAGCTCACGGCACATGCCAAGGAAGGGTATGTTTTTCTGGAATAACACCAGTCACAGGGCAGCCTGGCCGTGCAGCACCGCTGCTTCTGCTCACAAAGATCCCTCATCTGTGCCAGGTCCTTCCAGCTTTCCTCTGGAAAGCACATGGTCCACACATATCCAATTTAAAACATCCCAGGTTTTGGTAAGACTCCCGTGTGGCAAACTCCTCTGAAGAAGGGGAATGGACTGTTACATTTACAGAGCAGCACCCCTATGGACAAACATTCTATAATGCAGAAAAGAAGTCTTTATTATATCCCCTAATCATACCTTTTAGTGAAAACACCACTCAGTGTTAAAACATTCTGCAACTTCCTTTTCACCCACAAGGTGGCACTTACTTAAAAAAAAAAAAAAACCCACCGAAAAAAACAACTAACTTTATTTTTTAGAAATTCTCTAAGTGCTAATTCATTCACTTTGAAGAATAAATCCAACGAGAGCAACAGGTAAGTCAAAATTTCAGGCAAGTGGCTACATATAATCACACTTTTAACTCTCCTCAAAGCTGGAAAAGGCTGTTTCAGCATGAACACACTGCAACTACTGCACATGATCTTGGTAAGGAAGCATTTTGTTTGCAGAGACCTACTTGAAAACTTTGTCTTTGGCATAAACTGGTGGGTTCATCGCTACAGGCAGTTTTTCCTTGTTTTCTGCTAAAATGGCCTAGAAAACACAGAAAAGAACAAAAAGTTAATACCAGGCAGAATGAAAGAGGTCAAACTCCACAATATTCAGCAGATATGAACAGCAGCTAAGACCAAACTGAATTTTAAAGTGTGAACATTCAAGTTTATAAAGGAAGTGACTGAAAAAATAACATCATCTTTCAGGTGAAGCTACAGGCAAAATGTTCTGTGTGCCTCAATGTTCATCCAAGCATTTTATTAGCAATATCCTGCTGAAGTTCAGCCAGGTGAAATCTCAGATTGTAAAGCGTTACAGACAATTTTCTGCTATTTCGTATCTCCATGTAAATATTTAAACACACACACATATATTTTTATATATTTAATACATAAATATATAAAAATATGTTTTAAATATATAGGTATATATTACTTTATAGAAAAATTTATATAGACTTGTAGTCACAGAAAATATGCCAGTCCATTTGCATGTCTCATTGGTTCTGTTGTTTTTGGTCCAACTGAATTTCACCAGAGCTACTTTTTGAGAACTGCATTATGTTGTGTAATAGGCTGCTCAGAAAAACCAAATAAATCAGTACAAGAGCAGAGGCAGAAGGGAACCCTATTACTAAAAAAGAACAAGAAATATGGACAAAAAATTAAGCTACGCTGCTGTTGTAACAACTCTCTGATTATTTTACATAGAACACTGAAGCCTTCAGAAAAAATCAGAATAAGAAATGTAATATCCTTAGCTACAGCAAAGGCCAACAACACAGCCCATTTAAGTAATTATTATTTGCACACAGTAGTAAAGCAGTTGCAAAAATTGCACTGCGACAGAAGTGAACAATTTTGAAGTGGCCTGACTTACAGAAGCATTTAGAAACATTTTTCACCCGACTGTGTTTTCCTGCAGAATTGCTGGCTCACATATTAACGCTGCAAACAGATCTCTGAAGTTGTCTGCAGTGTATTTTTGTGCATGCAGCTCTGCTCATGTGGAAATAGGGGAATTAGAAGGGTCAGGAGCACAGGAACTCTTTCTCCCTGTATGACTTCTGGTGCCCAAGGATGTGCTGTGCCCTAAGCTATGCTTCACTGGTCTGTCACCAGTTAAGACTTTAATCTACTGCTAGACATTCTAGAGCAAAAGAAAGTTCTGTTGGTTGGCTCTAGCATCAGTGTTTTGCTGTCATCTCAACAGCTGAGTGGCAGAGACACAGTTAAGGAAAAAGAAAAGGCTACTCTGAGAAGATATTTTAAAGGTGGAGTGGTGAAGGAGGACGCTGCACCCATTTGCCACACACAGTTCTTTAACCTGACCAGATCGTAGCAAAACAGAATTAAAACACACACAAAAAATAAACTGCTTTATCTGAGACCCAGAGAACACATGTAAGACAAACTGTGAGTGCACTGCTGTTGCTTATCTGTTAATGCAAAGTGTGTCTCTTCCAAAAATGCAAATCCCAACCAGACTTAGGTGGGGACTGCCTAAACTATTTGGAGTGCAGGCCTTTATTTAGCAGAGGCAGGTTAACTTCATTTCTGACTAGATATTGTTAGTAACAAGCTGGATATAGCCTTTTCTGCCTCTCATCTCTCACAGGAAATGGACAGCTGGGGTATAGACTCATCTTCAGAAGCTGCACTTTGAATGCTGTCAGTGGCCAGGACAGCATCCTCACAGGCACCAGGTCTCTTCATGTTTCTTAAAAGTGAATCTCACTCCGACTTGGTTCACGAAAAGGAGATTCCAAACGTTAATTTCACATCCTTAAAATATCCAAAATACCCTTTATTAGAACAGAGAGCTCGAAACAAACCAGATGAGTACTTTGTAATAGTGCCATGCAATTAAAGACGTCTCTGCTCCAACATTTAATGGTTCTAAGCCATGACATTAAATGAGTAGCCCAGTAGCCAGCCTCAAAAATGCACAGCCACTCCTAAAATAGTAAAACAAATCTTTCTGTAACACAAGACTTGAACAGCAGTGCTACAGTCATAAATCCAATGCGTCAAATATCTAACAGGAAGATGGATACCTCATATGAAGTACTCTGTAACATAAAAAAGCTAGACAATACTGCTCAAATTCATTTATGTTGCTTCAGTATTTAAACACTTAAATATTCTATGTGAGTGTAAGATATTTGTCTCATTGTGCTTTGAAAATTCTTTTAATTCAATGGCTGCACTCTGAATCAGTGTTTAAGCTTAAGAAGCAAAATGAGAACTCCTGCAATGTTTTTTTTCCAAACACTGCCTCTTCTTGACAGAGGTAAAACGTGATATTAGCTTGTCGAAATGATACCTGGTAGTACTCATCTGATGGCTCTGGTGTGAAGCAGCTGACATCCAACACTTCATCAGGCACCCAGGGTAACAAAACACACTTCCTGATCAATCTATCTGTTTCCCCATGAGCATAATCACGAGTGACTTCATCTGCAGCAGAACAGGGAGAGCCTTTAGGAACTGTGTCTTCCTCCATGGAAAAATCTTTATCATGGCACATCACACGAATGACAGCTGGACAGTTAACACCACTACAACTTTCGCTACTTAAATTAATTAAAGAACTGCAATGAAAAGGGCATTATTTAGGAGGCTTATCTTCTCCACTTGATGGGAGGCGTAACGTAGCCCCCGATCAAGATTTCAGGAATAAATTGTTGGCCTGGTATTCCCCAACTTTCAATACTTGACTTTCTGACTCAAAGCTACAAACAGACTTTTAAGGAAGTTTTTTTTTAACCCTCAGATGACTGAATTGGCAGTTTCACTACGACAGTGATGCAAGGCTGAAGTTCTCTGCCAATACAACAACAGCAACATTTTTAGGCTGGTAAAGGTCTTGATCTCACAAATTATGGAAATACCAGGCAGAGAACTTTTAAATTTGACAGCATTACAAATACGCAGCCATTCTGGTCTTGAAATATTTGTTCTACTGGGAAACGCTCAGCGAGTTGTAAGAATATGGCCCGCCTTCTATTGCAGGCATTAAATAAAATGAATAAAACCACACCTACCACCGGTTTCCAGGTCTCTCAAAGGCCAGAGAACAGTGTAAGCAATTTTCTGGGGCATATAAAACAGAGGTGCTGCTGCAAAACTAGGCTGGTCTGAGTGCTGGATGCGTGATCCAAACTCATCCATGATGTACCAGACAGGAACCTTCTCCTCCGCAGTCTGTAAGAGGAAACAGGGTGAGACATCCTGCACATACCAACTGCAAGAAAAGCACCAAAGACAGAAGGATTAGTTTTCATCAGAGTACCCCTTCCTGCAGCATTTGCCATGAAAAAAAATCCTGAGTGAAAGAATAAACTTTAAATTGCTTGGCAGAACCACTGTGGCCCTTTTACAGAGTCAGAAATGGGGCAGAGAGATTAGATTTGAGATATTCCAGCAGCTCAATGCCAGAGAAGGGAACAGAAGGCAAGTTAACTACAGGCTGAATTAATTACCTTCCAGAAAATCACTTCTCAAGTGGTAGCACAGATAATTCCACCTCTTAAGCTATTCATGACAAGTTGGGAAACAAAGACACACAGGGTAGAAAGACTCAGACACTGTTCAGATCTCCTTTTACTCCAGGAAAAAGAAAAAGCAGTCACAATGAATCCCTTTCTCAGGGATTTTTCAGGCCTGATCCTACTGTGAGCTAAGCTTAAGATTAATTGATAGGAAGAGGACAATCTCAATTCCCCGAGCTAAGAGCTGCAGGTTGATCATGTTCAGGGTTAGCCCTGACCATTCTGCACAGGGCTCAGCCCAAAGAATTCACCTTTCTCCTCTTTAATCCTAAAGACTCAAACCAGCCTTGGAGCTACACTGCAAACCCTGCAATAGGTTTTTTAGCTGAACCCTGAGAGATGTATTCCCTCAGAAATTCCGTGTGCGCACTTGAAGTGACTGACGGCTCCGGACACGCTGGTACAGAGTTGAAGAACGTGGGGCAGAGTGACCAAACCTGGTGTCTTATCACCTAAAAACAGCAGCCCTTGGAGTAAGTTATGCCTACAAACACTTGAGCTCCATCTTGAAGGTAGTGGGCTCTCACCTGAGGGTAAGCCAATATTTACACAGCATCAACAAACCAGGAAGGTAAGTTATTTGACAGTGTACATACAGCCCTGGTGTGTAAAGCACTCTATACAGCTGAGCAGAACTGCAAACACAGCTAAAACACACACTTTCATGCGAGATAAGTTGATTCTATGAGAGCTTCTTTCCTCCACTACGAAAAAGTCTGAGCAGGAAAAAAAGACACAACATACAAGCGGACCTCTTCTGCAGCAGACTTTTCTCCTCCCTATAAAAATCCCCCCAGATCTCTCACCAGAAAGCTTGTTTTAGCTGTGCTTTAGCTCTACGTGGCAGCTGCTCTCCTTCCAAACAGAAGTTTACTCTGAAATGCCTGTAAAGGACTTTTGTTAATTGAGTACACTTCTCTGTTAACATCCACCTACCGGCATGTCTTCACCCCGAAATGTTTAGCATCCTAACTAGGCTATTTTTCCGTTTTTTTTTAACTAGAGGCTCACCCCTTGAGAGAGCTGGTAGGTCTGGTTGTATTTCCACATCTCCTGCAGCACTTGCTCGATGCTGCCCTCGTCCGGGATCTCCCCGTGGAAGTCGATTCCCATGAGATTGGCCATCCTGTGCAGCAGCCCGGGCACGTGGAGCAGCTGCTGCCGGGCGTGTTCCGCACGGTAGGTCCAGGCGTGGTCGATCAGGAAAACGCTTAAAGGGAATTTTGGTGGCGTTACACCCCCGCTGTGTTTTCGCACGTCTACAGCCAAACGTTCTGCGAATTTCCCTGCAGGTGGTTTGATAACTAAACCTCCTCTTACTCACCGAGTCACTCCCAGAGCACACACACTGCGGCTTTACAGCTTAGGAAACTTTCCAGCAGTAACTTTACACTCTTTGTTTTGCTCTAGAAAGCTTATTGTGCATTAGGGTTTCAATGAAAACGAGGAGCAGAACAGGAGCACTCAGTTTCTAAGCCTAGTTCTTTCTTCCCTTTTAATCACTATTAACTCCACTGCATCAACCTGATATTCTTGCCCGAAGAAGGAAAACAAGACATGATTTTGCAAAATTATTCCAAGACCTTGTCAGCCACGAGCTCTGTGACATCTACTGTCTTCTGCAAAACTAGGTGGAGATGTCTGATCATCAAAAGCCTGTATATGCTGTTAAAAGAAAATTACGGAGTTTTAAGTTTTGATTGATTCAATTTGGTTTGGTTTTTAACTTGGGTGGGGTGTGTCACCAATTGTTTTTAGGAAAAAAGGCATTGTTTAAAAGAATCACAATCTAACCCAAAAATAAAACCATACACGTCTGGCACAGCTTCCCTCGACAAGTTTAACACTGATGTAGGCTGCGTCATTTTGAGGAAAAACCACACAGTTATCCAATATTTTGGTTATATCATCTTACTGCACCACCTCAGAGAAAACTCTGAATTCTGTTTGCTAACAAAAACCCCAAACTAAACAAACAAACAAAAAAACCCCAACACAACAAAACCACCCCATCACCCATATTTCAGAGAGTTAAAAGCACGTCAGCTCTCAGGCAGGGCGAGTACCCTCGAACAATTACTGTATCCCAGATTCCACATACAGATGAAACCTCATTTAATTTTAAAATTAAAGGCTCTAGAGAATGCTAAGGTCAAGCTCTTTGGAAATGTGAGCAAACAGGCGTGTTGGTATCCTGCTCCTTACATCCACACACATCTGAAAGCTGCAAGGAAGCCCGAGATTATCACAGGAGGTAGTTCTGAACTTCACCATTTACGTGCATTCTTGTACTTAGAAAGGAGATGACTTAGTTTAAAGCAGGGATATTACTCTGAAGCCGCTTAGTGCCTCCTTAGTCTGGGATTTGGGAAGATCACAAGCGCTTCCTCAGTGGTTTTCTTCCATGGGCACAGTCTCGAAGGTACAAAGTTCTGTTTTTATTTCTGCAGAATCCATTTCAAGGTTGCCTTTCCCCTCTCTTTTCTCCCTCAATTCATTAAAACCAATTTCTAAGCATCTTCCTGCATGATTTAGAAAGGAACCATGTTAAGATACCTGCACTCCTGGTACCCTCTGCGAGGTGACTGCACCTTCCCTCAAACACACAGCTGTGTCTTAAGAGCAGGAAAAGAGGATTTCTGAACAGGGTCAAACGAGTTTCAAGGCAAACTATCGCTATAATTTTAGGGTTCCACACAACTCAAAGACTGAACACTAGCTCCTAAATCACTACTCACCTATTGGGATTTGAGGCTTGAAGCCCATTCTCGTTTGTTACAATAACTTTGAAACAAGGTCCATTTCCAGGGTTTGGCTTCTTTTTTAATTGTTCTTCCATTTCTTCATCACCTTCTTCCTCATCATCCACCTCTTCTACTTGCATTATCCCAAAGTAGTCGCCAGCATCAAACACCTGAGATGGAAAGTGCACAAAATATCAAGCAGTTGGTTAAGGCAGTGCCCTGATATGCACAATGCAACACCTGCAGACATTTTTTGCCTGCAATCTGATAAAAATTGGCATTTTTACCTTAACAGTATTTATTATTTCACAGTTTAATAGAGCTCTTTATTTGGGAAGTTTCTTTGTTAACACTGGCAGGAAGCTTTGTTGGTTTCTTTCCTACCAACAGGTCTATTAATGATTGTCTGTTAGTTTAATGCCTTCATTAAGAACTTCAGAGGCTGAAAACAGAATACCTTGGCTCAACCTTTGCTAAAATCAACAATTCAAGACCTGCAAAACCAGGTGCTACCCAGGCTCCACAACCAAGCTAAAGTACATTGGGGTACCTGAAGTAAAAGAGCTTTCACCAACAGAGTTCTGAACCAGAAAAAAGAATCACAGAATTGTTTGGGTTACAAGCGACCTTAAAAGATCAACCCACTTCCATCCAAGGACACCTTCAGATGCTAACAATGGCTAAACAGCTTCTTAGCTAAATGCTAACAATATGTTGGCTAACATAAGCACATGCATTTTTCTTAGGTTAAAGAACATTACTCTGCAAACAAACTCACTAGAGATTAAAAATACGCCTATTAAAAAAACCCAAACAAATAAAAATCAGAAACTGACGTAGCATCTTCCACTTCAGCAGGTGTCAAAACAGGCAGTAGCTCTAATTTATTTCTAGTTTTCCCGTTTTGCTAGAAGAGGATAACATTACTCAGTGGTAAGCAGCATCATAGCCTCTTGTGTTGTAAGAGTAGCCACCAATGTTTAAGTCTGGAAAATTCACAGTAACTGCAGGCAGGTCCCAGCAAAGGGAAGAGCGGCCTTCAGGGGTGCTCACAACTCCCTTTCATCAGGTTGGCTCCCAGCTGGATCAGCTCCCAGGTCTGGTTCACCACACCAGTGCTAATCCCAGCCCGTGGCAGCCAAAAAACGATCTGCCAGGGCACTCGTGTTCCACCCTTCCCTGAAGTGACACTTCACGGCTCCTGCCCCTGGATCCAGAGAGCCATCCTCAACGGGCTCATGAGCCAGGAGAAGGAGCTGCAGCCAAGTCATTAGAAGATTAAAACTGCAAGTGTGAATCACTGGAGGACTTGACAGATGCTACTGTGTGGCTTTCCACACTTTTGCCTACGCTTTTTTCTACATCTTATTGTCTTAAGAGTTTGTAAGACACGAGGCGAGCCACTGGCTCAGGTTTAGCCTTCACTCCCAACAGGCTCTGCCTGTTCAGCAAACACCTCTGGAAAAATCTTGATATAAAGTTCTACAGCACTAAGCCTGTTGGCGTCCATATTTCATCAGGTATCATCTCAAGACTTAAAAAATTAAGAGATTCCAAATCCCCTAAGCCAAAGTTTTGAACTCTCCCTCCAACAAGGCATCCAAAGCATGAGACTGTAGCAGCTGCGTTTAGCAAAAAAAATCCCCACTTTTAATAACTTCACAGAATTACGCTTAACGAAAAACATCTCCTAAAGAATTTATAACCTTGTAGGAGTGAATTAGGCGTATTTCTAACCCGCACCAAATCGCACTCCTTGGAGCAGCAGCTCAGGACCACCTTAATCAGCGGCTTTTTGCGAGGGTTCCGCTGTTCTTTAAACTCTCAGTGGGTGATGCAAACACCGATGGCTTTGTGGCAGAAGCACCTCGTTGTCGGTGTGGACACACGGCACCGCTGTCCTCCCTTCCCTCCCTCTGAGGTAATCTGTCACACTGAATCTACTAACACAGCAGCTGCATCAAGGGAATCTTAATTAAGCTACTTAAGCAAAAACCAGCTGGATAAGATCACGTCACCAATTTGAGAAGCACAACCTTTGGCTTGGAGCAGACCAGGGAGAGCTGCCTTCAAGTGCTCCCCCAGAGCAACTAATCGTGTCTAGAAGAGAACAAAAGGGTACCAACAACACATTTTGGTGGCACAACCACTCGCAAGCAAAGGGAGGCAAAAGCCCTCCCTCTTCCTGTTCAGGTGCAGTTCCAACCAAACAAACCCAAGGAAGCAGAGAACTCCGTAACAAAGCAGGCACATGCCCACGACAATTACAACTGCAAACTGCTTTAAAGGCCACAGGCAGGCTCTGAGCAACAGCCTGCCCTCCCCTGCTCTGCAAAGTCAAGCCTAGTAGTATTATCATGCTGCATTCCTTCTAGTAATTAATTAAAGGCCTCCGTTTCTAACTGGGATGAAACTCCAAGCAATCCTTTGCCAGCAACATCTCAGGGCTGTAAAAATCTTGCTGCAACACACAGAAGTCTGCAAAATAACTTAGCATATGGCTGGAATAGGGGAAAAAAAAAAGATTACGAATAAAATTGGATGCAGGCACTACATTTTCCAGGCTTACACAAGAAGAAAAAACCACCATAATAGAAATGCAGTTTGAGTGTTTATAAAAAATGATTACACATGCATCTGTTTGGTTTCTGAAGTTTCTGCCAGAAACACAGAAAAGTTTTCCTCCCAGATAAATGCAAAATGGATAAATAAAGGCAGGTTTACCAATCTAGCAGACACGCTGTGTTTTGAATGAGCAATCCAATATATACTCCAAACACAAAATGCTCTTGGAAGGAGAGCTGCTCCAGCAGATCTCAAGGTAAATTAAAAAAAAAAAAAAAAAAACCCACAAAAACAAACCCTTCATTTTTCACAGGTTTTAAGGCTTTAGTGTACACAAAGGAGGGCGGGTGCATTCATTCCATTTTGAAGCACATGTATGTTGGAAAACAGTTCCTTGGGCTGGGTTCTAGAGAAACTGATGCAAGAGATATTTTTATCTCTATTATGGATGCAAATTTTTCAAGTCCTATGCTAGAAAGTTTTAATCTCTGCAACAGGTTAGGACAAATGAAAAATTCCTCCCACTTCCACACATGGAAAAAAGGAAACTCATCCTATGCTCCACGTTGTAGTGGTTTTCTTCTCCCCTCAGTTATTCTTTATTACCTAGGCTCCCAAAACATTTTCATCCTGTCCCCTCACCTCCTTTTCTTTCTTTACTGCTCTCCTCCAGCCATTCCCTGTGGTTCAGTTCTGAGGTACTGTAGCTCTGTCCCAGCTCCTCAAGAGGTCATCCCAGTCCACAGCACTCCTCACAGGAACTCTTCCTGGACATCCCAACCTTCTCAATATCCTTTTGCCCTTCCAGACAAAACTCAGAAGCTACAGCAGTAGAGACAAGCACCCTCAGCAGACCAATTCACCTTCCCAAGCTCACTGGAATCATTAAATCTCTTTCTCCACACATGCTGAACATGCTCGGCCACCACTGCAAGCAAAATGAAACAGGAGCAGCTGCTGCCTTAGGGCACATACTTCCTTCATTCTGCCTTTTGTCATCCTGCCTCTGTAAAAAGATCAGGACGGCGGGTCTCCTCTCACTCCATTGTCTTACCTTCTAAATGCCAACAACTCCTTTCCTACAAACACTCCTATCATCACTTGCTATGCTTCTCTGCTGACCCTACTTTAAAGTTGAGATGGGGAAAAGAAGCATTCAAGTAATTAAAAATTAACTCGTATAGAGATGTTAAGCTGCAGTCCCCTCTGCTTCCCCACCGTCCTACACTACCTGTTCAAACTTCTCATCCCACCTCCCTTGTTTCCTCACTGCTCATCATGCCTTCCAGCAAACCACCACGAGTTCCCTTCCCTGCCCATCAGATCTCTTTCTCTCCCCAGGACTAAAAGTTCACCTCATTTATCTCTCCTTCTCCAGGTCGACTCCTCCAGACTCCCTCGAGCACTCTCAAGTCTCCAGACAACTAGTTTCGGGTTGCACCTCTTTCCTGTCCCAGTTCCTTGTTCCTTCACCTCCACAAATCCGAGACAGCTTTCCTCATCACTGAGGCTGGGTTGGGTATGTGCAAACCAAAAAAATCCCTTCAAAATTCAACTCGTGTCCTCACAAGCTCTTTAAAGTGACTCCTCGACTTAGTTTCTCTTCCCTTTCTCACCCCAAAGCTCCAGGGAGCGAGCAGGTGGTTGCTACAAAGGTGAAAAGGGATACTCCATCCTGGAGCTGTGCCTGTGCCACCACATTCCCTTTAGTTCAGGGCCAGGTGTTGGCTCCAGCTGAAATGCAACCAGCTCCTGCAAGGGGATGGGATGTATGATGCCTGGGCAGGGCTACAACAGGGGAACGCTCAAGGCTCAGACAGGGAAGCATCACCGAATTTATGCCACTGCCTCTACAAATGGCAATTTTACAAATGTTTACAAAATTCAGCCTGATAAGAAGTCAGCACCACCCCTCCGAGACGCTTCACAAAGCAGTCCCTGAATTGCTATTGCCAGAACATTCTCATACCAGCATCCCTGCTCTCTGAGAGAGGTGAGGAGCTTTTAATTGGATCGGGAATGAAGGTACAAACTGAAAACACTCCTGGAAAACATCCCGAGACAGGCAACTTGTGCGCGCAGGAGACCAGATCCGCACAGATAAATGAGTGAGGGCAGGGCAGACCCGCGTGCAAGCGAAATGGGAAAAAGACCCCAGAAATACAAAAAACATCTGGCAAAAGCCAACCCAAACCGCAATGGGTTAACGTATAGCAACATTAACACTACTACTACTGCTGCTGCTTTTCTAAATCCCTCTTCGGCAAGAAGGGCTTAGGGCTTTAGGACACCGCCACGGGTTTGGCTGCGACAGAGCTAATTTTCCTTCTTAGTAGCTGCGGTTTTTTTGGATTCATCGCCTCCTTCCAGGACTCACCAGCTCCCTCCAGCACTGCACCTCCGCTCTCCCCGGAGGCTTCGGACGGCAGCAGGCACGCTCCGCATCCCCGGTCCATCTCACCGGCATCGCACCGCAGCCCACCCTCCCCTGCCCGGGAACACCCTGGGGCTCGCTTCCCCTTCCCCAGGACGAAGGTTCTCCCCCGGGATGAAGGTTCTCCCCCCCC
>VZRE01009264.1:255532-291707 GCA_013396775.1 Cephalopterus ornatus
GGGCACCGAGCGCCTTCGGCCGCCGGGGCGGGGGCTCGCCGCCCGCAGCCGCGAGGGGAAGGGGGCTCCGGGGAAGGGGGGGGGGCTCCGCCTCCGCTTCGCTCTAATAAAATCACAGAGGCTCCGGTAAAAACCGCGGCGTTTATTGTCCCGGTGGCGTTTGTTTCCCCGGTGTTCCCCGCCGAAGGGGCTTCTCCCAGCCGCCGCGATGCGATGCCTGGCGGGGGGCTGGCAGCCAGCGGGAATTGCCCTCGGGGAGTTGCGTGGTGCTGGGGGAAAAAAAAACTACTCGTTTTTTTAAATTAAAAGCTTTTTTGTTGTTGTTGTTGTTGTTATTTCGAACTCCGACGAGCAAATTTTAACGCGTAGGCCTCTCTTTAAGTACCTCGGCGTAAGGGGGAGATGTGCTTTTTTTTGCAACCAGGGAGTTGCCTTCCCAGTGCTGTTCGGAAGAGATCTTCTTCCCTTCCTTCCAGGATTTTGTGGGGAATGGCCCAAACCTGTTTAACCCGAGGCTCTCTAAACATCACTGGTAGCTTTGGTCCCAGCTCGGGTATGGTTATAAAGCTACAAGAGGAGGTGTCCGACACTCGGTGGCTGCTCGGAGGGCTTTGCTGTGCCTGATAGAGTGAGTAAAAAGAGATTAAAAGTGGTGCCTGCATGCTGTAACATCACCCTTTAGCAGATGAGGATGCGGCTCAGCCTTCAGGTTGGATATCTGAATGGTAAATGCAGGCAAATCTTCCCCGTTGCCCGGGACCGTGTCTGCCTCCCCACGTGCTGCGTTCCCACACTTCCTCGGCACAGGATGTCGCTGAGGGGACCTCCCTGATTAAACAGCAGAAGATCAAAAAATAGTTGTATTTCCAGTGTTCCTTGACTGGGTTCCTGCCCTGCTACCCTGAGTTTTGGGCATATTTTTTTGCTAATATTGTGGTTTGGTAGAAGAGCATGGCTGTGGTGTTGATCTTGCCCTAGTATTGTAAAACGTGGAGATTAGATCATTTACTACTCCTTGCTTACTAAAAAGGCCACCTTTCCCTCGCTTCTGTCTTTGCCATAGTCTCACTACCTGATGGCATGTTACATATGCACACAACGTGATACATTTCTGCACAGTATCGAGTATATCAACCTACATGACCTGTTTTTTTAGCATAGATTTTGTTCCCTACAAAAAAATGTTGTCTCAAGCTGGGAGTGTTTACTACTCCTCGTTTGAGCTGGTTGTTGGTTTCATTTGTTTACTTTTCTTTTGTTTGTTTGTTTTTGACAGATGGCTATAAGAAAGTTCCCAGAAAATACATAATAATGTTATAGTTAGGTAAGATTTTTTTAGCCTTTAAGAAAAAGAGTAATCTTTTTTCCTCAAACGAACCAAGTATGAAAAGCGGGGTGTATTTTCACTTCTCTGTTCAGTAAACCTACGATGATGATGCCCTGTCCAGAGGCAAGGGGAATGCGATCCTGTTCCATCACTTAATTCTTGCTCTTGCCATAGCCCAGAAATACCACTGTCAGCCTCTCAGGAAAGCGGGTGGATAATCTTTGTAAAGAAAAAGTCACCACAGTATTTTATTCTGATTGTTTCCTTAGCAAGAGTGGCTAATTTACAGTGCCTGAACAATGCAGTCCTTACTGAGGCAAAGTGCTTGTTAAATTTAATGGGTTACTTTACATAGGTATTTGCAGAGAATGCGAAAAGGTCTCAGCAAGGCTGAGCTTACTAGGACTAGCCCAGTCTATAAGAAGAGGATTTAGCCTTCTGGCACTATCTGTAGGGGGCCATCCCATGGAGCAGTTGAGCCTCCTGTCACAGCCGTCCCAATGACTTATCCACCCCCCCCCCATATAGTTCCTGCCCTGCAGCAGAAATTTATCATGAGTTGGCATATGTGGAGTAGCATTTGCCCCCATCGAACACAACTGGAGTTTTACAGAGGTCTGCGAGTCTGGCAGTTTGTGGCTTTATTCCAAGTGTTTATGGCTGGCTGATCCAAACAGATCTGACGTGCACTGCCCACTTCATTTTCCTGTTGGTTCGTGTTAGAACCTTCCTCTGTGGCAACGGGAGAGGTAAGGATGCAAGGGACAGAAGGGACCTTAACATAATAGCGAAAAGGAGATGCAGGGACATACTTTTGGTGTGTTTGACAATGAACGCTGTAATATATTATAAAAGAAACTATTTGCTTTCAAATAAACAGCTTTCTCAATGGTAAAACTAGGACTTCAAAGCATGGAAAGCTGAGATAGTGGCTTAGATAAGAGGAACATAATTTTCTGTAAATACTTTATCATAGCTGTGAGTTCAAAAACCTCAGAGATGCTGCTACAAGAAGGCAAAACATATTCTTCTGCATCAAAATAGCAGTTACTGTGTACAGCTTTTGCTTGCCTGCTTTTGTGGACAGGTATATTTTTTGGGAAGGTCCTGCAAGAATCCCCCAAACAGCCCTGACTGTGTTTTGCACTCACCTGGCAAGGAACCTGTGCAGAGGCAGTGAGTGTGGAGTTTGGAAAGAGCCCTGCAGAAAAAGAGCCCTGGAGAAGAGGTGGATGAATTATTTTAGCAGGCTGGACTTAAGCTGCTATCTAAAAGTCTGGCAAGAGATCAGTGTCTTAAGGATAATAAACCAACAAATTGCCTAGTATAAACAATATTTTCACTGATTGTTTTCCCCAAGGAACATATTTACTGCAGTAAGCATATTTGCCACAGTTTTTCCACAAGCTCCTTGGGTGCCTTCAGGAAGGCAGATCCCTGTTCTTCCCTTTCCCGTGTCTTTAGGCATACGTAGCATGTCATCAGATATATTACTTTTATAAAAGTCTGTCCAATCTGAACCTCCCCTAGTGCAGTTTCAGTACTTCCCAGAATAATCTTTTCCATGATTTTTACGGGCACTGAAGTGAGACTGGCAGGCCTTTGGTTTCCAGGATCCTCCTCATTCTTGGCCACCTTGAAAATCAGGACAACTTTCATCACCTTCCAGTCAGCTGAGACCTCTCCAGAATCCCGCTGAAAATTGTGTCCTTGTACACAGGATACTTCGTTACCAGAAATCAATTCGACTTCCAATGATTTTTAGGAACTTCAGAGTTCAGCTTTTCTCTGTGTTTGACAGGAGCTGCCTTTTCTTGTTGCACACTTAAAGCTCTGAAGCTGTAAGGACAGCTGAGTGCCATCTCACATGGCCCAATAAAAATGATGTTATATCTTCTTGGAATGAGATAACTGCCCATATTACCAAATGGATTGCTACCAGCTGAAAAAAGGCAGTAACTAATGTTTTGCCACCAGTCTCCTTATGCCTTTCAAACCTGTCAGAGGCACCACCAGTCCTCAGTCATACTGACAGCAGTTGTATCATTTCCAACATAGATAAAATCAGCAGAGCACAACGTCACCTAATAAATGCTTTCTCTTAACCAGCTAAATGAGGTTATGCAGCGGGGTGCTGGGACATGCTGCCTGGCTGCTGCGGTGTGTGAACAACGCTCCACAGGCTGTGCTCAGCTCTTAACAACCACTCAAATCCATACCAGGTGTTAGCAAACCTCTACCAGGTGTTGTCAAACCTCCACCAGGTGTTACCAACTGAGTTAATGCCAGCTCTGCATTTGCTCTGCCTCAGCGGGCTGTGTAACCTCTTGCACTGCAAAAGGTGATTCAAATCACAGCTGACTGAGCTACCGAGGTCACTGGGTCTCTTTTCTGTCAGTGTGTCGCCTATTTTCAGTATTACCAGCATCACTTGGGCCACTGATGGTACAAATTCTACTTGCTTTGCAATCTCAAGACTGCCCTAGGGTACAACTGTAGTAAAATTCAGCAAATACACGTTTTCTACAGGAAAGCTGGAGCGGGAACCCACACTTTTGATCTCTTTAAGTCACTGTTCTGGGTGCAAGTGTAGTTTCCTCTCATCCTTGTCCTCAGCAGCTGTGTTTGGAGACACAGGGTCTTCTTGGCAGCTTGTGGTGGGAAGAGCCCATCAGGCCACCAGTGGAAGAGAGTTTCCTTCCTCTTTTTTTGAGGCTGCTTCTCAATAGAGGCATGGGAGAAAGGGCACCTGCATGGTAACATCAGAGTTAAAGCAGTAGTTAAAGGTCTTGGAGTGATGCTGGTGATGTGGTGCTTCACTGTGGCCAGGATTTCTTCTCCATCTGAAAAACTCTCCTTGAAGCCTGTCTGGAAGGAAATTAATTCAGTGGCCCAGCACCCACAAACTCCAGTTGTTTGATGAGAAAGAAAAAGCTCTCTGTTGCTTAGGGATGAAAACTAGACCAAAATGTGTAAATGCTGTCAAAAAAGAGAAGTTCTCTTCTGATTCTTGTCCACATTACACTTGTCCACGTACACAAATAAACAGCAGGCAGGGCTTATCCATTCCATTTTATGTTTATTATGAAAGTGATTTTAACAAAAGTTTTATTACATGCTTCATTTTGAGCTTTGACATAGCAAATCAAAGCCATTAATATACAGAGGCAAAAGGAAATGTATTTTCTTATAAGGTACATTTACAACAACATCTTCTACTATAAATCTGGACAGAATTGTTAAAATATTGGTAAAGCTTAGCACTGTATTTTATTTTCTAAGTATCAAATTTTGTACAGTTATTCGCTATCCTTGCTCTAAACTATTATCGTACATTTCATATGGAAATACTGTTTGTACACAATTTACATTGGTAATAAAGCTTAGAAGTCCCAGCAGCATCTACAACAGTTTAGTTCAAAATGTCACCCTCGTGCGGTGATTTACGAGGAGCAAGTTGGGGCAGAAACCAATATTACACTCCTTGTATTCTCCCCCAAAATCTAGACTACCAGAAGTTCCTGCTTAAACTAGTGATGGACATGATGATAGTGAGCTTTTTGCCTAAAAAGGGCTCTATGAGCTGATCCAATATGAGGTTTTATCTCTTCCAGCAGGAGCACAGAGATACCTTCCCTTGTTCTTTTTGCCATGCTTGGGCGTAATCTATTGAATTCCCTTTTATTTCTGAGCTTTGTGTAGCACTAACTTTAAAATACATATTCTTTATATATTATGAAAATGGTAAACACTTCAGAATGACACTTGACAGTCAGTTCTGTGGAAATCAGCATGTTAAATTGCCCCAGAAAACTCTTCCTATGATGCCAGTGAGACTGAAGGAGTAACAGGATCTATAATCTGGAAGGATAACCATGCCAGTCTCTTAAAGTACCTTTATAATCATCATGTTGAGTCTCTGCTGCTTTCAATGCAGATTAATGGCCTTTCTAAGTTATAAAACATAGAAAACAATATTTACAAAATAATTTTAATTAAAAAAAAGTAACAAAAACAAACTCTAAAAAAGATATTTTCACAATCATTAAAATAAAGTTTAATTAATCAAAGCCACTTCTTTTTCTAGATATTGAGAAATTCAGCTAAAATTCAATTGCAATTGTTGGTATAACTTGTTATCTCTGCTTTCTGAATACAGATGGTTTAAATTATTACATCTAAAGGTACTTCTGTACATTTTACTCTTGTATATTACATATTAATTTTATAGATTAAAAGCTGAAACAGAATAAATAAATGAAATAACAAACTGGAACTGTATATATTCAGATACTTAGAGAACAGTTTTTTGACACTGTTTATTTCCCAGTCTGTTTCTGTTCAGATGAGAGGTGTTATGATAAAACCTGAGACTTGTCTCTGAACCCAATTCTCAGCCTGAGGAATAAGCTCATAGTACCTTACAGAAATTTCACTTCTTCCATAAATTCTTATGGAAGACAAAAGTGTTAGGTTTTTTTTTTTTCCCCCCAAGTGCTTACAACAGTCTCTCGTTCTAGAAAACTATTTCATTAAAGCCTCAAAGTACTGAGAGTCTACAAGAAACTCCTCCAGTTACTACCATTCCTGTCAATCAGTGGTTTTAAACTCGGAAAAAATGCAACTATTTGAACTCACGACACAGATCCAGGTGCAACTGCCATCGTCAGAAAATCACCCAGACCCCTGAGGTGGCTGAGAAATTTGGGTTCAGCTGCTGAAGACTTCACTCCAGCTTCCTTTCTAAGAGCTCCAAAGGTATTTGGGGTCCCAGGCACGGGAACTGTCACAGAGCAGGGAGGTTTTGCTGTCAAAGACCTGTCAGCAGATCCTGCAGAAGAATCATCCCCCTCCTTTTGCTCCTGAAGTTCCCAACCTGTTTTCTACAAGATTAAAACGGGGTTAAGACTCACCTGAGAAATCTGAATCTGTTGGGCAGGCCCTGGGGTGGGGTTTGACTTTCCTTTTTGAATGCTGAACACATGTAAAGGATGTTTCTTGTTCGTGTGGCATCTTCCTCGTGTTCTGCTCACAGACAGAGGACCACAGGTGAGGTCTGCTCTTTCCAAACCAGCTGACAACTCAGAATGGGGGCTCTGAAAACTCTGTGACCAATCCAGTATTTATTTAAGCTAGTCTAAAACGAAACTAATCTAAACCTGGCTTTTTAAAGCTAGTTTTAAGTAAGCTTACTTACTTCTAAGTGAGCTTACCCTAGAATGAAGCTGATGTGTAGGATTACTCTAAATCTTAAGTAGTCCTAACTTTATTCTATGTGGGAGGCACAAAAAGGAAATAAATTCCTTTTGAAAAATTTGTCTTTAGGTCAAAATCTGATGTACGATGGAGCTGAAAGAAGACTTCAGCAGTTTTAAATCCACTTTCAAGGAGCTAAATCTTCAGGCAGAATAAATCTTGCTGTTGCAGGTGGCAACGTAATGAACTCCAAATCCTGATGCTGCCTGCACTCAAATGACACACACAGACCTTGCCCTAAGAGCTTTCAAGGCACGACTCAGGGCTTGATCAGCAACTTCTGATTGTTGCAGGCTCCTGGACTGTGGCAAGAGGTGATGTGGTGGCCTGTGAGAATGTTCAGGAATGATTCACCGCCACCTCACTAAAAATAAGTGCAGTGTTTAAAGCAGATGAGGCTTAAAATGGTAAGTGCTGCAGGTGCAGCTTTTAAGCACCCAGGCATTTGCAAATGGAAAATAAAGAGCTCTGTTTGTGCCACAGAATTGGGCAATCACAAATGGGCACTTCCTCAGCCTTCCTGCAATAACACAAAAACATGTTGTTGCACCTCTCCTGCATACAATGTGTAATTCTGTAAGAGCAGAGGCAGGGCTGTATTTATTATATTTAAATGCAATACTTCATGTTCAGGGTAAAAGCTCAATTTCTGTGCTGTACCGATTCTATCATTTCCCAAAGCTGGTTTTCTTAAAGGCAGCCACACTCCTCCTTGTGTGGTTTTTGATTCCCAAACGCTCCTAGGTCTTCTCCATAGAAGAAGACATTCCTTGTTGTTGTACTGCTACTGGGTAGCAGGTTCTCTGACCTCTGACAATAAAGACATCCTACACCTACACTAACAAGTGGAGAGCTGAACTCACCTTCTATTTGGTGACCGCCAGTTTCCGTGACTATAAATCTAGTATGAAATTCATTTTTAACTTTATGTACCACTTGTCATTACTTTTTTTCAGTAGAAATTTGCACATCCAAGAGCATTTCTAAGCAGAGCCGCAAACATCCAAACCTGACTCGTTTTTCTGATTATGTCCAAACATGTTGGTCATTAAGCAAAAAGTTTTAGCAAGGATTTTACCAAACTCACTGTACAGCAGCAGGTTCCAAAGTTTGCTCGCTGAAGTCTGAAATTCTAAAGTTCACTGTAAATAATACACCAAATGAGGGAGTTAATTTTCTCCGTATTTTTCATATCTTTTCCTTCATATCTTTCAGCAGAATGGCTGCAATCCTGACCCATTCTAATGTACCTTAATAATACTCTGAATAACCTATCAGACTCTGAAGTACTGTTTGGCCGAAGTAGTTTTTTAGCTATACTACACTTCTACATAATTAAGTACCTAAAAGCTTTTTGCTTTTTAATATCTTTTTTCCTAAAAATAATTATTGAGAAGGGAAAAAATACATGAAACTGTTTTTCCTCGTTGTTGTTCCAGACACACACAATGAATGTAGGACTGATAAGGATGTCTTCTTTGAAGGTCCACTTTTCCTAACTCGTGGTGAATAATAAATAAAAGTAGTGACAACATCCTCACAAAAAAGTTTAACAGCCTTTAACAAAGGACTTTTATGGAGAAGTTACATTTGGAAATGAGGGTTAATGTGGATATTAAAGAGAAAGCCCATCAAAGACCTAAGGTCCACGAGTGGAAAAAAAAATGAGTTGTCAGACCCTAACTTCAGGCTGCCTCTGAAGACTCCAACTCCTCTGTATATTGAAAGAGACTGTCCCAGAGTAAACCATTATCCAGTATTATGAAACTCCAAATGGCTTCAGCTCGGTGTCAACAGAAGTGACAAGCACTTGGAGAAGTCATTTAATCCTCTACACAAAGTTACATATAGATATGAGTAAATAGGGTGTGTGGGAGTAAAGATTTAGGCATGAATAATATTTACAGTAACTAGAGATAACATTACTAATGTACCCACAAATAGAAGTATATATTTATATATTTATATATTGTACTTAATTAGATGCTCTCTTAATGGAAAGAAAAACAAGACTACTAGTGTTGCTGTTCATTTCTCACATATCCTATGGTAAATGCCTTTAAAGGGACCAACTGGTGCATGGAAATCCAGAGCTAAATCTCTGTCAATCAAGTAGGTGACAGTGGCAAACCTCTGAGGAAGTTCAGAAGAGGACAGATAAAAACATTAGGACATTAGGGCATGGGACTCAATCTCATGTAGTTCATAAACCAAAATTATACATATGTTTCTTTTCTTTTCTTTTTCTTTTTTTTCCCTTTTGATTTCTACTGGGACAGAGGTGCCACCAAGCCACAGCTGAGAAATAACAAAATTTAGATTGTTTTGTTTTCTTCTAAAGATTCAAATATAAACTTCAAGTGCAATTCAAAAATCCAAACATTATTTATACTACATACTTCTCTCTACAACAGAACTTATCTGCAGGTAGTTTAATCACATTTGAATATATTCCTCCTTTCTTTGACAAAAGCTACTGTTGATGGAAAAATAAAAAGCTCGAAAGAGTATTTTCTACATCATGAAATTTCAGATGGGGAGTGAGGATACACTAAGTGCAGACACAAATTCAGATCTTCAACGAGACGCACTCAGGGATGCACAAATATCTTTTTTTTTTTTGGTAGTAAAAATCCCATTCAAAACACTGACTTTTAACAATTATAAAACATCAGAGGTGTTCTTCCATAAACAACTGAGAACATGGACTGCAGAAAAGAGCCTTTAAATTAGCAAATGTTTCTACCATGGAGGAAAGACGATATTTGACAGGAATGCAAAGTAACCAAAAATTGAGTACCACTGGACTACTTGTATGGTCGTAGAAATCTGGACACTTTGGATCGCAGCAGCTTTATAAATGACCTTGGGAACATTTCTTTTGACTCTTGTGCCGTGTACTTGAAATAGTTTTGTGGGTGTGCCAGTACATCAAAGAGAGCTTTAATCAGTTTCTTGTCCTGTGGAAGACAAAATATATAAATATATGCTAGATAAAAGTAGAGTTTGGATTTAGTGTCTGCACGGGTTTCGAAATTAAAGAACAACAATCGGATTTATTTTGCAACACTTGAGTCTGGGTGAAGCTGAGTAAGGAACCTGCTCCGTGTTGCTGTGGAGTTTTATATTGATTAATCTGTCACAATTAGGATTCCTGGAAGGTCTTGTACCGAGAGGGACAAAGTTAATCACAAACCTGCTGCAGTGCCTTTGGAAAGCCATTTCATGGACAGCTCACAATGCTCCATATTATGGTTATGTCTTGTTGAGGCAGGACAGTGATTTAGGTAAACACATTTTTTAATGCACGGGAAACTTAATGACTCATTTGAACATTTAAATGCCAGGCTGAGGCTGGCGAAGGCTCTTCAAACAATGGGCTCTTCATTCCTGGCTGACTAATTTTTCCAACATACAATCTTATTAATCACATTAGCACACATTTAATTCAGTTCCTGATTCCACAAAGGATTGAGCTGAGCTACTGATTTTGTGCTGCTTCAAATACCAGCATAAACCTCAGAAGGCAGAGAACTGAATTTGGGGTCACACTTGAGCTTTATATATAATGACATTCTCAAGGTAATAAGACCCTCCCGAAGTAACAAGACCCTATCGAGTTAATAAGGACTATTTTGGGAAAATACTCAGTAAAAGGAATTCTTGGTTGGCCTCAGATAAAGCAGAACTTTCTCACCTTTAGAATTTCTTGATGATTTTCTGACGCATATAATCGGCCGTCTCGAACAATGTCTTCTATTAGTTGTTGGTAATCCTCTGAAAAATAAGGAGCACTTGAGTGAGTGTTTGGGACATCCTTTGGGAGGATAATAGCCAGAAACTATACCTCCTCTTGAGGGCAGAGCTGAGAAATTTCATATCCACTAAATTATTCACTGCCTCTCTGGCTGCTTTAGTCTAAATTAAAAAAAAACCACCTTAAAATTCTCTACTGCTTTAGAACAGTAATTTTGAATTATTCCTATAAATACTAACATCCTCAAAATCCTACTCCCCCGAGATAATTATCTGCATTCTGGAGAGGAAGAAACAGGACTAGGGATAAAAAATAACTGTCAAAGGTTGTATATATTATATATATATATATAGATATTATTTCAATAAGTCTTTGCAAGTAAAAGTAATTAAATGGACTAAAAATGAGTTACATCAAGTTTTTCCTCACTCTTCTTCCCCTGTAAGCAGTGTAAGAGAGATTCTAAAGGACAATTTTCTGCACACAGGTGGAAAACAATTCCATGCTCACCATCGTAAGTCACATAGGGGACCTGAAATCCTTTGCCACTGTTTCCTTCATTTGACTTGAACTGAATCCAGAGCTTCCTCGATCTTGAGGTAAATGCAATAGGTCTCTCGTAAGTCTGACACGTTTCATATGTAGTAATTGAAGTAGGAGAAGCTGGAAGTAAAGTTAAATGATGTTCTTTGTAAAACGATTTTTTGCACCCTCCCTCATCTAGGGGTCAGAAATGTCAAACTGACAGGACACTTCTCAGCTGACAAGTTTTTTGTGATAGAATGGGTGTAGTCTTTATCTGCCTAAAAGGAGAAGTAGGTTTTCCCACAAAGGTGATGGGAGTCCCACAGCAAGAAGCTTAAGTAGATGTTGAGGGATAATTTTTGACATTGATAAAGTTACTATCGATATTAGTTATTTTGTTTACTACTCCAGCATTGAATTCCAGAGTTCCCATATGCTTGTCCCAGACAGGTAAGAGCAAGTCAGCTGCACACAGACTCTCAAGGATAAAAAGTTATGAAAACCGCTTTAGCAAATAAAATACACCATTTTAGTGAGTAAAATACACTGTTTTGAACAAAGCTCCATATAAACAATTGCCATTGAGGTTTGGTGCTTCTTGGAGATTCAGCAACAGATCACCAGATGGATGCCTACCTCCTCCATGGGAAAGAGGAGAGCACCTCATTGGTGTCTTAACTCCACATAAAACTGGGAAAACTTTGGATTTCTTGAGGGTGACAGTGGTACCAACCCACTTCCTGGATTTAGCAATAACTTCAGTGTATGTGTATTTACACAGGGTGAGAGGACAGTCTGTACAGATTACAGAAGATGGCTCTCCCAACATAACTCAGCATGGCTTTTTTGACTTCTAGAGTGGCAACGATTTACCTCTTGTCATCACTGAGCCAGACAGAAGCCCATTACCCGCTTTGTGATTCACACAAGAAACTTGAGTAATTAATATCACTCAATTATTATTGCTGGTGTTTTGTTGTAATTTCCTGTGCCCCTTCATTCCACAGTCCTTTCAGAAACACCAGCTACGTGAAGACAGTTGTCCCTTCAACATGAACTTTCCACTCCGTTCAGTTTGCAATAAATACAACTCACCGCTTTTCCTCATTACTAAAACATCACCACATTCATCTTCGATTGGGAGGAATATCTCAGGTACTACAATGAGTATTCTCCTCTTTGGGGGCGGGTTTATATTCCAAATGCATTCAACATTAGCTGGGTAGTCTCCAGGATAGTTGGGTGATTCGATGTAGCCAGTATAGTCCCCGAGTTCTCCTCCGCAGTGCTGGTCTGTGGAGGAACAGAAATAATTAGCATTTGTGTCAGCCGATCAGCTCATTTGAGGTGTTTTTCTAGATCTGTCAAGAGCAAGTCTAAACTCCTCCTCGTGGCTTTAGAAAGGCACGAGGAAAAGCCTTTAGGGAAAGCCTTTAAAGGAATACTCGATCTACAAGGTTGCTCCAACTGACTTGCAAAAGCTTAATCTCAGGTGCATAAACTGATTTAATGCTTCGTTCAGGCTGCTTTAACATTTCATTGAGGAACACAGGTAGGTAAACATGATCCAACTGTGGAGTTACACATTGGTCACCATGGAGACTGTGCTGACGTGCACCTGCTTTAACTTCACTTGTTTTTTTAAGCTGATTTAGCTGAACGAGTGTGATCTTGATGACAGACCTGCCTTGCTTCATCTCAGATTACACCAGTTAATAAAGAATCTCTATTGAAGGATCAGTTTTTATTCCTGAGTTTTCAAAACTCCTCTTGATTTTGGCACAAGCTTGATCTCTCCAGGCCTACTCATCCACATAAAACTAGATGGATGTTTAAATATTTTGCTTAATCCAACCCTCAAAGATGATGCAAGGTCAGAAATTGGCTTGAAAACAGGAGTATCTAAGACAGCAAAGCAACAAGGATGGTTTTATTTTACAGGAGAATCATCAAACTTCCTCAAATTCCTTATAAATATATAATTTACGCCAATGTCATTAGGAATGATGAAGGGTTAGATGCATCTCACATATTCAGAATAAAAACTTACAACAGATTTGCACATGAACAGTTAGTTTAGGTGACACTGCTTAATTATTATAGAGACATTGTCTTAAATTAGCATGATAGAGGTGAAAAAAAAAGCTTGCCTAGAAGAATCAGTCATTCACAAAAGATCAAATCACTGAAATCCTGCACTGAAATCCTTGGGGAGTTTTAAAATGGTAATTGAAGGTAGGAGGCTGAGTACTGCAAAAAAGCCTACAAGATCTCACTGCCACAAGTGATTATCTGGCAGTTGCAGTATGCATGACCACCTCTGCTAATATTTTATAGTTATTATAAAATAGCAGTAACTCTGAGAGAAGATATTGTGCTGTACAGAGTCACACAGAAATATGCCTCACTGTTAGACAGCCTACGGGATCGGGGAAACCAAAGGCTCTGTAGTTTTAACTTGTAGCTGGCCCTCCATGAAATCATATTAAACCTAAAACACTCACGTGGATCAAATGGTACTTTTTCAATTTTTTTTTCCCCCTCAATGTTTTCCCAATTCTTACGTTTCCCTCTGGCAGTAGATAGATGCTAACTAGGAAATAGAGAACTGAAGTCCGGCCTGAGAGAGCGAGCCTTCGAGCTGCAGTTCAGAGCCAAAGCTGTGCTTTATATCCCAGCCAGTATCAACGTGACTTACTTTTGCAGTGCGTAACATTAGTGGAGCCATCGAAGTCTGTGCTGGTGTTCCCAGGGCAGGTGATGCAGTAGTTCTGCCCAAACTCAGGCTGGTAGGTTCCCACGGGGCATCGGATGCATCTGTGTGTGGTGGAGTTGTAGTAGTGTCCAGGAGAACAGTGAACTGCAAGGCAGGAGGTGTATTGTTTTCAGAAGGGAGCCATTTCAGTGCAAAGAGAACTTTCTGCCCCGGACATACCTCAGGATCCCTGTTCTGCAATACTTACTAGGCCATAAAAGGCACAAAAGACACCAGCTCCCTGCACTTCCCAGTGCAAAGGATCTTCTAACTACAGTCCCAAGACTAGAGCTAAACCCTGATGAACTAGCAGTGTGTGCTACACGTCTCTCACTGTTTCCTATGAATTTATAATAAATGGAAGCTGATGCAGACCCACTTCAACAAGAAAAATGACCTTCACAACAGCAGGAGAGAGGTTTCCATTTGTGTCTGTTTGCATGTCATTCCAGTAACTAAACCCAAATGCATTTGGGCAGATTCCTTCTTCAGCACTGGCACTAGAAGTTGACATGGTGGAACACAGAATGTGTTGTACCCTTACAGATTGTGCCTTAGCTTCATATAACTTCTGTAGTGTTTAGTTTTTCTGATTTGATACATAAAAATATGCAAGATATGGGAGCTAAAGCATTGTCTAATGCAAGTTTATTTCTTGCCATACGACAGGGATGATTCACTTACCAGTTTCAGTGCTGACCCTGCACCTGCCTGTGGTAAATCCCAAAGAGAACCAGAAAGCCTGCTCAGTCTGTGCAATCTCAGGAGATCACTCCCACTTTACAGACTTCCTGATTTAATTTAATCATGTGCCCGTGCAGCGACAATGTTTGTTCTGGAGCCTTCGAAAAACCCCTTGGCGCTGAAGATTACAAACCAGAGGGCAAGAAAGGGAGAACATGAATTGTGGAAAAAAACTTTAAACTCACCTTTGGTTTCACAGTCCTGGAAGGAAACAGCACCTTCATATTTGGTCACCAGCCCACCGCCACACGGAAAGCAGAGGGTCCTCCCTGGTTCAGGCTGGTAGGTACCAAGAGGGCAAACTGTACAAGGTTTAAAACCATCTGAAGAGTAGTGCCCAGGAGAACACTGGCCTAGAAAGTGAAAATGATCATCTGTATTAGTGTGCCGACTTTTCTGGGCAAAGTATAAAACCCACTAGCACTCAGCAAGGCTTCCTTCAACTTAAACATGTGACATCAAGGCAGCTGCACATCAAATTCTAATCTGACCTGCTGGTTTTGTGTTGTTCCTGTAACTGCTTCCTAAAGACACCACCAGTAAATACAACTAGTTTCGTAATATGCTTTTTGGCAAATATATCTGTTTGGTTTGCTTTTTTGTTGTTTGGTTTTGTTTTTTTTTTTAATTAAGATTTTGTTAAAATGCTGTGTACTTTCACCAAGTCTCTTATCCGAGTATTTCAAGGCACTTTGTCAGCTGTTGTGACACAGACCCCAGAGAAATATTTTGACGTTACTAGTTTGAAGACAATTTTCCCATTGTTTTTAGTAGCAAAACCGATCCACCTGCTCTGGTCCAGCTGGTTACTGGACTTTAATATGAAGAGTGGATTTGGATCTGGATTTTTGGTGTGAAGATTAAGTACTTGTGAAGTCCTACAGGCATCTTGTAAAAGAAGAGGTACAGTTTGATTTTAACAGTGCTTTCAGCACCAATACATCTCACTCCTTACCTGTATATAAGAATGAACTGACTTGATTTCTCTATTGAAATTGCCAGCAAAATAGATCTGAGGTGATTTCCCTGAGAAACGCCCCAAAATGACTAAGTTGACTAAATCATGTTTTGGCCTCATATCTACACAGATCTCATGTAAAATTAAGTATCACAGCATGTGTATTGGGTTGGAGTGGCCACGGTTTGGTAGTGAGGGGCCTACAGGGGTGGCTTCTGTGAGAAGGTGCCAGCCTTCTTTTTGTTGTTGTGCAGAACAATAATTCAAATGCAAGCCTTGAAACAAAACTCGTTTTCCTCTAGTCGTTGTGCTGCTTTTGTCAGCATTCTATAGTCAACCTTTATAAACTCTGATTTTATTCTGATAAGCTCTTCTTGTTGGATTTTGGATAAATACAAATCAACAGAGCAAAGATGCACAGGCATTTCAAGATTTTTCCTTTGATTAAATCAGCAAAATCTGTCATGTGTTTGGACTGGAGACACCGGTTATTTTTTATTCAGTGGGAAAAATCAGCAGTTTCTCAAGTGACATTCATCATGTGTTCACTTTAGATATCCTGGGAGAAAGCATTAATGTAAATTACATGGATGAGTTTTAAAGTAGCAGATAGGACAGATTCATTTCAAAGTCAGATAATGTTATCTGCTACAAAATAGATTTTGCTCATCTGCAATGAAATAAGGCGAAGAAAATAAATTAACAGTTGTGCCTTAAAACTTTATATTGAACAAGTTACAGTAGAGGCACCAGGTTTTAGCATAATTTTAATTTAGTTTATATCTCATGAGGTGGAGTCAGAGATGCTGCATCACTTGCCAGAAGCTACAGTGCATTCAAGCAGCACTGAAACTTGCAGTCATTAGATCTGAGCCTGGGTTACAGATCCCTGCAGCACAACTATCTCAAAACTGAAACTGCTAATTAGAGCAGGTAAACTGCATCTCATGCAGAACATGAAACCAGCAGGTTCATTAGACTCACCAGTACCAGTCCAAAGCAGTGCATCCCTTTGGCTCCCCATACACCTGACGAGTCCTTACAAGCTGAGGCATGTCCAGATTCCATACCTGACTTGAAGCCAAGTGCCCTGCTTGGCTTGCTCATTTCCATACCACAACTCACACTGCTGTGGCAGGTCCCAGCTTCTTGTCAGCAGTGTCAGAGGATGGAACAAGCCCAAACATTCTTTGCAGTGCTTTTAAATGCACAGAGGTGTCTTCTGTTACCTTCACAAGACAGAGGTGTGGAAGGCTCCCCCCTCCTTTAGCCCCCACGCCTCAAGGAGGTGTGGCAACACCTAATTAGATTCAAATTAAACTTGCCTCCACATTCTGACACGTTCCGGGCTCCTGCTACTCCCTGTCCATCGTTACTTGGGCAAGGCTCACAGGTAAGTTGACCTTCTGTGTCCTGGTATGTTCCTGGTGAGCAAGGAACGCACTGATTGTGTTCTCCGCTATAAAAGGTGCCCGTGCTGCAGGTAACTGAGGAGAGAAAAGGGGAATCTACATAAGGACTTTCATTTTCATCACATTACTTGCCTTTATATCAGAACATTTTAGAGAAGATGGATCTCTTTGGCCCAGGTATTATAGTGGGGTGTGTTTTGCACATGTTAGTGCAGGATCCTCACTTAATGCAAGCGGACTCATCTCCACTGTGGTCTATTTACATCAGGACAAGGTCCTTCTTCTGTTGTTTAAACTATTAAATGGCACTGTGCTGCACTCAAGTGTTCATCACGCAGACGTTAATAAAGCTGATGCAGTCTTAAAACGGTATATTGCAGTTTATTAAAACGCTTGCACAATGTATGGTAAGCAATGTGAGCTTTCGCTTTACACCGGGTGCCTTTCTGTGCTGGTTTTGTGGCAGGTGACTACAAAAAAGTCTGTCTCCTGAGATCAGTTCTAGAGATCTCTCCGAGGGCAATGCATCCCATGTAATAATTTATGTCTCTTGACACTCAAACACCCCAACTGTAAAGTGATTTAGACACAGGTATGAACACAGATGCTTTTCTTGCTGCAACAGGGCACATAACTGCATGGAAAACATGTTCCTCTGCTGGATAGAGGTGGTTGAAATGCAAGGGTTTCTAGACACTAATAGCAACAGTCTTTCAAATACAATTTCTAAATCAGTGTTCCCATATGATGAAAACAACCTCATTTGGCAGCACCTATCAGATCAGCAATTCTTTCTGCCTGTAAATCACCTGGTGATTTAAAAAGCTGGAAAAACAGATATGCTGACTTTGGAAAGATGTCTGTAAGTGATCAGAAAGCTTGCAGTGCTGAGAACTGCCCTCTGTAAGTTTGCACCAGCACACTGCCCCCAGCAAAGCACCAGAGCCTGGTAACATGGGAAAAGGCTTAAAGACATTAGGTACTGTATGTAAAGTTAAAACAGGTTTCTACAGTTTATTTTTTAATGGACCTCTTGGGCATTAAATATGAATACATCCATGGGTCACAGTGGTCAGGAGAGTGAGAGAGGAGATATAAAACTAAATAAATAGCACCTAGGCAAACACCGTCTTACTGTTTTACAGCATTGTAATTGCGCTTTCGTAAGATGCTGGGAGCAACATTGCCTTGTGGCAGGTTCTGATACCTGCCATGGGAATGTATCCACGTATATGCATTTGTTTTCCTGCAACCCTCTGAGGAATTCCCTTCAAAGCCTTATGAACCACCAGTGGTCCATGCACATATGCGGACTAACATCGATCTAAATCGTTATCTCAGAGATCTCCTCCCTGCTTCACCACGGAAAAAGGTAATTTTGGATGGCTTGTTTGGGGGGGGGGGAAGGAATGGCTGGATATTCGAGTTGTTTGCACTTACCACATTTTCCATCCTGCAGTACTTGCCCTGTACTGCAAGCTTCGTGCCCCTCAGTAGCTTTAGCTGGCTTCTGAGCCACTTCATACTCTGTCCCAGAAAACTGAATGTAAAATTGCTGTTTATTAATAGATTTCCTCAATGTTTTGATTGCAGTTTGCAGCTTCTGCTCCATCCTTTTCCGAACACAGTCAATGTTACAGGTGTCTAGATGGGAAATGATAACAAAACTAGAAGCAATTGAGATTCATGTTTAAAAGAGGTGCTTAACAAAGAGCTCAGCCTGCGTTGCACTGTGACACCTCTGTCTGCTTCACTGTCTTCTCCGTATAAATTGAAGCAGCAGCTCACTGGATTCAGGATCAGGCCTTTCAGAGGGACAAGACAGTGCACTGAGGTCCATCACAGCTTCATGACCTGCCAAGTGCACTCTGAGTGCTCACAGCCTGTCCCTAGCATTGAGGTTATGCTGAGTGCACAGGGAGAGGGCTGCAGAAAGCATGCACACCTCCCTGAGAATTCTGGTGCAGTCCAGGATTCCAATTTGCTTCTGAGTTTGTGTTCCATCATTACTAATGACATAAAGCAGTTTATAACGTTTGCAAGCAGTATTTTGCTTTCCAAAAAACCTCCCCGGTAAAGGTTAATTAAGATGTCCGGCAGAGTTAAGCATACATAAACCACACTTACTTAAATACACACATGAACACAACACACAGAATACATGGAGTTCCACAGTCCCCAGGCCTTGAACATGCTCGAACCAGATGCTTTAACAAGATGCCATTAACATGCTCAGCTGACCCTCCAGCCCACATCTCCCCTCAGCACTGCTCTGCCACCACCCCATGAATTCAGCAAGGCTGCCACTGGTAATTTTCTTTCCAACCTGCTCTTATCTTGCTGGTTTGGCCACAGCTTTCTCTCCCAGCCACAATACTGGCTGTCCCTGAGCTCCTGATAAGTTGAGGATAATAAAACACACGTGACGGCAAGCCAAGTGGGAGGATGAGGGGCATCAAAAGAGATGCAGATTAAAGCTGTGTGTGAATAATTCAGTAGGCATTTGAAGAAGAAATCAGGGCAAGATTGCTACTATCAATACAGAAGTGTTTGCTCCTCCAGTGCTGGCCTTCCTTCAAACTTCCCTCCTGCAAACACTGCAGGAAGCTTCCCGCCAGCGATCCCTCACCTTGTGCCTCCTGTGGACTTTGCCCACGGGGGCCAATTTGCCACCCCACTGTGTTGTACTTCCAGTCTGCCACCACTAATGTTTCTGAATTTTCTCTGCCCGTGCTTTCCTTAGATGATCAGGAGTTCTTGCCACTTCCCTGACCAAAATACCTCAGTGACAAAAAGAAAGGTGCTTTCAGGCACAATTACTGTTTGAATCACTTGGTTAGTGAGATGCCCCCTCAAGGCTGAGGAATCTGCCTTTGAGGGCTGACATATTTACAAAATTCAGTCCAGATTTTCTCTGGCTGGAATTTGTAACGTAATATTCCATCTCAGTAATGTGAAACAATTATTTTTCTTCCTGAAGATTGTTATGAAAATATGATTTTTCCAGCAGTGCGATAGAAGTGTCTGAATCTCAGACTGAAGTTTCAGCAACTTACATTTTGGAGGGTATTTTTATCATTGTTGTTGCAGAACTTCTACCTAATCTTTACATTCCCTGTGCATTCATTAACACTTTTGCTGTTCAAGGAAATCAGACTGAATTAAAGTACACGACTTAACTCATGGCCTTGAAGGAATTTTGCTGCAGGTTCAATCTTTGTTCCTTTGGTTTAATTTCATACCTGATTCTTTTCAACTAAATCTCTGAACCTCTGAATTTGGAAAGGCTGCGGAATGAGCCTTGTGCTGGAAGATCTGCACAGCAGCTTGGTGAAATAGCATCAAAGAGATTTTAACAACGCGCTTAGGAACTGAATACTGATTTCTCTCCACAGACAGATCTTTCACAAACCTGAGACTTCTTCTGACTTCATCTCCACTTCGAACTCTGCAGTGATGTGGGACACTTCTTTTGATGGGGACTTGCGGCCTCGGCGTTTTTTCTTGGAGGAATCGCACTTGAGGTTCACAAAGGTCACCTGGCAGTTGTCTGTGCAAGGGAACTGGCCTCCTTTGCATGAAGAGAAGCAACACAGAGAAGAAATCAAGTGGCAAAGCAGCACGTGACAGGCTAACAAGCAATACCTGGGTTATCATGAACAGCATTTCACATGTGTGGTGAGACACCTCCTCCTCTGGGCAATAGGAAAGGTTATGAAAATATATTGGAGGGTTTCATCCGAGCAGGAATCACAGATTGTTGCAGGCGATGGACTTTCCAGGTCAGGGAGGAATCCGTAGCACTCAAGCCACCAGAAGGATTTCATTCCCAGAGTGTGGCTGTGTGACATCGCCTTCCTCTCAGACCCAAAAGTGCAGGTGACATAACAAACGCAAGGCAAAGCAAGCAAATGCATCCAAGAAATCTCATCCCACGGTGACCGTATGGACCAAAAAAAATCAACTTCTGTGACTTTAAAAATGAGTCTGATAATCACATCTTATGAAGAGAAAGCAATACACAAACACAGCATAATACATAACCATCTTGATGACTGAGACTTGTTTTAAGCCAATACTTGCAAAATTAGTGACATAAGTGTCTGGATTTCAGGGTAAAGAGAATATGAGTCTAAACTTTAAAAATAAAATATTTAAACCATTGACTTTTTTTTTTAAAGTAGCTACTTTTTAAATAGCTATTTTTTCTCTGTTCATGGCTCATATATGACTCCTCACTCATTGGCAAAAGTGGTGGTAAGCCAAATTCACAACAGAAAATATATCACCAATTTGGTGTAAGCTGCTAAGTTGCTTTAAGCCAGAATATAAGTTGTTGCAATTACACAAATATAATGCATTAAAATCCAGAAAATGTATAATTAATATCAAATTTAAGTGAACTCCAAACATTTTAAGCTGTGGAAATGTGCAGCAATGACACCCAAACACTCTTCATTCGTCCCTGTCATGGCATCAAGGGGGTTGTAGGGCAAGAAATAAATGTCTCAAGGATCTGTCAAATACATAACTTCTAAAACCTCCTTTTTTCCCACCTTAAAAGTGGTGTTCAAAACTAGTAACAATAAAACACATACCTAGTCATACAAGTTTTGAAAACGTTTGATTACTTGGATTCGTTGCGACACAAACTTTTTTAACGTCACATTTTTTATAATTACATCTAAATCTTCTAAATATTTTTTTCTAACATCCTAAGTACTCACTGCATCATAACAGAAGATTAAGGCCGTGTAACATCAGAGTTTGGTAATAACTATCCTGCTTAGGGGTTGTCTTTGCTGCTACAATAGGGACACTAATCCAGCACAGAGCAAAGAAATAATAGCTTTTGTTTTCTTTTAGAAACTTCATTTGGGAAAACGAGACCAAACCAAATCAAACTGACACTGTCTGGTAATTTTGCACCAGTTAGAGCTTTTTGTCTCAGGATGTTTGTGCCATTATCAAGGCCAGAAAAAGGATCAGCTTAACTCCAAACTCATGGACTTTTGAACAAAGATTTTTCAGAGCAACTGGTGACATTTTCAGCACTGTTAGAATCCAAACCCAAGGCACTGAGAATCTTGGCCTGAACTTAAATTCAGATCCAAATATGAAAACCATTCATTTTTTTTCTGTCACAGCGTGAAAACCAAATATGCAAACAAACAAAAAAAAATTACACGTTGAAGAAACCACCCACCTGAAACAGGTTGCTTCCCAGAATCTTTTGTTTTTTCTTTGCTGCGAGGCCGTAAATGGCATTTTGCATCTTTGATTTTAAAACGAGCTTTCTGCTTGATTGGAGGGGCTAATGAATCTGTTGATGTAAAGTGGGGGAAAAGGAAAAAAAGCTATCATTTGGGCTGCAGAGGCAATGAAATCTGGAACTTGTTTTTAAAAACAGGCTCAAAAGCCTTCCTGTGACATGGAAAAGAGACAGACCAAGAGTTACACACCTTGTACAAGGGGGATGCATCTCCACAAGTTCATTTTTTCACAGAAGCACTTACCCTTGAGCCCAGAGAGATCAAAGAATTTGCTGGTATCACACGTGCTCTGAACATACACCTGCCCTCCAGCAGGCTTACACATCTTGTTGGATTTTGAGTGAATTTATTTTACTGTGAAAAAGATTAATTCCCCCCCGCCCCAGCTCTCTGTCTGTGACTTCCCATGTCACTTGGCTGCAGTTCTGTTAGTGCCAACCAGGAATAAGATTAATTTAGTGGCAGCTGAAAACCATCCAAAGGAAACCCCTTTATTTGACTGCAGTCTGTGGCTTGCAACCTTTATTTTTCAGCTTTAAATCCCAGCCTTGTTTTAAAGGCTGTTAGAACCAGGACTATAAAGGCAGCCTGCCCCTGTGCAGACACATCTCCTGCCATGTCACCTCCCTTGACAGCATTAAAACTCCTAACACATTCCAAATACTTGGTCAGGGAACTGGCAGAACTGGAGAGAAGCACAGCAGGTAAGGATATGTAAAGTGGGCTGACACTTCCCACTGCTGGATGTTGTTTCAGCTGCTTCTAATTTTGCCAGACTTCAACTTTTTTTTTTTTTTTTTTTTTTTTTTTAATGCTGAGTATCAGCTTTCATAAACAATTCGAAATCACAGAACATGCTGTGATGTCAGAAGGGACCCCCAAGGATCATCGAGGCCAACTCTTAGGCCTGCACAGGACCATCCCAAACGTCTCTGCAAAAACGATACAGCTATTTCTGAGAAAAAGATGAATGAAACACAGTGTTTTCTCACACAAGTCTCATAACCTTTTTATTGGCAATCCCCAGAAGGAAGATCTGTGCTCCTTCGGAAGGGCTTTGCAGGTGAGGGCAGGGACCAACCCTGGCTTTCTGCTCTGATGCTCCTGATGGGTCCCTCTGGCTCACTGCCCAGTGAAGAAATCCCATTTTGATACGCTTGCTATTGACACTCCTGGATTATGGAAAGCAAATGATTCTAAACACTTCTCCTTACTGGATATGTCTCAAACCTCCACCACTCCTACAATGACCTACCAACACAGTGCTGCACTGGAGGGCACCTCAGCACCCTCCAGCCCTCAAGGAGAGCTGCAGAAAAGTGAGTGTGTGCATGAGACTGTGGCAGTTTTGGTCACCACAGTGTAAGTAAGATATTAAGCCATTAGAGAGCATAAAAAGAAGTGCAATGAAGGTGGTGAGGGGCCTTGATTTGAAGCCGTGTGAGGACACTGAGGGCACTTGGTGTGTTCAGCTGGAGAAAAGGAGACTGAGGGCAGAGCTCACTGCAGTTCCAACTGCCTGGGCAGGGGCAGAGGAGGGGCAGGACTGAGCTCTGCTCTGGGGGGACCAGGGACAGCACCCAGGGAATGGCCTGGAGCTGTGTCAGGGCAGGGTCAGGTTGGATATTGGGAAAAGGTTTTTCCCCCAGAGGGTGGCTGGGCACTGACCAGGCTCCCCAGGGCAGTGGGCACAGCCCCAAGGCTGCCAGAGCTCAAGAAGTGTTTGAAATATACTCTCAGGCACATGGTGTGACCCCTGGGAATGGTCCTGTGCAGGGCTGAGAGTTGGGCTCGATGACCCTTGTGGGTCCCTTCCGACTCAGCATATTCTGGGATTCTCTGATGTAACACCGGCTACCTTAATCCTGCTGTAACTCGAGAGCTCTATGTCCTGCAACTCCCAAGTGGTCTGGGGGACGTCCATCACCCTCCTCTGAGGCCCCCAAGGCCCGGGAGAGCAGGACAGCACCTACCTGGGCAGCTGGGCAGGGTGGTGTTGCGCTTCGGCTGAGCCTTGCCTTGTTGGACGGGGACTCCACAGCTCAGGGTGTAGCTGTTCTCCGAATCTGAGGGGCAGAACACACAGTCAGCACAGGGGGCTACAGCCTCACAGAGCTACTAATGTTTTAACAGCTCTCCTGTTAATGCTGAGTGCCTGAAAAAACTTCTCAATGCCACCAAATAAGGAGGCATTTTAAGTGCTCAGCTTGGATTTTGAAAGGCTGAAATGATTTGCCAAAGGCTGCTGCTTCACAGCGTGGACTACAAGTTTTGTTTCTTCCAGCACTGGAATGTTACATTTTATAAATGATCTGGCAAGAGGTTAAACTGTACATAATTTCATGGTGCACGAGTAGAAAATATTTTGGGTTTGTCCGTGGCAGAGTCCTTCTGCTTTGATCATCCCTATAATTTAAAAAATAAACCATGTATTTTCACAATAATTTTAGCTTCAGGCTCTGACAGAACTTACTGGCAGAAACAATAATAACACACTTAGAACCATAACAGGGTTTACATATTGCACAGATCAAACTGTGTACTGCTGCTTACAAATTAGATAAATGCACAGTTCCAGTAATCTCTGCTAAACTGTAAATAAAGAGCGAACAGCTGTACTTCATATCATACCAGGACTCACATTAAAAGTAGAGACACTCAAAAATAATCCTGTGCCAGAATATCTACCAAAAAGCAATAGCAACACCTGCCCTGCCCTAAAAAACTGTGTAGATGCAAATTACCTGTAGCAAATGATTAAAAAAAATAAGTGTGTGGGAGGACTCTATTCAAGTTGAAAAAATATGGAAAAAAGCAGCAGAATTCACTTAAATCCATTTTTTCCTTCCCTTTTGACACAGCAATTCAATATGTTGCAATTTTCCTTGTGCACCATCCTGGTTAAGGTGGATTTGTCTCTCAGGTTTTTGTTCGGATTTTCCCACCCTCACAAATGACACCTCAAATCAAACAATGAAGGACCAAACCTCTAATGGAACTGACAATCAGCTCTCCTTGTATTTACTGATGTGCATATCTGGCCCAATTTAATTTATAATGATGTGTTGCTCATTTACTGTTGTCCGTAACAAAAAACTGAATGCAAGAATCATGAATGCAATAACAGAGAAAAATCATCAGGTCACATTCTAGACTTAAAGAGGACAAATGCTTTGTACAAACCTGGAACAAAAAGAGTGTTGGACGGGCACGACAGGAAGCAGCTCTCTACGCCTCCTGTCTTACTACACACCAGCTGAGCCTTGGGAGCTGGTTTGGCATTTGGGAGACATTTCACCGTCTCTGAGGAGAAAAAAATAAAGAGAAATGTAAAAAAAAAATAAAAAACTCAGACACTGCCCAACCCAGAACCTTGTGCTTACACCTGGATACAGAGATGAGGAAAGACAGGAGTGCTAAAAAAACCCAAAATGACAGGTGCAGGCAATTTCTGAAGTAAGAAAATATTAGGGAGAGAGGCTCTGGATTTGGATCTCGAGCTTGTACTTGCAAGTGAAACTCCTCCACATTTTTAGACCTGGACTCTAGATCAGTCTTTTCCTCCTGTCCTCTGCTTTGGGAGCACCCGACCATGGCTCCAGATCTCCCTCTGGAAGGCAGGAATCTCTGTGAGCACAGTTCTGCAGGCACATGTTGATCTCAGAAGCAACAGGCAACACTAATGACCTGAGATGTCCTCTCTCCTCTTCTGGAGGCACAGCTCTCTGCTTTAACAGGCCAGCTACCACACTGTGCACAGGGAGTCACCCTCACAAAGCTTTACGTATTTAGATGAACCACTAAAACTGTATTTTCCGCTCCTTAAACTCTCACAGACTTTTCAACTTTAACCCAATGCTATAGCTTGTGGAACTAGAAAAGGCAGCCGGGCAGAGGAGATGCTGGGATGGAGATGGACAGTCCCACTGGTCCTTTCAGCCACTTTGAGTCCTTCTAGCCAAGGACTGCTAGAAGGGACAGTGTGAGACACAGAGAGATCTCAGCCGTTTCCCATCGGTGCCCACCACATGGGGCATGTTGCAGCTCAGATGAAGGAAATACAGAGCTTCTCCTCTTGGCTCCGCGGCAGGATGAAGACAAGAGTATCCTGCAGGTCTCACAAGCCACTCCTCACATTTGGGAAAGGGACTGTTTGTGTTTTAGCTGAAAGCACGTAAAGTTGTTACGAATCGTTGGAGCAGTCTCTGTGCTTCGCCCTGAGGTGATGACACTGATAATCATAAACCTGCATTCATTTTATCACTTTTTTGGACTGAAGTATTGCTTAAGTACATCTTTTTCCACACACAAAGGACAAGGTTCATTCCCGGCTGCAGCCGGCAGGTGCCATCACTGAGGCAGCCTCACTGCTTCCCTCCTTTTTCCCAGAGATTTCACCTCTGCACGGAGTGCAGCTGGGCACCTCTTCAAGCCATCAGCTGGTTAAATCTCAGTAAATCTCAGCCAGGTGTCTGCTTCAGCCCCACAAAAACGCCGTTTCAGGGACGTGGTTCTCCTCCAGCTGTCTCTTGCTACTTCTTCCAACCACGCTCCCCTTACAGGGTGGGCTTGGCTGACTCTTTGTTTTTCTCATGGCTCACTGGGCTACTGCAAATGTCATTTTTCCTCCCTGTCAGCTCACCACTGAACCACACCAAGGCAGGGGTTGCTTCTGAGATCAGACTGGTTTGGCTCTACCAGGGTTTGGGAGCAGTCCAGTAAGGCTGGCAGGAAACAGAGCAATTCAGATGCTGTAGCTGGAATCCGTGTTGCCTGGCTTGGCCTGAGCGCAGAGGAAGGGTCCCAGCAGCCACCAGCTGGTTCATCTTCCTGGCCTCACTGCTCATTAAATATAAATACATACAAGTCCCATAAACACGCCTGATGTTCACGTCTCAAGTATGGGAATAATCATCCTCCTCTTATCTCCCTCCTAAGGGCTTTTATATTGCTTTGGTGATGTCTTTAAAGAAACTATTTCTTTGGACTGAGGAGACAACAAAGCACAAAGCGCCATTGAGGGTTTTGTTACTGCAAATGTCTCCAAATTGTGGCATTCAGGATCACTGAATATAATTCTCCTGCTTTTTATTGTGCTTTTATAACAATGTAGAATGTAGTTTCCTCTCAACAATGTTGGGAATAAAGGCAGGCGATCAACAGGGAGATGACACTCACTTTAAGCCTCATTAAAGTAATCAAACACAATGGTGTGTATCAATAGAGAGGGGTGTTCTATTTTCCATCTTCCAGCAGAGTATTACAAATAATGAGGAGAAACTTACCACGAGGAAGATGTCTCCAATGGGAAATGGGAAGAGCATTCTTAGTAGGTTGAGAGGGAATACAGCACAAAACTTCTGTAGTCTGACTTTATACCACACCTCCAAAAAATTGAGTCCCTGCTGCTAATTTACAAACTCCTTTCCAGAGGAATAACTGGCATGTTGCAAGGGAGAACTGGTGGATAACTAAGAAACAGAGTTATCTATTTCTTACTCTTACAACACTTAGCTCTCTATACAGCAGGGAAGGTAATATATATAAAGGTAAGCAACATATAATCCTCTGAAGTAAGGTCCCTCCCTTTCTTGTTCTGTCTTGCTCCCAGTTAGGTATCAGGCATCAGCCCCAAATGTATCTATGAGAAGTTATTTGTGGTTAAAAAAACCCACAACCGAAACCAAAAAAAGGGAACAAAACCCTCAGAACCAAAATTTGCCTGTGAAAAACCTAAGCAGTGCCATTCCCCTTAAAAATGTACAAACAGAATCAAAAGCTCACAGAAAATACTCTGAATGGCTGTAGCCATTACCAAGATTGGCTGTGCTCCAAATGAGATCCCAGAATAAAAGTCATCCACTTAAAGGGTGCAGAAATTCAGATCTGGCACAAAGCAGCACTAACATCCAAGTGCCACAATTTTAGTGGTCTCAAGATTTGTGCTTGTTGTGATTAATACTTCCAAAACAGCTTGTGTCAGTACTTTATATTAGGCAAGATACCTTTAAAAAATTGGGCTATGGGCCAGTGAGTTATAGATTTTAAGACATATTAACCTGAATACCATGTTCAACTTGTCAACAGGTAAATATTTTTGAATATTCTAAATTCATCTTAGAGGAAAATAGAGTTATAGCTGACATTACGGAGATGGAAAAAGGACAAATTAAGGACAAAAGTATAAAATACAGAACATAATAATAATAGGCCTACTTAGATTTCTGTGAATGGACTTGTAACCTTAAAAAAAATCCACACAAATAAAATCCAACATATTGCCCGTCCTCTAAACCACTTGCAGTTTTATCCTAGCCCATGGACCCCCACAGGACCGGGTGTTATCTGAGTTTATGAAATTAATTTGGGGCTCTATATTATGAAAATGCAGCATCTCTCAAAAAAAACCCCAAGGGCTTTTCCACTCTCCTGAGAACAGGAGCATCACCACTGTCCAGGCTTCCACACTTACCAACACAGTCCTTTTTATTCCAGTGCAGTTTCTTTCCAGGTGGGCACACACACTCATAGCTCCCCATGGTATTAAGACACCCATAGTCACAGCTACCATTGCTGATGCTGCATTCATCAATATCTGAAAACACATAAATTAAGTTGCAAGGAGTGTTAACCATATGCACAAACATATACTGTGCATTAAGTTAATATGTGGGAAAGGAAACCTGCTTCTACTGTATCTTTTACATTTGAGTCTCTGTCAACATGTACAAAGGCAGGCAGTGCTCATGCCAACCAACTTTAGTGCGTATTGCATGTCTTTGTTGTCCTCAGACACGTGTATAGCTCCTACTCTCTCAGGGATCTATGCATATTAGATTACGCTGAAATTCCTGGAAGTACTCACAAGATACAAAACATGCTTGAAAGTCTCTGCAGCATCTGCACAATAATGCGTATTGCATTATAGAGAAAAACGTCAGAGGCATAAACATCTGTGAGACTAGGTCACTTCTGCAAAACAGGGAGATAAATTCTCCATAGTGATTCCCAGAGTTTGCTTTTAGGATTCAGGTGAAGGAGGAAACGATGTATTCAATAAAAACCTAGCAGCTCAAGTGTACTTTAGATTTCTACTCCTTGAATAAAAATAAAAGGCAAAAGCTTGAAAGAAGCTAAAGAAGTCACTGTCTATGTCATCACTGATGTCCCACATAACATCTTTCAACTTCTGGTGCTTCAGAAAAGTATTCAGCCAATACGAGGCGTATCCTTTTTAAGTCTATTCATTCAGCATTTATATACTTGTGCCATCAAGGAAAATCTCTCCTCTGGTGAGAGGAGGTCAATCACACCAAGGCTGTGGGTTCAATCCCCATATGGACCGTTCCCTAAAGAGCTGGACTCAATGATCCTTGTGGAATCCAGAATTTCTGATGCAAGATTTCAGCCCGTGTGATTAAGCAAAAATCTAGAAAACATGAACTAAATGCATGGAAGAAACTGGGAAAGACATCTTCATACAACAGGCATATCTCCAGATAACGTTATGATTTCTGGGTCAGAGTCAGGACTTCTGGAGGTCCTGGGTCAGCAGTCCCAAACACTGACAAGGGAAAGTCCCAGGAAAAAATCTTTACTTAAGCAGGTAGTGGAAGCACTAGCACTGGCCTTCTAAAAAATCCCCTTATGACACACAACTTCTATTACAAGAGATGCCATGAGAAGAGTCGGAGAGAGGGCAACAAGAGCTGCCCCTCAGCATAAAAGGCCCAGAGCAAGGATGTTGCCACGTGGTTTATTAATCACTAGTAGAGGGGAAGCAAGATGGAGAGAAAGCTTAGTTAGAGGTGAGCTTGCACCACATCCTTTGGAAGGTTCTCATTATTTCTCCCTAGTTTTCACTTCTGCTCAGTGCCAGGGGAAGTTATTTGTTCCACTGTAAATATCTCTCTCAAGGGGCTGACTAAAACTAATGATAGGCCTGAGTGGCAAAGCTCAGGGTCTGGACAAGTCTGGATTCTGAGCTGTGATTTTGGATTTGCTCATTATGGAAAAAAACCCAGGAAGTTTGGATCTGGTTATGTTTTTGCCTGGAGTTCAGCACTGAGTATTTCCAGTTAAGAGTTCTGGTCCTATTTCAGCCTTATTTAAAAGGCTGAAGCTGAACTGAGGCTGAAGGTTATTTAAAGACTAGGGCCAAACCCCAAACATTGAGGCTTTCCCTAAATTATGACACTAAGGAATTAACAGTGAAACTGAAGACCAGTCTCACACAGCACGGGTCCCCAAAACTTTCAGACTCTGATTTTGCTTTCAGAACTGCCCTCAAGTGGAATCTTTTCCCCAACTGTTTCCTTAGGTGGACTCCTATTTCTCTTCCTGCCTGCCTCGGCTATACAGTGAATTCACTGGATACTTACATCTCCTACACCTTTCTCCCAAAAAAGCAGCCAGAGTCATCATTAGCAGTGGCCTCAACACCTAGCTTTTATGGATTTAAAGTCAGGGCTTTGTTAACAGTATGATGTAAGCTTTACTTAGATTGTATACTGAATAATTTGAATAACTAAGTAATTATTTATTAACCAATTGTTAAACTAAACAAAACCATTTAGTTTTACAATTAAAAACACCACAGAGAGCTTTTTTGGTGTCAGTATTTTCTAATGCGTAATTTAGATTCAGGGATTTCAGGTTTTATTACAGTTTTCTCTTTTCACTTCTGTTTGTGTGATGCTGACCTGACTGGTTAAAAGCACAATTCAGACTCGATACACTTAACAAACCCCTCAAAAAACCCCTTCGGTCTCCTCTGGGCAGTGTGTTGAACACAATCGAAACCTACCCCAGCAAATCTTAGCCATGCCTAGCTCATCCTCTTTTAGCTCTCTTTTAACTTTATTGCTTTATCATCTTCAGTTCTAAAACCTTGATCTGAAAGAATGTGCGGTTCAGTACACATCCACAGAGCGAACAAACACACACATAAGCAAAACTCAAGTTTCCAAACCTCCACAGTGTGTCAGTCCATACAAGGTGTAGCCTTTGTGGCAGAGACACTCGAAGCTTCCAGGGTAGTTGATACAGGTGTGATCACAGGTCCTCTCAAATGAACACTCGTCTATATCTGAATTAACGGAACAAGCAGCGAGAAATTAGACTTCAGCTAAATGTTCAGCTGCAGCACCTTGTTACTGACAAAGTAACAAAGGTGCTACCTTACTCCCATGTAAAATCTGAATAACATAATTCCTCCAGTACCATAAAAAGAAAATACTTCACAGGCACGTGGAGAAAGGGAAGAGGAGATAATTTGGGAGAGCCCCCCGCAGACTGTATTATGTGCGTTCGCCATTAGATGGCAACCTTGAACTTCTGATCACACTGACCCGGCAGGGCTGGGGGACTATCACAGTTTTTGGGGGGTTAGTGGCACAACGGGAAAAAGTTTCGGGTTGAATCAAGTCGTTCCCTCTTCCAGCGACCATTCCTCTGACATCCTGGCCACCTGGAAAGGGAGCTGCTCCCAGATTTCTGCTCTGCCTACGCAAGACCGGACAGACTTGCAACAGCTACAGAGGTTTATCCGACAGCAGCCGTGACAGAACACACTTACTGAAAATGGTTAAATTACACAGCAGTCTGCGCAAAATAACACTTTGGAGTTAATTCTATCCTTAAACAACTTGTTTTTTAAGAAAACATTCTCTTCATTGTTTCGTTTTTCTGCGTTTAGGTCAGAGAAATTAATACAATGGCATTATTTGAGAGTGGTAGTTTCAACAGATCTCATTCCTCCAATGGGCCTGAGATATAAATGAATGGAGTAATATTCCTGTAACACTTTGCACACTTTCTAGAGTTACTTATTAAGAACGTAACCTGAGCAACACCATTACAATATATGACTTGGACTTTCATATTGTACATGCTTGGAAAGCTGTGGGTGCCCGTAAAAACTTGACAACTCACCATATTCCTATATCCAAGTATTACTTACACAGTTTTGATGTTTAATGAAACATTCTGGGTCTCATCTTGCTATTATAAATGCAGACACTTAACTCCAAGAACTATAAAATTAAGATTTTTCTGTGTGTGTACACAAACCCAAAATCTGTGCCAGAGCTTAGGCACAACTTTAGACTGTCATAAACAGCTCTATTTTTATACAATCTCCAATTTTAAATGTTTCAAAACATTCACACAAAAGATAATTCACAACGTGGGAAGCAACTGTTCAGTCAAATGCATAAAACAAAATAAAATAAACATGATGAACAAAAATCTGTGCTACCCAGTTTTATGTGTACATCACAATCACTTGCTATAATCAAGTCACAAAAATGACAACTAAGATTTTCTCTTTCTTACATCCATTTAATTTTTAATGCATTTTCCTATGCCTTTTTAAAATATCATTATTTGAGTTCTGAAAGTAATTTCTTTTTAAGGTTTCCTTTATAGTCTTGGTAACACGCAGCTTTTGAATACACATAAATGGCAAACTGTTTCAGTTTCCTCTAAATAAATACACAAAGTAAAATCATTGGGGAATGAACACTGCAGTTAAAAAGGATTTGTAATGCCTAAGAAGCCAAATCATACATCATGGTTTCATTCATGTATAACCTCAGGAAATTCAGAAAAGCAGTTAGTTTTCTGGCCTCTGACTTACCTTGGAAGGCTCTTTTTTCAAAAGCACAATTCCATATTTCTCAGCAGTGACCTTACCCTGGACTAGTTTAGTCAATGGGGTTTATGAGCTGCTTTCCCACACGGCACTTTTGTGCTGCTGCACGCTGTGGCTTAGGCCCTTTTTTTTCATTTCACATTAAGAAGGATGCGAATCCCTCTGCCCGGTAACACGACCACTCATCTGCCTGCCGAGGAACGGGCACTCAGGATGGACAAATGCATTTCTATCACAAAGATGTAACAGAAAAAAAAAGCTTTTCACCCTTTAAACCCCTCATGCCACCTCTGCTGAACTCAGCGCCTTGCTTTGGCTGATGGAAGGTGGGAAGGCTCCACGAGGATTTCCCTTGCTGACCCCCAGCCCTTTCTCCTCCTGGCTGTGGAAGGCAGGGCTGGGCACTGCCCGAGGGACCCAGCAGAGCCCTGTCTGCACAATCACCAGCCCCCTGAGGAATTCAGCACTTGGCATAGAAAAGGGAAAAATATGCGCCATGTACTCCTCACTACAAGACACCGGTGGTGTGATACAGGACGCCGAAATCCTTGAAATCCTCTTTTTTTTGTTTTTTTCTTTTCTTTTCAAACTCTGAAATCGGTGCTCTGGACTGCTGTTATCCCCTGGCTCCCAGAAACTTTGAAGTTGGCCCTCACACCTCTGTGGTGCTTCATAACACTTCTCCAAACTGAGCCCGAAAAGGATGTGCTTATTTCCCATATACCTTTATCATGAGGTGCTAATGACACCAGTTGTGGGTTTGATCCCTGTATGGGCCTATTCCCTTGAGAGTGGACTCGGTGATCCTTGCGGGTCCCTCCCAACTCAGAATATTCTGTATATCTCATAAGATATACAAGAAGCCAGGAATTACCCCTGCGCAAGCCCCTGCTTACCACAGCAACTGGGGAAAAACGTAGGGATCTAAATCCTGTCTCCTCTGCACAAACAACACGACAAAATCTGGTAGCCTCACCTACTGAAGAGGAGTCAAAAAAAGCCAAAAGCAGAGATGTGGCAGGTTACAGCTGGAGCACTGAGAGCAAAAAATTTGTCTTCCAGCTTTCTGGTCTAATCAGCCGCCCTCCCCTCTACGAGCACACATTTTTCTATTGTGTTGCTCTGAATTCCGCCCCCCTCCCCCCCCCAAGCCAGAATAAATACTGATAAATTAACTTTCTGGGTCTGAGGCGCTCTTAAAATAACGTAGAGTTATTTAGATGAAGTTTTTTAACTGTTTCAACACAAAAAGTCAAAGCGTTGTGTTTTCAAGGAACTACTGTGGAAAAGTTCAACTCGAGGTTGAAGTTTGTATTCTATTTTTAGTTGAGTTTGGCAGAAATTCAGAAACAGTCCAAGCTCTGTCAGAACATTTCAGATTTGCTAATGCACTTATTTGACATCAAGTCAAAAACTCCTATCACACTCACCACTGCAGGTGGATTCTTATCACACCCATCACTGCACAGGCTGTTGTGCCAGTCCAGCACATTAAGAGATGTCTTCACAGCTTTGCTGTTTGAAGTTTACAGGGACTATGGGGCTAAATTAATCGCTTCTAGTACATTATTAGTTTCCTGCCAGCTCTTTTTTTAGGATTACTAATGGTACATATAAAACCTAAGAGCAGGACCTCCCTATTTCACAGCAGTTGGCCCAACGGAAGTGCCAAGTTCAGGGGTTGGAGCAGATGAGCTCCAAAGGTCCCTTCCAATCTCCACCACTGATCCATGGGATGCCCAAGACCTCTCCCTGTGGTGTCCTGTGCTGCTGACAGTTCAGCTTCCAGTCCCTGTTTCCGTGACCTGAAGGCATCATCTCAGGCTGAATAAAGTTCAACACTTCTTCTAGCAATCCACTTTCCCATCTCCAAAGAGAATGTCTGAAGAGTGGAAGTACTCCTTGATTTTCGCACAGAAGGGATTCAACTTGAAGAGATTGTTCAATGGTTTAACAGAAGAGCAGGATTTCCCTGGATTTTTGAGGGAAGCAATTTTTGGCAACGGTGGCCACGCTTGATAATATTAGTTTGGCTGGGTTCCTATTATTTCGAGTCAGCATTTGGATTTTATTGTTGGTTTTTCAATCATACTTAGCTTCTTTTTTTTTTTTTTTCCCCCTCCTGCTTTCACATGTTAAACGATCCCTTAATGATCTTTATTTTTCTCGAATGCAAAGCTAGTAAGTGGGTGTCAGGTTGTCAGTACTGGAAAATCAAGTCTTCTATCTCCAGAAGGGAGCTACCACAGATCAAATTTCTTCTGCAGTTCCCTCACACAGATGTGTCTCTAAGGTGAACTGAGGGAGCAGGGAATACAGCAGCTTATTTTCCATGCTCATTCAAGTCCCTTCCCTTTCCCCTGGCCCTGCCCCTGGACATTTCCATACAGCATTGGCATTACAAGCAAGCAGCTCAACACCCAACATGTGCAGGTGAGACTGGAAAACAGTGCTGGATTTAGAGGTGCTTTAGAACTCCAAACTGATGTAAGGAACTCGACCAATTTCACCTCAAAAATCGACTGCAGAAATAAGGGTTGGCCCCTCTCTTTCTTCCTCAATGTAATTTTGTTTGTTCATATTACGAACAACTGTTTAGAGAAAGCTAATGGTCATCTCAACAGCTTTGCTCTGAGACATACATTAAGTAACCAGTCAGTTAGGAAACTGGGAGCCTCCTCCCAAAACACAGGCCATGTATGGTGACTGAATAAGAGTTGGGTCTTGCTGCTTGGAGTATTTTTCAAGTGGCAAGGAGAGATCACTAGTATTTGACGGCGCTATTTGTGCTACAGAGAACGAGAGAGGAGGGGCTCAAAGACAATCAATAAAAGCTATAATGGGGATTTGTGACGGAGTGCAGGCTGTAATGATATATTTGATTTGTGTGACACATCTTATATTTGATTTATCTGTGTCCGGTGAGGCAAGACATGAAGTATGCACTAGATCACTGCATATATGCAAAATACATAAACATACTATTTCAAATAGAATTAAAATAGAAAGTTAATACTTTTTACTTAGAAATGGAATGTACAACAAAAAGAAAGGGAAATATCTGTCTCTACTAGCAACTCCTTCACCAGCAGAAGTGACTCATGACACCCTGAATGCTGGTACATCAGTCAAAAATGGTCACGATATTACAGCAATACTTTGAGGTGCTGTTACGGTCATGAGTCCACACACTCCCAATATATATAGTTGTGTTTTGTCCATCTCGCACAGCCCTGGTTTATTTTTAACCCCCAAGCCAAATGTGGGCTCATTTGTACCCCAGATCATGCACACAAGCCAAGCTCAAGGTTTAGTCAGAACGTTTCGCCTTCACCTTTCTCGGCTTCCAAGTTATCGGCTCCTCTGAGAAACAGAGCCTCTCCTTGTTCCCATTCATTACGCACACATACAGAGAAACTCTAAAGAAGTGTTACATGATGTTTTTAAAATAAACACTAATGCTTTTTTGTATGTATTTTGGCTGAAAGTTATATTCTGTCTTCTCCTCCCCCCT
>VZRE01009265.1:11674-26311 GCA_013396775.1 Cephalopterus ornatus
GGGCGGGGGCGGCGGGGGGGTGTCAGGGGCTGCTCGGGAGCGCCCACTCCCCCCACTCCCACGAGCCACCTCAGGCACACGGTCTCTGTCTGACGTCCCAGGACTGGGTTCCCCACTGGGTCACCCACCGGGACAACCCTGCTCAGCCCTGGGGGGCTGCTGCCGTTGGGCTCTGTGTCCCACCTCTAGTCTCAGCTCGTGGACACGGCGGGGCTGGACACATGGGTCCCAAAGGCTGGTGATGGATGTGGAGGGGACACTGGGAGTCCCCAAGAAGCAGCTCCACGGGGCTGACCCCAAGGGTTATGCACAGACAGAGGCTTTTGCTACCCGGGAGGGACAGGGAATGGTGCTGGGACCCGCCAGGTCCCTGAGCTGGGAAAGGGTTTTTCCATCCCACTCAGCACCCCTTGACTCCGAGCATGGGCTGGCACGAGCCGGGCCCCCTCCATGCCCCATCCAGGCTCCTTGTGCTCCCTGGCTGGCACCCTCAGCTCCCCACAACCACTCTGGCGCAGAGGCAGCACAGAAGCAGGAAAGCTGAATAAATCATGGTGTGCTGAATTATGGAGGACCTGGCTGGCACGTAGCACAAACCGCGTGGGCGTGATGCTGGTAATGCCAACACATGCTCTGCCTGCCCCCATCACCTGCCCCAATGCCCTTCCTCCTTAGCACCCAAATAATGGAGGAATGGACGTGGCTGGAGCTACCCCTCACGCGATGCCTTCCTTCGCCTGCTGGACTCCCACCCACTGGAATCCTGACACCAACCATGTGCTGCCGTAACCACTGGACCCCTCCCAGAGTGGGGGCTGGAGCAAGTGCCTTCAGTCCCAGCCTCTCCTTCTGCCTGGCACTGGTGTTTCCCTCGGTGAGGTGAGGGACACAGCCAGAACTGGGCACCCACCTGTAGGGACCCCAAGGACTTGAGCACATGTCTCTGCGTGGACAAGGCAAGAGCCGCTTCTTCCTAATCCCCTGCCCCGGGATTTGCTCCTCCGGGCAGGTTCCCTGGGTCTGCTCAAGCAGATTACAGGGGGCTATTTCTGACGGCAGCTTAAAGGTTTGGGTAAAGGATGACGCCACGGGCCCCTCCGCACCCACACATGCCAGTGGCACTGGGGCAACTGAGACCTGCAGGGGTCTGGCACTGAGAACAGCTGGCCCCATGGATGGGGGTGCCAGGGTCCTGCAGGGCTGGATGCTCCCTGCCCTGTGGCACAGGGATAGGGCCTGGGGCTCAATCCCTTGTACTGTCACTGCAGGGTCAGGTGTGCTGATGGCTGGGGGGCTGCAACCCACTGCCTGCTGAGCAGAGAGGGCAGCAGCCAGATGGGGAAGGCTGCAAGCACAGGCAGGGAATGGAGAGGGCTCGCCCCCAGCCCAGCCTGGTGTGGGCAGGGGCTTGGGAGCCTCAGCCCCATCTGTCTCCTGCTGCCCCACATCCATCCCCCCCAGCCCCTCGCTCTAATCCTGTCCCCGCCACACGCAGGCCAGAGGCACAAACAAAGCAGAGATAATCCGTCTGTGCTGAACCCCTGCTGAACCCCAACCCCACGCCAGGAACGGGCCCTGCCACAGTATTGTGGGCATCGGCCCTGCCCAGCCATGGGGGCTGTGGGGGTCTCCCCCCAGGCATCCACACCCCATGGGTGGGGGGACTCTGCACCAGCACCCCCACAATGCCTGGTAGGCTGTCCTGTTTGGGGGGACAGCAGCACTGGGATTCACTGGCACACTGTCTGCCGACCCCACCAGTGTCCTACCCCTGCAAGTCCCGGCACAGTGCAGGGGAGCAGGGACGTGCACGGGGTTCCAGGACAAGACAGAGGCTCTCTCCCAGCATCTGGCTCGGCTCAGCAGAAGCTGCTCTCAGAATTAGCCGGGGATGTTCTGGGTGAGGAAATCCAGCCCGTCAATCCTGTTAGCAGTGATTAGCTCCGGGGCTGCCCTCGCCGTCCCGACCCTGCGCAGCTGCTGCGGCCTGTGCCCCGCTGCCCTTGCCAGCCTCGCCACCCTCACCAGCCCATGGGCACTCACGGAAATACTGCAGGGTCTCCTCGATCTGCTGGGGGGTGAGGGGGGCCGCTGGCTGTGGAGGGCCGGTGGGGGCTCGCAGCCAGTCGCCGTGGTCATAGCCAAAGACGGTGTCAGCCCGCAGGGTGTAGCAGGGCAGCTGCTCACCCAGCAGGCTGATGATCTCCACCTCAGGGACATCCCCGCTGCACAGCTCTGGGGACAGAGGAGCACGGTGTCAGCCCAGGGCGGGGGGCACATGAGGGGAATGGGGTGCATGAGGGCCTTGGCAGGGGAGTACTTCCTGCACCCCTCAGCCCCCTCTGTTCCCCTCGGGGTTTGGGGCTGGTGCCACCACAGGGGTCTGCCCCCAAAGCCACTCTTGTGGGGAGTGGGGGATTCTCCGCAGTGTGGCACACAGGGATCCCCGCCCCAGCTCTGCCCTGCTCCCCCCTCGCCCCTCCACTGTCTGCGGGCAGGGTCCTACTGCCATCTCCTGGCCACGCTCTGCCCAGCCAAGCGGTGCCGGGGACAGGGGCAAGGTGTGGGGTGAAGGATGCCCGGACAGTGGCTTGGCCCTAGCCACAGAATGGGGGCAGGATGCAGGACCAGCCCGGAGTTGCCCCAGCTCTTCGCCCTCCTCCTTCCAGTTCCCCCAGCCCACCCACTGGCACTGCCCATCCCTACCCACCGGTGATGGTTGCGGCATCGTGGTGTGTGCCCGCGTCCGACTTGTGGGACACCGGGTCAGTGTGGGGACAGGCAGTGACAGGTGAGCCCAGGCTGGGCCAGAGGTGACAGTCGGGTGGGCTCTGGCCGGGAGGATTCTCTCGTGGGACCACGGTGTCCAGTTTGGCTGGCGTTATGTGGGGGCCCGGCTGCCATGGGGAGGGGCACCTTCCACCCTGCCTCCCTGAAGCAGCACTGGTGGGCAGCAGATTCCCTTCTCCGGGCCCTGCCTGGGGAGAAGGAGCTGTTCAGGTGACGCTCTAGGGACCAGGGACATACCCTGCACCTCCATATCCCCCAGCACCCTGCCATGGGACAAACACCCTCCCCGGGGCAACACCTGCCAGGCTGGGGGCTAGTGAGGACCTGGATGGCATAGCCAGGGCTTAGGTGTCCCTCTTCCCTGCCACTGAGACAGGGGGGTTGTGGGAATGGACCCCAGCTCAGCAGCCACCCCAAACATGGGGCAGGTTTGGGAGTGGCGAGGGGTCAGTGTACCTGCTCTGTGGCGGCTGCTGTGACGTGGGGGGCTCAGCACCAAAGCAGAGACTTGCTGACTTCTGGATCAGTGCCAGGGCCAGACGGGGCTCTGAAGGGACGGGGCAGGACCCTGCTCCCCTTGAGGTCCCCAGGCTGGGTCCCTGCCTGTGGAGCAAGCAGGGAAGGAGCTGTCGAGCTTCCCGGCAAACGCAGCTGCAGTGCCAGCAAGAGCCCTGGGGAGCTCCACCTTGGGGAGCAAAGTCCGTCTGCGATCTTCTGTCGGCACCAGGATGTAGCGCAGGGACCTGCTGTGCCACCCAGGGCAGGGCTGGGCAGCACTGGTGGCTGCCCCATCCCAACCATAAACACATCATGAGACAGGCCATAAAAACGGCACATTCTTGCTCTCCTGCTACCTCCAGTAGTCCTGATTTGGGCTGCAGCCCCTGAGCCCTGGGGGGCAGGAGCCCCTTGCGCAAGACCCCTGTCCCATCTCCACCCCTGCTCCACCAGCAGCCCCTCATCCCCACCTACAGTTCATGCCAGGGCATTGCTGCCCTCCCTCCCGGCGCGTGCTCAGGGTCGCTGCCACATGCACAGCACCCAGGCCAGGCCCCCCTGCACCCCCCCGGCACACAGGACGGGCAAGAGGCAACATGCACGTTCCGAAGCACACCCACAGCCCCCCAGTCCTCTGCCCCATGGCACCGGGACCAGCAGACCTCGGGGCCCCATCCTGCACCGTGCTGTCCAGAGAATAGCTCCCAGCCCCAGCCCCCCAGTCCCTCTGCTCCCCGGGGAAGGACAGGGACCCACCGTGCCGAGGTGCTGCGCTGCGCCGGCTCCGGGGAGGGAGCCCGGCCGGTGAGTCAGCTCAGCCGGGATTGCCAGAGCCCTGCCTCTGATTTTGGCCCAGCTCCTGCACGTACATTCACTCTCCCCAGGAGAACCTTGTTCAGACCTGTATGAGCAGCTCTCATCGACCTCCGTTCCCATCGCCCTCGGACCCCGCTGTCCCCCCGCCGCCAGCGTTCGGGTGCCGATGACCTGGGGACCTGCCCCACGGGAGCTGGGCGAGAGCAGGACCGTGGTCCCGGTGGGACACGGGCCAGGCGGAGCGAGGTCCCGGCTCAGCCCGCCCCGGGTGCCTGTGCAGACCCGCGCCCGCTGCTCCCTGCCCTGCCCTGCCCTGCAGCTCCTGCCCGGGCACCTCCCGAGGGGAAGCCGAGTGCCAGGAACGGACGAGACGAGGCCAATTCTCCAGGTCCCCAGCCCGGGGCTCGCCCACGGGGGCCGCCCAGGGTCTTGGGGTGCCCGAAGGCAGCCTGGAGGAATGTGGGACACCGGGAGAGCCGAGGGCTCGGTGCACCGGGGGGTGCGGGAGCTGCGGCTCTGGGTGCAGCGGGCGGTCCCGGGGCGGGAGGGGCGGGGACCCCGAGGCGCACTCACCGCCGGGCGCTGCTCCCTGCGCGGCGGCGGCTGCGGGGCTCTCGGACATCGCTGCCGGGCCCCACTGGTAACGAAGCCGCTCCCCGGCAGGTGTGGAGCGAGGCCGGGCGTGCTGGGACCTGTAGTCCGTCCCGTGGCTCCAGGAGCGTCCCCAGGGATGCCGCTCCCTGCGAACCCGCGAACAGCACTGGCTGCTCTGGTCCAGGTGTCCTCTGGCTCTGCTTTCCCCCCAAATCCCTAGCACGTCTCAGAATGTGCAGCCCTGCCCCAATGAGGGCACCCCAGAGTGTGCGGGGGGGCACATCCCAGCCCATGGCTCCAGGATGGTCACAGGACCTAGTTCCTCCTAGGGCACAAGCTTTGGGGCATCTCCAGGCCTGCTGGCACCTTGGGGACAGCCAGAGCTGGCACCAGGAACACTCCTGCGACCTGCAGCGGGGCTGGCTGGGAGCCATGAGGGCGGCTCCAGGCTTGGCAGGGCCAAACCCCCATCCCAGGCACACGGGGCTGGAGCCATGGCCTGTCACCAATCATCTCCTGCTCCAGCAGTGCGCGTAGTTGCCTGGCCCCCAGCCTCATCCCACAAGTCGTCCTAGCCCCGCTGCCCTTGGGAGTCCACCGGGCTCTGCCGGGGCTGCCCGGAAAGCAGCTGTTGTTTTGCTCGTCGCTGGTCCTGGCACGGGCCGTGGCAGGAAGCAGATCCATATCCCTGAGCAGCGGAGTTGGCTGCAGTCACAGTGCTGAGCTCAGGCAGGATGTTCCCCACTTCCCAGACCGGCTCCTGCTGCCTTGTCCCCAGCTCACTCCTGTGCCGAGCACGGCACGTGAGGCTCCATGTCCTGCCGAGCTCTGTGGCAGCCGGGCCCTGGGCCAGGCAAAGCGGGTGTCAAGCGTGGGAACGAGCTCACCAAGGTCACCCTGCCCCACGGAGGGACCCCCCCATGGGCCCATGGAGGGCGACGGCCACCTTCCCTCCGCTGCCCCGAGGGTCTCACCGACCGTCCCCAGCCAACAGAAGAACAGGCTCAGGGCAGCACAGGGCTGCAGGGGTTATTTTATTCTTTGCTTTGGTCTATACAAAAACAACTTACAGAAATAATAAAACTTTCCATTCCTGACCCACACTCCAGTAACTGTCCATCCCTTTCCAGCCGGAGTGTTAAACCACCATCAGATCTAGAGCCTCTTTAAAAAATGTGTTAGATAAGGGAGGAGGGGACGGAAACACACCACTCACCAAAGAGAAGGGAAATGGGTTAAAATGTGCAACAGAGATCGGTACAAGGGCACGGTTCCTAATGCTGGACTCACTCCTCTATGGGGACTGGCAGGACAGGCAGGGACACAAAGTCAGCTCCCAGCGGCTGATGGGAAAGAATTAAACCTCAGACACCCCAACGGCCAAACCGAAGGTCCTGGGACACGGACCCTTTGCTTTCAGCAAACTCTGGATTGGCCTGATTCAGCTGGAGTTCACAGGAAGCAAAGGGTTTTCCCATGTGAGATTCCTCTCCTAGAACACTAACGCAGAACAAACCGGGGGAAGTTAGAAAGCACAAACTTAAAGACGGCAAAAGCCGTTGGCACCATATTGAAAATAAAAAAGAAATATATATTCATAGAAAAGACTATTTTGCCAATGAAAGGTCGCTAACGGTGCAGGGTTTGTGTTTTAAAGCTTCAGAAACAGTATCTTGGATGCTGGATGCGGCAGTAGGTGCTCGAAGCAGTCCCAGGAGGAAGGACCTTCTCCACAGACCCACAGCGAAGAAAACAAATCGAAAAACAAAACCTCTTGTGGGAATGGAAAAGTTTTGTCTTCTCAGGCACTTCTGTCTCCCAAGTCCTTCTCGCGAATGCTCAGCTCTGGGGCCACCCTCTTCTGCATGGAGAGAACACCTGCAGTGGCAGGGAGCTCCTGTCATGCACCGAGGGGGGATTTGGGACGAGACCAGAGCTCCTGAGCCCACGGGTGATGGGGACATCGACCCACGGCAGCAACAGGGACCCTGCAGTGGCACCAGGGACCCTGGGGCATGCCAGGTGCCACCAGCCAGCCCTGCCTCCCCCAGCCACCCGCGCTGCCCCAGGGCCGAGCCGCAGCCCGGCGGGTACCTGGTGCGGGGCTGGGCGGGTTAGGCGAGCATGTGGTCAGCGAAGGGCGCCCGCACGCCGTCGCTGTAGGCGTCCATGGGGTAGTCCCCGTCCATGTCCATGTGCATGTCGATGGGGTCCAGGGGGATGTCACCCGAGTACATGGGGCGGTAGCCAGGGTCCAGCTCTGCAGGGAAGGGACAGGGCAACCTCAGCCCCTGCCAGCCAGAGACATCTGTAGACCTCAGCCACCTCCTGCTCCCCCTCACCCGGGGCAGCATGTGGCACATGGTGCTGCAAAGGACATGACGGCCACCCGCCACCCCCAGCCCCCAGCCTGGGGGGCAGCCCAGGCACCCAGGGCAGCAGCTGTTTGTGCTCCCGAGGAGCTGAGCATCCCACCGAGCTTCCCCAGCAGGCTGCGCTGGCACTTGACTGGCAGGCACCAGAGAAAGGTTTTAAAACCAGCCTGGTTTGGTGAGATGAGACAACTGCCCACCCAGAGCACAGCCCATGGGGACCCCCGGGGAGGGCTGGTACCATACTCACCGTCTGAGTAGGGCTCGTTGATGGGGATCATGCTCTGAGCCTACAGAAGAAGGTGGTACAATTGAAGGGATTCATGCTCACCTTTGCATGATGCTCAGGGGCCACATGGTGCCCAGACCCATCCCGGGCTGTGACCCAGGAACTGAGGCCACAGCCCGTCCACCCCCCACCTCCCCCCATTTGCCCATCGCTTCCGTCTGAGCTCTGCTCAGCTTTTGGAAGCAGGACAGGGCCATTCCCAGAGGCTCTTTTTCCCAGGGAAAAGGGCTCGTCGGGATGCTCACCGCCTCCCAGGCTGCCGGGTCGTGCTTGAAGAGGGAGTTGGTGAGCTCCACGGAGACGCGCTTCCTGTAGTCAGGGTTCTTGTCCTCCGAGATGCGGAAGAGCACGGCGGCTGCGTAGGTGGCTGCAGGGACAGGCAGCAGCCTCAGCTCCTGGTGCCACATAGCACTGGAGCCTCAAGAGACCCCACTGGGATAGCGCCAGGAGGCAGAGAGCCCCCTGCACAGCCCATGGCACGGTGGCACTTACCCGTCCCCTCGTTCCGGGAGTGCAGCAGCTCCATCAGGGGAGCCGAGGCCCCCTCGGCATCGATGGCATCCGCCGCCTCCTTGTCCTGGGCCAGCTCACACAGCACGCCCGCTGCCACGCGCTGGATGTTCTCCACAGGCGAGTACAGGAGCTGTGGGGAGAGATCAGCACCACGTGAGGCAGCGGGCGAGGAGCCTGATGCACAGAGCCACCAGCACAGGGCTGCGGCTCCCTGTGCCCACCAGGACGGGGGTGGCCCAGCGCAGCCCCCACGTGTCCCCAGCCCTGACCTGCACGAAGAGAGGGATAGTGTTGAGGCGGAAGATCTCCATGCGGTTCATGGGGTCACGGGCCAGGATGTGCAGTGCCCCCGTGCACCCCTCCACGATCTCTTCCATCTTCACTCCGTCCTGCGGGGGGACAAGCGCTCAGCCAGGGCCCCCCACGCCGGGGCACGGCCACCCGGAGCGTGGGCACAGGGTACCCCAGGGATAGGCCGGGTTTTGGGGTGCCAGGCTGTACAGGGCAGAGGGGTGGGCACTCACTGTGTAGGGCTGCTGTGTGCCGGCGGCGACGTGTCGCTGGGCGTCCTGGTGAGCCTTGACCAGCAGCTGGACCAGGCGGGGGATGACGGCAGCCTCCTGCAGCGGGGCGTGGTTGGCCGGGCACAGGGCCAGGTTGCGGATCAGGCCTATGGTAGCCTGGAAGAGAAGAGGCGGAAGGAGAGATTCGTCCTGACTGGGGCACTGCCTTCCACCAGCCCTCAACACCCCTTTGGCCCCTTACCTTGACCAGCGGCCACTGGTTGGGCTGGTTGAGGAGCTTGACGATGGCGGGGATGCCGTAGTTGAGCCGCACGGAGTTCTGTGCCATCTCGGCCTCGGGGTGCCGGCTGGTGAGGTGCCGCAGGGCACAGACGGCCGGCTCGGTGATGTCCTCCTTGTCGCCCGCCCGCAGGATGGTGTGGATCAGGGCCTCCACCCCGTTTGACTGCGTCACCAGGGTCTTGTTCTTGCTGTTGTTGCAGGTCAGGTTGGAGAGGGTGCCAGTGGCGCAGGTCAGCACGTTCACGTCGTCAGAGCTCAGCTGGTTCACCAGGATCTTGAGGACGCCGTCCAGGCCCTCCTGTGAGAGTGGGAATGGGATTGGAGCAGCAGCCACAGCCAGACCTGGGCTCAGCCAGCGGCGGGGCTGCAGCCCCACACCCGGCCCTGCGTGCCCCCAGCAGGCAGCAGTGGAAGGGCTGCAGAGTTCCTGACTCCCACACAGCTCCTTTCCTGTTCCCCCACAGCTGGAGCTGCTCCTCCACAGTGCTGGCACAGCATGAGCCACAGCTGCTCCGACATGTGCAGCTTCACTCAGAGTTTAACGTCTCCAGCAGTTTCCCTGCACTGGGATCGCACTTCCGATGCCCCCGCCGGCGCTCCCTGCGCGGTGCCGGAGTGACCCCGGTCCCGTCTGTGCGGGCTGACAGCCAGCGGCAGGGCAGGAAGGAGTTAAAGCGTCCCCACTCAATCAGCAGAGCCACGGATGTTCCATGACAGCCAAAATAGTTTCCAGGCTGCATCAGACTCTAATCCGCATGAAGCGGCCCCAGCAGATGGGGAAACGCATCAGGAGGCAGCAAAGGGCTGGGAGAGCAGCCCCAGAGCAGGGCTGGGGTCACCCCTGAACCAGCTGCGGGGCACAACCACCTCGGCAGCGGCTCCACCGGCAGCTCCCACGGGAGCCGGGCAGGCGGCCAGCACAGGGCAGGCTGCCAGGGCTGCAGGGCCAGAGCAAACCCCGGTGACACCCACTGAGTGACCGCAGTGGCCTCGGCCCCACGCCGGGGACACACAGGAGCTCTGGCAGCCGGCTGGCACGGGCAGGGTCATGGGCAGTGATCAGCCCCCCGTGATGCTGCAGGGGAACTTGGGCACAGTGGGACATCCCCTCACCCTGCCAGGCACACACACTGCTGCAGCTCATCTGGCTTTGGACCCAGCCTGGTGTGAGCAGCCCGGCACCCAGCACAGACACACCTCCTAAATGCTACGCTGAAACACGACCCGGGGTCCCGCAGACTCACCTGTTTGGTTGCCACGTCAGAGAGGTTCCGCAGGGTCCAGAGGCAGTTCTGGACCAACCTGGGGCTGGAGCTGGTCAGGTGCTTGCCCAATGCCTGCATGCCACCTGCAGGGAAGGGGACAGCCCACCTGTGAGTACCCTCAGCTGTCCCAGCAGGGAGGAGGAGTGAGAGGCAGCGGTTGTGCGTGGGCTGGACACCACTGGCCGATGCTCCCACACAGAGGGCAGCCTCATGGCTCAGCAGAGGACAAATGAGGTGTGGAAAGAGCTCCTGGACAGCTGGGATGGATTCTGCCCACACACTGTGCCAGGAACGCACCTCAGCAGCCCCCAGAGCAGGAATCCAGGCCAGCACAGGTGGCTTCACCTGGCCGTGCCAAACACTGCCCATCCCACACACCCACAGCAGCATCACCCTAACACCACCATCCTCCTCCTCTGGCAGCTCTGCTGCAGCCCCCAGCCCCTCTTACCAGCCTCAACAATGGCAGGCTTGTTGCTGGGACACACCGACAGCACCTTGAGCACCCGGCTTGTGGTCCAGAGCAGCTTCTCGTAGTTGTAGCTGCGCATGATCTGCACCAGGGCCTGGGGTCCTCCATTGGCCAAAATAATCAGCTGCAAAACAGAATCACAGCATGGTTTGGGTTGGAAGGGACATTAAAGACCATCCAATTCCAGCCTCTGCTGTGGGCAGGAACACCTTCCACTAAACAAAGCTGCTCCAAGCCTTGTCCAACCTGGCCTTGAACACTTCCAGGGATAAGGCATCATCAAGAATGGAGGGTTGGGGCACACAGCAGCTCTGGGCTCCCGGGACCCCCCTCAGGATTCCCCAGCTCATGCCAGGACACACACCAGGCACCCTCTGGCATGCAGGAGTGCTCTGGTCACCTCAGCAGGGGCACACGACATGGTGGGGTCTCCACCACTCCCTCCCAGGCTTCCATCTCTGAGGTGCAAGGTTGGGCAACAGCTCCCCCACCCTCCCTCCTGCAGGACCCCACACCACAGGCAGGCTGGGTCCCCATCCCACCTTGCTCTCCTGGTTCCCGTAGGCCAAAAGCTGGAGGCAGTCGGTGGTGATGGCCAGGAACTTGGGGTTGTTCTTGTTCAACAGGGGAACCATCTTCTGCAGCCCGTCAGCCAAGCGCACGGCCATCTTGGCCCCCTCCTGGTACAGCAGCAGGTTGTGCAGGGTGGTGATGGCGTAGAAAAGGACCGACTCAACAGGTGAGCTGCGGGCAGGTGGCAGGACCACGTCAGTGCGGGAGCTCCGCCGGGCTCACTGGGATGAAGTGGAGCCCACAGGGCTGCCCCAGGCTTGGCTCCCACCAGCACCCTCCAGGCGGACCCTGGGAAAGCCCATCATGCTGTGTGGTCTCAGGGAAGGGACATCCCCTCCTCAGGCCAGAGCAGAGCCCGAGTCCCACCTCCATGGCCAGGGCAGTCTGGGGGACCGCTCCCCTCCTCCGGCCCTACTGCAGGCTCCAAATACAGCAAACCCCAGGGAGTTTAACAGGCTCCCAGTCTCCCACTCCCTTGTTTCGGTGAGCAGGAAGATCCACATCAAGGGGCAGCATTGAGTCCTCCCCTTCCCTGTCCCCAGCCTGGGAGGGACCACCTGGCTCTGCCATCCCCCCCAGAGCCCCCAGCACGTACCTCAGCATCCTGACAAGGGCTGGAATGCCACCAGACTTGAAGATGGAGAGCAGGCCCTCACGGTGGTGCGAGAGGTTGTGCAGGATGCTGGTGGTGCAGCGGGCCGTGTCCAGGTCGCTGGTGCTCTGCATGGTGCGCACCACGGCCGCCACGATCTGCGGCGACTGCATCAGCGCGCGGCGCGACGCCTCCTTCTTGGACAGCTGGTTCACAATCATGGCTGCCTTGCTGACAACCACCTGGGGAGAGACGAGCCGGCCGTGAGAGGGGGTCCCACAGCAAGGAGAGGTGTGAGGTGACACGGGTGAGCACAGGTGGGCTCAGTCCTGGTACAGGGCAGAGGCAACCAGAGTTTTGCCAAGGGGAAGGAGCCAGACACAGCCTCGGAGCCCCATGGGGATGAAAGCCCAGCTGTGCCGGGGAAGTGCATCCCGCCAGCGCAGCAGCTGAACGCACAGAGACAGACACACGCAGCAAAGCCCAGTTCCTTACCGGGTCTTCGTCGTTCAGCAGCTTGGTGAGCTCTGGGATGGCGCGCGTGGCCAGCTCGGCATCGTCCTGGTAGTTGATGAGGTGCACAATGGCCGACTTCAGCATCTGGGAGGGCTCTGCCAGGCGCTGCACGTTGGTCTGCTGCCCCTCCAGCTGGGTGGTGATGAGGAGCGAGCGGTCCTCCACTGTCTCGGGGTACATGGCAGCCCGGACACGCTGGGCGCGGGTCATGGCCAGCTGAGCCTCCATGTCCGCTGCAGGGGTGGACAGGGAGGCAGCATAAGGCTCAGGCTCTCTCCAAGGAGCGCTCCCAGCCCTGCTTCCCAATCCCAACTAGATGAGCAAGAGCTTAGCGCAGTGACACCGGCCACATCAGCAGTCCCGGCACGCTCTGCATGGAGCCGGAGCTTCAAAGCATACACAGATACAGCAGCACAGAGATAAGACAACACTCAATTAGGCAGCATGATGAAGCAGTTGTCACACAAGGCCCATTAATTAAAAAATTAAGGATATTTGCAACTTGGGACCAGCTGGCACTGGGAAAAAGGACACCGAGGCCTTCCCCGTCAAGGATGCTGAGATAAGTGAGACGCTGCGGCACCACCCGTGGCCCCCACCTCTACGGCACATGGACTGCACGGGGCTCAGCGGGGCTCTGACTCTTGAGGGAGCTGGAAAATAAACCTTTCAGGGCCTGTTACTGACAGGAAACCACAGAGGTGAGTGGAGCAAACCATCCCACTTCGAGGGGATAAAGCTGGGGGAAGCATCTCCTTCACTGTGGTGCTGCAGCTCTGCGCTGCTCTCGCCTCAGCGGGGGAAGCCGGGCTGGTGCTGTGGTGGTACAGCACATGCTGGCAGCCACACCAGGACAGGCTTCCCAGCAGGCAGACAGGCAGCAGAGCAGGTGGCAGATCCGTGGGCTGGGATCAGCTGTTCCCATCCCAAGCCAGCCCGTCGGCACACTCAGATGTGCGCACAGCCCCCACGCGAGAGCCTCTTGGCGCTGGGGAGGAGGATGGGAGGGAGCATATTTTAGGCAGCAACAACTCCTGGGGTGTGGAAGGCAGCATGGAGGAGTGCCCAGAAGCAGCACAGCGACGGGGGAGGAAGAGGAAGGCAGGAGCCAAGCAGCTGAGCCCGCGGATGTGCTGGGCCCCACAGCCCCTTACCTTGCGCTTGGCTCTGGCCCTGGTTCCCTCCCTGGCAGTAACTCGTGGTGGTCGTCTTCTTGATGGTGTACTGCTTCCCATAAACCTCGTCATCATCCCCGAGGCACTTGCTGCTGACGGAGGGCACCTGGGTGTTGACACCGGAGTGGATTCCGGAGTCGTAGGTGTAGGTCTGCTGCCACTCTGTCACCTTGATTGGCTGCTCCATCATGTTCATCACCTCCATGGCTGCTCTGCAGGGAAGGGAGGGGACAGGTTACGCCTCTGGGAGAGCCCAGGTTGTCCCAGCACCCTCCTGCCCCTCTCCTGCCCCAAACGGCACGGCAGCTAGCCCCTGCACAGCCCACGAGGAGATGGAGCCGATCCCTACCTGCCCTCCTCCCCCACGGGAGATGAAAGGCAGCATCGGGATGACGAACCCACAGCTCAGCACTTTGCTGCTCGTGTTCAGACATGAAACACGGCTGCGTCTCTCAAGGCCGTGTCTCACCACCACCACAGCCAAGGTTTGGGCAGGCTCTGCCCGGCGCGGGGAGGCCTCTCAGTCAGATTCCCCACTCCAGGGTCCCCCAGCTTCTTCCTGTGAGCTTTTTAAAGACCCTTTCCAGAGGCAGGACCTGCAAAGAGCTGGGGACATGCCAGGAGCTCCAAGCTCCACGTGGCTAGAGCTCCGAGAATAAAATGAACCTTTTTAGAAGCTCTCTGGGATGTTCCTAAAGCACCTAAAAATAAGCAGGCAAAGCCACCAGCTCGGCTCTCCTGCTCAGCACCACAGGCGCCCACGGCGTGGTCCGGGGCTGGGCACTCCCCACGCGGTGCCGGGACAGGGCAACCCGGCACATCCCAACACTCAGGACAAACCAGCCAAGGTTGCTGGGAGCAGGGCTAGGCTTTCCTTGCCTTTAATTTGGGGACGCAGGGGGAGGGAGGATGGCTCACGGATTAATGCCTGAGCTCAGCAGGGCGCAGGCAGAGGCTGCAGGGCTGTGAGTCACCAGTCCCGCATCCAGGCCCCCGGCACGGCCAGGAGGGATGGAGGCAGGCAAGGATGGAGGGATGGAAGTAGGCGGGGAGGGAGGGATGGAGACAGCGCCCGCCCAGCCCTGCCGCCGCTGACCCATCACCCAGGCATCCGCCGGGATTCCCGCCCCTTCCCGGCCACGCAGGAGTGGGATGAGTCAGAGTTTCAGAGGCGATAAGCACCGAAGGGAGCAGCTGCCGCCCGACATACCTGGGTGCAGTAGCCCCCACTTCCAAACAACCTAATTCCCACCTGCACCGGCCCCGATTCCTGCGTCGGGCTGGAGCGGGGCAGCCGCGCGGCTCTGGCTCCGCTCCAGCCGCCGGCACAGCGCGGGGGTCGCAGGGACCAGCCGGGCTGGGGCGG
>VZRE01009265.1:40701-51559 GCA_013396775.1 Cephalopterus ornatus
AGGGGGCGGGCGAAGGGGGTGGGCGGTGCGTGGCGGGCGCGCAGGGTCTTAGTGCGGCTCCGCCGGCGCCGGGGGGTGCGCGCAGGGGCTGCGCGGGGCGCGCGGGGGAGGGGGCGCGCAGGGGATGCGCGCAGCACTCGGGATGGGGGGTGACGGAGCGAGATGAGCTCGGTAACGCACTGCGCGGGACCCCGCAGGCCCGCGGTGCCCGGAGGTGGCCGCGCTGCTGGCCGATGCCAAGCCTGAGGCCACACACCCTGCGCTGTGCCAGATCCTGGCCCCAGGGCTGTCCCACGCCAGGCCTCGGCATGGCCACACTGGTCCCGGCCCAAGCCCAGTGCTTTGTTGCCAGCTGGACAGTGGCACTGAGGGATGTTACAGCGCGGGGCAGGAGCCAGGACGCTGCTGAGGTTCTCCTGTGGAGCAGAGGCTCTTGGCAGTGCCCAGCACCGCACGTGGCTGTGGTGCCACCATCCTGCCAGCACTCACTGCCAGAGCCAGGCCCTGCCCTCTCTCAGGCCGTGGGCAGAACCCCGAGTCCTCCTGAGCGGCTCCAAGCAGTGCTGAGGTTGCTCAGCCCCGGGGTGGTGTGTTGGGGGGCTCCAGAGCACCCCACGTCCAGGGGGAGGGAGCCAACGGTGCTTTGCTGAAGCTTTTGCTTTCATCGGTAGTGCTGAGCCTCAGAGGAGCTGGGTTTGAGTTTGGGCTCACAGCTTGTTGCATTTCCCACCTAGCACTTGCTGTGGGCTCTTGGTTTGGGGGGAGCGGGGTTGTGTGGGCTACACCTCTGTGTTTGAGACTGCACTTGACTGGGAAGGACTGTTAGAAGGAGAGTTTCATATTTTTAATTACTGCCATTCAGTAAAGGCTCTGCCAGCAGCAGACACATTATTAAAGCACTTAATTCCTTCCATTTACTCTCCCAAACTGCTGGGACTGAGCAGCAGCATCCTGGGCTGGGTGTGATGACCTGGCGGTCGCAGGACAAGGAAGAGGAAGAAGGGGAGGAAAAGAAGGAGGCGTGGCAGCGCTTGGAGCTGGGGCCGGGCCTGCAGCCGCACAGACGCTCCCCAAAGGCTCCGTCAGCTTTTCCTTCTTCGGAGGAACTGCCCAAGCCAAAAAAAAAAAAAAAAAGGAAAAGAGAGAAAGTTAAAAAAGAGAGAGAAAAAAAAAAAANCGAAGTAAAAAAAGAAAAAAAAAGAAGGAAAAAAGGAAAAAAAAAGAGAAAAAAAAAAAAAAAAAAGGAAAGAAAAAAATAAAACGAAAAACAAAAGAGGGGACAAAAATACCCCCTCCCGCCGTGGATCGTCCTCTGCCGCGGTGTCTGTCCCCGGCGCTGCGGGGGGAGCGCGGCGGGGCCCCGACACGTCTACAGAAATTCCAAGAGGGCCGGGCTGGGCGGGCGCAGGGGAAGGGAGGGGAGGGAAGGCGAAGGGAAGGGGCGTCCCGGGCAGGGAAGGGGCGTCCCGGAGCCCCCTTCTCCGCCTTCCCCCCGCCGGGCCCTTCCGCCGCCGCAGCCCCAGCGCCATGGCCATGGCCCCGGGCAGCCGCTGCCTCTTCCTCCTCTTCCTCCTCCTCCTGGGCATCCTGGGGGCCCCGGCGCTGGGCAACCCCGGCCCCCTGGAAGACGTGGTGATAGACAGATACTATATCCCCAAAATCTGCCTGCGGGAGGCGCAGATGGGGGATTTCGTTCGCTACCACTACAATGGGACCTTTAAAGATGGCAAAAAGTTTGACTCCAGGTATCGCCCGCGGCTCTGTGCCGGCTGCATGCGGGGGGCAGCTGCGGCGGGACCCTGCATGTCTCCCCCAGCCCCCAGCCCGCATCCCGGGGCGGGCAGGCAGCTGCGGGGACCCCGCATGCGTCCCCCAGCCCCGGGGCAGGGGCAGCCAGGCCAGGGCAGGCAGCTGCCCGCTCCGGGCAGCGCCCAGATTCCCCAGCTTCGACCCCAAGAAGGGCTTTCGGTGGGTGCTGGGGCGAGCACATTGACCCGGGGAGCCCTGTACACGTGTCAGCCTGGGGGGCCCGGCCTGGCCTCAAGCAAAGCTCCAACCCAGGCTGCAGCCCCTTCCCCCAGCCCCTGCCCGGGCTGCCCCACGGGGTCCCCCAGCTCCCCCCAGCCCCTCGGGGAGCCTCCACGCCCTCAGCTCCGCGGTGCCGTGGGGGAGCCTGTCCCGGGCACAGGCAGGATTTGGCCCCAAGTGGGGCATTCTGCACTCAGGAACATGTATCTGCTTGTGCTGCACAGGCAGGAAAACGCTTAAAGCACTTTGAGACGTGGCAGCGGCGAAACCCTTCATTATCCCAGAGCCTTCGCTTCACTCAGTGTCCCTCGGCCCTGCATCGCCCCTGCTCTGCTCACACTGGCTGGGACCTGAGCTGGGGGCAGCCCCTGGTTTGTAGCACCGTGAGCAGGGGGAGAACCAGAGACACAGAAACAAGGGGATTAAGGATTTCAGTTTATCTGAGATGCCTCCAGTTACTTCTTGGAGTTTTTCAAGATTTAAAAATAAAAACAAATTTGCAGTTTAAAATGAGGCCAGGACGTTGTCTTTCCTCCTTGCTGCACAAAGCTCCAATGTGCCATATGCAGCCTGGGAGCTGCCGGCCTCCAGCCCACCTCTGTGGGGGAGACCTGGGGACGTGGTTGATGGGTTCTGGGGGAGCAGGGTCAGGCTGGAGCCCTGACCAGTGCTGCAGGGGGCAGCTGCCCCGCAACAGCGCAGGACTGAGCCCATCAGGATCCGTGTTTTTGAGCTGTGGGCTCTGCCTGCAGCACAGGGACTCGTGGGCTGTGGTGGGCTACCTGCACCTTGGGGAGGGGGCAGCCCTGTCCCCCCACTCTGCTCCCCCAGCAGCTTTGGAAGCTTCTTCCTTTTTTGCACCTCTGACGGGTCTGTCCCTTGCCCCAGCTATGACCGAGGGGCCACGGTGGCCGGCGTGGTGGGCGTCGGGCGGCTGATCACGGGCATGGACAGGGGGCTGCAGGGCATGTGCGTGAACGAGCGGCGTCACCTCATCGTGCCGCCCCACCTGGGCTACGGCAGCATCGGCGTGGGTAAGGGGCCACGGCACGGGGGGATGGAAGGGGCAGCCCCCGTGGGGCTGGTGTTAGCAGGGACAGGGCTCCGGTGCCCACCTGGCAGCTCCATGGCCAGAGCAAGTGGTGCAGAAGCAGGGCTTCCCGGGGAACGAGGGGTCCTGCCCCCAGCCTGGGCTCTGCTGCTTTCCCAGGGGCTGGCACAGGTTTCCAGCAGCCCTGAGCAGTGGTGGGCTCAGGAGGGCTTCAAGGGACAGAGCCTGGGCTTGGTGCTGGTCTCACCTAAGGTGCTCTGTCCTTGCTGCCGCCTCTTTAGCGGGGCTGATCCCCCCAGACGCCACCCTGTACTTTGACGTGGTCATGCTGGACATCTGGAACAAGAACGACAAGCTGCAGGTCACCACTGTGTCCAAACCTGAGCGCTGCAACCGCACGGTGGAGAACTCGGACTTTGTGCGGTACCACTACAACGGCACCCTGCTGGACGGGACCCCCTTCGACTCCAGGTACGGGGAGCTGCGATGCCCCTGGCCTCAGGGCACGGGGCACTCCCTGCTCGGCTGCTGCAGCTCCATGGCCCACAAACCAGCCTCTGGCACGGCACCACTCCGGCTGGGGGTGCTGGTGTGGCCTGGAGCCATCCCCACCCTCATTTTCCCCCACCAGCTATAGCAAGGGCAGCACCTACGACACCTACGTGGGCACTGGGTGGCTGATCAAGGGCATGGACCAGGGGCTGCTGGGCATGTGCGCCGGGGAGAAGAGGAGCATCATCATCCCCCCGTTCCTGGCCTATGGGGAGAAGGGCTACGGTGAGCTAGGGCCCACCCCATCATACTGGCCCCTTCCCTCCCAGCTCCACCCAGAGGCCCCGTGGTGCAGCAGGACCCTCGTCTGGGCTGAGCCGTGTCCCCTCCCCAGGAACCGTGATCCCACCGCAGGCATCGCTGGTGTTCAGCGTGCTGCTGGTGGACTTCCACAACCCCAAGGACGGCGTCTTCCTGGAGCACCTGGAGGTGCCAGAGCCCTGCAAGCGCCGGGCTGTGACCGGGGACTTTGTGCGGTACCACTACAACGGGACCCTCATGGATGGGACACTGTTCGACTCCAGGTGTGGGGGCAACTGGCTGTGTGGGGAGAGCCCCTCATGTCCTCTCCTTCCCCACGGCTTGAGGCAGAGCCTGGAGAACTGGCGGGGAGGAGAGGGTGTTAACGGGCATGAAATAGGCTAAAGAGGATAACACCTGTCTGCTGCATCCCTAGGAAGAAGGTCTGCTCCTGTGAGAGCAGGAGAGGCTGGGAAAAGGGGTGTGGGTTGGGGTGCAGGGGTTGGGGGGGATTGATGGCACCGGGGGCTTCTCTTGCTGCAGCTACTCCCGCAATCAAACCTACAACACCTACATCGGGAAGGGCTACATCATCCCCGGCATGGATCAGGGCCTGCAGGGGGTCTGCGTGGGAGAGCAGCGGCGGGTGGTCGTCCCCCCACACCTGGCCTATGGGGAGAACGGTGCAGGTAAATGTGCAGAGCCCGGGCTCTGAGGGACAGGCACATCACAGCATGGGAAGAAGCCTTACAGCACTCCAGCAGCTCTCCCAGCAGCTCTCCTCATCCTCCTCTTCCAGGGGACAAAATTCCCGGCTCAGCCGTGCTCATCTTTGATGTCCATGTCATCGACTTCCACAACCCCGCAGACCCAGTGGAGATCGAGACCGTGTTCCGGCCCGAGGGCTGCAACGTCACCACCCGCAACCGGGACTTCGTGCGCTACCACTACAACTGCTCCCTGCTGGATGGCACCCGGCTCTTCTCCTCGTGCGTGCCCCAAGCTCACCTGTCCTTCCCGGGGCTCAGTCCTGGCCCGTGCTGAGCTGGGGGCAGGCAGGCACCGGGCAGCACCAGAACACTGGCCATGGGGCAGCAGTATGGGGCAACAGGGAGGAGGGTGCAAGGTTTGGGAGCACAGTGGGATGGATGTGGCGGTGGCATGGAGAGTGGGGAACTTTATGGCATGCCTGGATGGAGGATGTGGGATTTTAGGGCATGGTAGGATGGAGGGGTTGGGCTTTCGGGGTTCCCTACTGGATCCAAGGGGCTTTCTCACCTGCACTGTCTTCTCTGTGCCTCCTGCAGCCACGACTATGAGAAGCCCCAGGAGGTAACCCTGGGGGCCAACAAGGTGATCGAGGGGCTGAACAGTGGCCTCCTGGACATGTGTGTGGGGGAGAGGCGGGTGCTCATCATCCCCCCCCACCTGGGCCACGGGGAGAGTGGAGGTAGGGGACTGGTGACTGATGTGGGTGACACAAACTGGGGGGTTCAGCCTTGCTGAGCTCCCTCAGGGCCCCGTCCCCCCTCACCCTGCTGCAGCTGGGGGGTCAGGGCCGGGGCTTTGCCACGCTCCCCACGGTGCTGGAGCTGTCGCTGTGTTTCCAGCCCGGGGGGTGCCCGGCAGCGCCGTGCTGCGCTTCGAGGTGGAGCTGATCTCCATGGAGGAGGGGGTTCCCGAGGGTTACCTCTTCATCTGGCATGGGGAGCCGCCGGCCAACCTCTATGAGCAGATGGACCTCAACAAGGATGGGGAGATCCCTGCTGACGAGGTGAGTGAGCCCAGGGCGCCGAGGGACCCCAGGCTGGTGCTCTGGTCCCTGCCGTCCTTGGCACAGGCTGTGGTCTCCCTGCCCTGCCCAGTGCCAGCTCTGTGGAGCTAAGCAGCATCTCTCCCCTCTCCAGTTCTCCACCTTCATCAAGACCCAGGTGACAGAGGGGAAAGGCCGCCTCATGCCCAGCTCTGACTCGGAAAAAGTCATCGCCGACATGTTCCAGAACCAGGACCGCAACCAGGACGGGAAGATCACACCCGAGGAGCTGAAGCTGAAGTCAGACGAGGACCAGGAGAAGATTCACGAGGAGCTCTGAGGAGCGGACCCTGCTGTTCCTGGAGACAGGACTTGCCCTGGCCACGCCATGGCCGGTGTCCCATCCTGGCTGACCCGGGAATCTGCCCCTGCCCCTCCCCAGCCCTGCAAGGGGACAGATTTTGATTTTCCCCCCTTTCTATTTAACTGAGGGTATTTTGATGTGTTCCTCCTGGGCAGGAAAACTTAACCCCCAGCTAATAAACCCAGGCAAGAAGGTGTCCCCTCCCCAAACCCCTTCATCCTCTGCCAGTGACTGCAGGTCCCGCTCCAGCCCCCAGCCCACCTGTGCTGCCCTGGGGGGCAGGAGGGATGTGAGGGGGCTTCCCCTCACCTCCACCCCAGCATTTTGTAGTTTAGGGTTGAGGGTGGGGTATTTTTATATCCACACTTAAAATTCTGTAGAGAAGAATTATCTAAGACTTTTGTCCTGGTCCCTGCTCTGTCCTCGCTGCCTCCTCCCTAGGACGAGAAGCTGGAGGGGGCTCAGGTTTCCAGGGTGAAACCCCGATACCCCACAGCCATCTGCCATTCCAAAAGTCTGGGGCCCCAAAACTGCAGGGATGAGACCTGGCAAACCCCTCATGAGCTGGGAGAAGGGAAACAGATCCCCTCTTCCTCCAGGCCCTCAGGGAACAGCATCATCCCCCTTCACATCCTCCCCAGCCCTCAGTGACTGAGACAAATCAGCCCCACTTTGTTTCAATGCCTAAATACAGGTCATGACCTTGGGCTGCTCAGGTTCTCCAGCTGGGACCAGCAGGGCTCCCAAAACCTCTGCACAGTCTGTCCTGCAGACAGGGACAGAAGAAATGCAGGAACCCAGCAGTGCAGAGAGCAACCCCCTCAAACGGTGAATCTACCTTGCACCAAATAAATAATTCCTCCTGGTTCCCAAGGAGTTTGCCTGTGTCACGTTACTTTGCCATGAAACATTCCTGCATGTTGGGGCAGTGCCCAGGGGGATTCCAGGCTCCAACACCTGCTGGGTCCAGCAGGAGAAATCAAAATCCTCTCCTGGGATCCTCCAGCAAAGCTCCAGTGCCCAGTGAGGGCTGGGGGGCTCTGGTGGGATGGAGGGAGCAGCTGCCAGCACCAGCCCCGGGAGCAGAGCTGCTGTAGCCCCTCGGTGCCGGGTACAAACTACCTGTGGCCCAGCTTTAGCCAATAATGTCTTTATTCCAACACGGAGAACAGAGTCGGCACTTCCCGAAGTCCCACATAACCGGGGAGGGGGGGACAGAAACAAGGGGTTTTTTTTACTGCTGCTCTGAGAGCCCAGGATCATTCTAGGATCAGCCCAGAAGTTTAGGACAGAAACACAGACAGCTAAAACGTTCCTTAAAATCCTTAAAAAACGCTGCCACTGGCCTCTCTTCTCCTCCCCCACCCAAACCCCAGCCCCATCCCTGGCAGACAAACTTACTTCTGGGTTTGGGCAGCAGCAGCAGCCGAGTTCTGGGGCCTTCAGGGATGGCTGGAAAAGCCTTTTTTCCACAATCAGAGTTGTACCAGTGCAAGAGGGATGGGGTGGGACCCAGGGCCGGGGAGCTGCAGGTTTCCATGGGGGATGTGGGGCTGGGTAATGCCACACCAGCCCAGTGGTGGCACCAGGGCTCAGAAACAGGAAAACAGGACACGGGAGAGATTTGTTTTCTTAGTGAGGAACACAGTGACTCTAAAACTTCATCTAAGCCGGGTCTGTCCTCAGCCCACAGCAAACCACCTCCGTTCCACACTCAGCTGCTGAAGCAGGTGCAGAACATCTCTTCCTGAAACACGGAACGGTTTGTTGTGGCCTTGGGAGGTAGAGGGCATGAATTCCCAGTGGGACGAAGTCCAAGTTGGATGAAGTCAGTCCAAGAGGGAAGCAGCAGAGTGAGGCAGTTGGGGTCAAGGGAATGGAGAAGATTCCTCCATCTCACCTCTCCTGCTCCAGGGCCGAGGGCATTAGTGAGGTCAGGACAGAGCCCAGCCAGTACCAGCAGATCCCCTCCAGCTTTGTCCTGGGGAGCATGTTCCCTGCCCAGTGCCTGCTGCGGGGCCGGAGCTGGGACGCCTCTTCCCAGCTCATGTCTCAGTAAGGATGTACCGGAGAATCCCGTTGACCACGTCCAGCGTCTCGTCGCTCTCCAGCACAATGTCATAGGCTTCCAGGTACTGCCCCCTCCGCTCTTCCACCTACAGCATGCCGTCAGGACAGGATGGGGAGGGGGGGCAGACCGTGAACACCAATGGCTGAGGGTGGAGATACTGCACCCACAGCCTTGCTACTGAAAAGGGCATCAATAACCACCCAGACAATGCCCCAGGCACAGCAGGAGCTCAGCACACCCCCTCGCATCACTGCCCCTCCCTGCTGCCCCAAAGCTGGGCACCTGGGGAAGGCTGACAGGGAAACACAACAGTGCTCCTCACACCCACCTTGTCATTGAGAAAGCCAATCTTGAGGATATTCTCCACGCTGGGAATGCCATCTGCCATCGTCAGGTCACCCATGGAGTCCCCGAGCAGGATGATATTCGTCCTTGTGCTCAGCTGCTGGAAGTACCCTGTGCCCTGCAGCACGGTGTTGTTCTTGTTGTAGGTGTGGATGAGGGGTCCCTTGAAGTGCGTGAGGACTCCCTGAGCACACAGGACAGACGGACAGACAGCTCTTAACCAGCAGTGGCGCTGTTAATCGTGTCCCAGCCCTTGGTCCCAGCCCACACCTTTCCCCTCACCACACCAATGTGGTGCAGAAACTCACATCATCATCGAAATCCATGTAGTTGGACACCACGTTGACGTTGGAGTAGAAGACGCTGGCCTGGCGGATAATCTCCTCGAGGACGTCACCGACGCCAGCAGAGAAGATGAACAGGGGGACATTGTTCTTGTGCAGCTGATCAAAGAATTCCTTGAAGCCATCCCTAGAGCAGGAGTGTCCGTTGCATGGGGCTGTACCTCAGCATCACAGCCCTCTGCCCGTACCTCAGCATCACAGCCCCCTGCCTGTACCTCAGCATCGCTTCTGACTCTCTGACGATCTGGGCTATGTCATCTTTGCGGATCTTCTGCTGCACCAGCAGCTCCTGGGCCCTGGTCCACCTGGGGAAAGGCAGCAGTGAGCTCTGGGGCGGAGGCCCTCGGCAGTGAGAAACACAACTAAATCCTCTGGGATCGCCACAAAGCCCAGGGACAGCTCAAGCCTTGTGTCCTGCAGTCCTTGGGGACAAGAGGTTGTCAGGACAAGGTCGAGATCATCACACACAGCACTCACCACTCCACCATGAGGGGACATTTCTCCTCCAGGGTCCGGTTGGGATCAATTTCAATGGGATAGTAATAGTGCAGCAGGTCCTTCAGCTGGAACGTCGTACAGAGGGAAAAAGAACAGAGTGAACATCTGGTCTAAACAGACTGTAAACAACAAAAGCAGCATTTCTGAAGTCCTCCGAAGCATCACACTTCCTAAACACAACCAAACTGTGTCCCTGAGCAGCCTCCCTCTGAGCACACCAGGAGCTCTTGGCAGCCTGGCTGACCCTCACCTCGCTCCAGACACTGCAGGTACAGACACTCCTCCCCTTCCTCCTCTTATCGAGCTGAAACACCCACAGCTGTGCATGCAAATTCAGTTTCCCTTTCTAACTTCTCCTCTGTCTCTGCTGGCTGAAATGCAGCCTGGGCACTTCCCTTCCAGCCTGGCAGCCAGCACAGCCAGGAGAGCTGCCACGCCAGCCAGTGCGACCTCTCGATGACGGGTTACAGGGTGCCCTACACACAGCACCCACCTTCTTCCTGCTGTCCTCGCTGACAGCACGGCTGGTTTCGAGGATATCTGCAAGGACAATACAATGCCAGTGGCACAGAGATATTAAAAGACTTTCTAACGGCAGCTCTCCTGCATCTCAGTGCTGGCTCCTCCCAAAACGAGCTGTGGTGGCACAGCTGTGGGGTCCCAACGAGGCAGGGCCTGGCTCTGCTGGGAGAGTGGGATGGAGATGGACAGCCCAGGACACGGCTCCTGCAGCGGGTGGCCAGGACCAGGCAGCGAGGCCCAGAGCTGCATGAGGGAGGCCAGGATGGAGGGGTCAGGTTTGGCAGAGAGGACAGAGGAGGACAGGAACCTCTGTGATGGAAAACACAAACGCAGAAACAAAATAGAATTAGCGACAGTAAAAACAGCAGCTTCCACTCACTGTGAGACGTGGGACAGCGCCTGCCGTTGCACCCAAACCTGCTCAGCGTCATGTCAAAGTCAGAAACGACCTGGAAGAGGAGAGAAAACCACATCTGTGTGTGCCCCAGTGCACTCTGCCCCAACCAGAGCTAGCCAAGGTGCTACCAGGGCACACACTGGCAGCAACGGGGGCAGACGCTGTCCTCACTCTCCCACCCCGGAGCTATTCTCAGCACCGCGCGGCTCCATCCTTCCCGGGCGGAGGAGGGATTCGGGGACTGGTACACGGTTATAGCTTCATAACGGGCAGCCAAAAGGACCGTCCGGGAAGAGCCGCCAGCCCCGTCCTCCCTCTCCTCTGGGGCCTCTCCCGCCCGCACACCGCGCCGCAGCCGGGGGGCGAGGAAGGGGCGGCTGAGACAAGGACCGAGCGTGAGCGATGCACCTCGAGCCCCGCCCGGGCCGGTACCTGCAGCTTGGCCGCCCCCTGCTCCCGCAGCGACCGGATGATCCCCCGCACGCGCTCGGGCTGCCGGATCCGGACCGTGGCTTTCTCCAGCTCGGGCACCTGCGGGCAGAGAGCAGAGACCCCGCTCGGAGCAGCCCTGCGGGGACCGAGACCCTTCCAGCGCCCTCGTGGCCGCGCTCCCCCCAGCCCAGCCCCGGCCCGGGCTCCCGGCCCGCGGTGCCCGCTCACCATCGCTCCCGCTCCGCTCCCGCTCCCCCCGCG
>VZRE01009265.1:51732-61829 GCA_013396775.1 Cephalopterus ornatus
CAACGAGCGGGGAAAGGCGAAACAGAAAGGAAGGATTGCAGTGGAAAAGCCGCCGGCGTGGCCCTTCGTGCCCGCAGGGAGCCCGGCACTGAGCGGCCCCGCAGCGCCGGGGGCGCGGAGTCGCGGAGCCCTGTGCGGGAAATGCCCGCAGGGAACCGTCCCCCAGCAAGGCCACCGCGTCCCCATGTCCCCAAGAGCCACACGGCTTTAAACACCTACAGGGATGAGGATGCCACCACTGCTGCCCTGGGCAGCTGTGCCAGGGCTGGACAGCCCTTCTGGGGAAAAATATTTCCCCGTATCCAACCTAAACCTCCCCTGGCACAACCTGAGTGACAAATCAGTGGCAGCGTGTGTGACTTCAGCACTGACAGGAGCTGGGCTGTGCCTCAGCTTCCTCCTGGGTGAGGTGGCACAAGGCACTTCAGCAGCAGTCGGTGCCCACCTTTGGGAACTTTTACACTCTGGCAAAATAATACTGAGGATTGTTTATCATTATTTATTAATTATTATTATTATGCTGGGGGATCACACAGACGGTTTTGCTTCAAGCAACCATCAACATGGTGTGGGCCCAGCATAACCTGGGCTGAGGGGAAGTGAAGGCTGGGGGCAACCAGGGAATGTTGGGCCTGGGTCACCCCTGTGGTTGTGATGTCATCACGGGGCACAATCCAGAGCCAGCGAGTGGGTTCAGCGCTGGATGTTTGCGGGCAACACCAGAGTGCTCCACGCGTGTCAGTGAGGTCCACTGCCTCTGACTCCAACGTGGGGGATAGCTCAGCACCCACCAGGTAGTCATCCTCCAACATGGAGAGGAAGATGAGCGAGAGGAATTGCAGCATCTCCAATGAGCTCCGCCTGGAAGGGAGATTCTGTGATGTGATCATAAGCGTGGATGGGGTGGAATTCAAGGCTCACAAGCTCATCCTCTCTTGTTGCAGTGTCTACTTCAGGTCAGTACTGGAAACACAAGGATTTACTCACAAGGGCCTGGAGTGACAGGACAGGGGTAATGGCCTCACACTGACAGAGGTTTATACTAGATATTAGGAAAAAATTCCTCCCTGTGAGGGTGGTGAGGCCCTGGCACAGGTTGCCCAGAGAAGCTGTGGCTGCCCCATCCCTGGAATTGTCCAAGGCCAGGTTGGACGGGGCTTGGAGCAACCTGGGCTAGAGGAAGGTGTCCCTGCCCATGGCAGGGGGTCGGAATGGGATAATCTTTAAGGTCCCCTCCAACCCAGGCCATTTTGTGATTTTATGATTGCTGTGAAAGCATGCGGGCCGCTCGCCCTGGTGCTCCCTGTGCCCAGCCAGAGGCTGTATCTCCTTTTTCAAACAACCAGCAAGTAAAACATTAATTAATGAACTACTAGGCTTCCCAGCAGGGCTCCTGCCAGTGCCTAAGCTGGTGCCCTGGGAGTTTGGGAAACGCAAAAAAATGCAAAAAAACCAGGGGACCCAGGGACAGGATTTAATGCAGCAATGCTGTGTTTTCAGGACTTTGTTTACCAACTGGGACAGCGCAGACAAAACGGTCTATCAAATCCCCGGTGTTTCAGCTGAAATGATGGGTCTCATCATCAATTACGCCTACACCGGGACAGTACCGATCACGGAGGACAATGTTGAGAGTTTGCTGGCTGCAGCAGACCAGTTCAATGTCATGGGCATCGTCAACCTGTGCTGCGAGTTCCTCAGTTCCAGACTGTGCTTTGAGAACTGCATTGGCATCTGCAGGCTCACTGACTATTACCACTGCCCTGACCTGCGCGCAGCTGCCTGCGTGTACATCCTGCATCACTTCGAGGAGGTGTCCCAGGTGTCTGAGGAGTTCCTAGACCTCTCTGCTGAGGAGCTGGCACACATCATCGAGAAAGACGAGCTCAATGTGAAGCGAGAAGAAGCCGTGTTCGAGGCTGTGCTGAGGTGGATAGCTCATGACCCGCAGAACAGGAGGCAGTACATCGCCTGCTTGCTGGGCAAGGTGGGTGCAGCACAGCTTTGGAGCTGTCCCCACAGGCTGCCGAGGGGCAAACCATCAGCATTAGTGCTCTAACCTCCTCCTTGCATGTTCCAGGTTCGACTGGCACTCCTACAGTCTGACTACTTCATGAACAACGTCAAAGCTCACGAGTACGTGAAGGACAATGCCGAGTGCAAAGATCTCATCATCAGCGCCCTGTCAGAAATCTACGACCTGAACTCGTACGGCCAGAGCTCCTCAGCCAACGCCAACCCACTCACCCGGCCGCGCCTGCCCTACGCCATCCTCTTTGCCATCGGGGGCTGGAGCGGGGGCGGCGCCACCAGCGCCATCGAGACCTACGACGGCCGCACCGACAAGTGGCTGAACATCCCCTGGGAGCAAGAGAGCCCTGTTGCCTACCACGGCTCAGCGTATTTGAAAGGCCACGTCTACGTCATCGGCGGATTTGATGGCACAGATTATTTCAACATCGTCAAGCGGTTTGACCCACTCCAGAAGACGTGGCAGCAGGTGGCACCCATGCACTCGCGGCGCTGCTACGTCAGCGTCACCGTCGTGGACAACTTCATCTACGCCATGGGAGGGTTTGACGGGTACATACGGCTCAACACGGCAGAGTGCTATGACCCAGACACCAACCAGTGGACCCTGATCACCCCCATGCACGAGCAGAGGAGCGATGCCAACGCGACCACGCTGAATGGAAAGGTAAACGGACTGGGAGAGGATGGAGAGTTGCGACACGAAGAAAGTTCACGTCAACCATCGCTGAATTTGTAACAATTCATTAAATCCTGGACCTACAGATATAAAACAGCACCTACCTGGTGTGGCAGAGATGTGACCAGGAGTGTGAAAACTCTTCCAGAGCTGCTGCCTCCCGACAGCCCATCTGGTGCCCGACAGCCCTTTTCCTGGCCAAAGGTGCAATACCAGGCCTGTCTGCTTCATGCAGCTTGGGAAATTAAGGGTCTAAATACTGCTAGCTTCAACTCCCTGCGGTGCTGCTACTTCAAAGTCAGGATGACGTTCTCATTGCCCTCCTGAAACAAAACAAGACACCCCAAAAATCCAGCCACACCATTCATTTTCTCTCCAACAGATTGTCTCACCAGTGCTCTAACTGCCCCCCTCACACTCTCCTCTCTCTCCTGTCCCCAGGTGTACATCTGTGGTGGGTTTGATGGTGACCAGTGCCTGAGCTCAGCTGAAGTGTTCGACCCCACCACAAACCAGTGGTCCCTGATCGCCCCGATGAGCAGCAGGAGGAGCGGGGTTGGGGTGATGGCGTACGGGAACCAGGTGTACGCGGTAAGGGCCAACACCACCCAGCACTGCAGGCCTTTGCATGGCTCCAGCTCCCGCACCAGGCTGGCCATGTGTTTATGTGAGGTTTGGGGAAGCCAGAGCCAGAACAGGTGACAGACTTACCAAGAACGTTATCACCCATCACATGCTTTTTGGTAAGAGAAAGATGTGGGCAATGTCTAAGCAGCTGCAGCAAACAACTTGCTTTCTGCCACTGCCAACAGCATCAGCGGCACAGAGCAGGGCTCAGGCCTGTTCATTCATTGTTTATGTTCTCCATGGACTGTATCCAACCCCCGGAGAACTGTCAAATCTGACAGTTGCAGTAAGTGCCTTGGGAAGTTCCTGAGGGAGCAGACTGCAATAAGCAAGCGCCGTGCTCTGAAATCCCGTGCTCTCCACCATGCTCAGACCACAGCCAGGGAGGCAGGAGCAGCTCCCATCTCACTGGTGTGTGACAGCATCTGGCTGAGGGAAGGCCCCTTTCAGCTCTGTCCCTTTGGCATTCGCAGGTCGGAGGGTTTGACGGGAACAGCCGACTCCAGAGTGTGGAAGCGTATAACCCTGTCACCAACGCCTGGCACGCCGTGCCCTCCATGCTAAACCCACGCAGCAACTTTGGCATTGAGGTGATGGACGGCCTGTTGTTCGTGGTCGGGGGCTTTAACGGGTTCAGCACCACCGTGGCTGCCGAGTGCTACGAGGAGGACACCAACGAGTGGTACGACGCCCACAGCATGGGCATCACCCGCAGCGCCGTCAGCTGCTGCGTGGTGCCAGGGCTCTCCAACGTCATGGAGTACATCGCCAGGCAACACTACTACCGGCACAACACCTCCATGGACATCTTGTTCAGCACTTCAACTCGGAGCTCGCCGTTGTAAATAGTTCCCCTTAGCTAAGTCTTGTGATCGGCCACCACTGGATGCTCCTGTAAATAGTCCTGCTTAGCTAATAAAGTCTTCTGAGCATCCCACCACTGGATGCCTGTGTAAATAGTTCTCTTTACTAATAAAATCTCCATAGCAGGAAGGGGAGCATGTTCTCTTGTTCTAAAATACGAACAATTGCCACAGGCCAAAAGAATCACTAGGATTTAAAGCTTTCACTCTATGGCACCACAGAACATGTGTTATCAGCCACAGCCTGTACAGCAACTTAAAAAATCAAAAGTACAACAGAATGCTAGAGAAATAAAAGGTTTATTTTCATTAATTCACCTCTTACAATAAACTTTAGTACAGTGTATTTAAGGTCAAGAACATGACAGCAGGATTTGTTTCAAAGGGCCTATCACACACACTACTTTACCTCACAGGTAAGGACAGGAGTGCTGCTCCCCACAAATCTGCTGCCTCTCTGTTAACGTCCCAGGAGAGCAGAGCTGCCATGACCCACAGTGACACGGACCCACAAGGAGGATCTGCCTATTAATGGTCTTCAAAGAGCTTGTTAATTCCACACTATACATTCATATTAGTAACAGAGTTAGATCCTCAGGAGCACCTGTTTAATCAGACTTCACCCAGGACTGTCAAAAAGGAGAGAGGGTTTGTACCCCAACCTAAGGTGGACAGAGTTGAACATGAATCCAAGCCACAAACCACCTACTTTACGCTTGCTTTTCAAAACCCACTGGATGCTACATCCTCTTACAAGGCTGTGTTAAGAACAACCTAAACAGTTGTAGTTCCTGAGGACTTGGTTTGTCAGCAGCCACCAGGCTACTCCACAACACATAAGCTGAGCCAAGAGTCTGGATTTTGATATTTACAGTGATGGGATAAAACACCACTGCAGTAGTGGAGAGGAATGCTCGGCACAGCCGTTCACAGCACGTGTAATGCTGGGCTGCTCGCTTCAGCTCTGCAGTGGTCTCTACTATGTGCAAGGGAGGCATTCAGAGCACAGACATCCCCAGGCTACTAACGGAGTATCCAGGTAGTTATAACACATTCTGTACACACATGGCCCCTGGGAGTCACTGTGGTGCCGGCCAGGACAGTCAGCCTCCTCCTGCACACACACTGACAGCTGACCAGCCGCTACAAACACATAGAGAGAACAACCCCCAGGCTTTTGTTTACAGGATCATCTGATAAACACCCAGCAAGCTATGGCACCCATGGGCCACAAGGAACTGTTTTGCATTCACAGGTTCATGGGCTAAATTACAGCCCGAGCTGTGAATGAAATTCTCCCAACACCTCGTGTGATGCAGTGGATTGTTCAGCGCCTCAGTCACGAACCACATCCATGCCATTAGTCTACTGAACGTCAAGGCCAAAAAGCACCAATGCTTAGAACTACCCCAGAACCGGCAGAGCAGAGGTTAGAGCAGCTCATGCTGCTGCCAGGGCCCCCCAGTGCCATGCACATGGAGCACACACGGCATGCGGCTGGCACACACAGGTTACCTGTCCAGGGACGGGCTGGGCTGACACTGCCTCTGAGGGGAGTGCTTTTAGTAAAGGACACGGCTTGTCTGTCAGCCCAAAGTCCTCCTGGGAAAGTACAGTATCAATTTTGTTTAGAAAAAGCAAGACTGCAAGGTCTGTTCTTGCCTCTTTGTTGCATGCTGCCATGCATTAAATATTTAGTTGCTATTCCAACTGAAATAATCATCCCGGTGTTTCTGCCTACAAATTGTCTGTATTCCATGACAGACCACAGGAGGGCTCGGATAGAGCTGTGGTGGTGTGACCTACTACCACCCTCCAACTGCTTGTTAAGTCCCTCCAGCCAGGTCGGCAGGGTGGAGGATATGAACTCCTCTCAGTTGCTTTGGTGCAATGCCTGGGAAAGCATCTTAAAACCAGCTCCCACAAATTGCTGTCACACTGATGGACTGAGCACTAGAGCTGTGAGGCATTTGCACACTGTATCACAAACCTGCTCCAGGGGCAGCAATCCTGAACCTACTCCAGCCAAACCTGCAAGACTCCGTGGGCCAAACTCCACGGATCAACCCCTGGCTTACCGGCCTGCAGGAGCTGTTTGGGAACAGTCACCTGCAAACATCACCTGAAACTCACCTATTGCCTCTTGCATGAGGCCAGCAGCATAAACTTCACCTGCCCCACCAACCCAACAGGCAAAGAAAACACAACATAGTTACCACAGAGGGGTCAACTGAGACAAACCGTTCAGAGTGTTTCAAGTTTGGTGGTTTTTTTTAACCCAAGGCTGGAGACTCTCTCACAAACAGGCAAGTTATTGATACCAAAGTGGCCCGTGAACCGCAAAGTAGTGCATTAAGGAACATACACATCAGAGAAACCTTTACACACTGAGTGGTGGAAGGACTTACCCCAAGTTTCAGATACGATCTGGGCTGCCTGATGAACTGGAAAAGGAGAAGGAGCAGCTCAGAAAGCAAACCAACTAAAAACAAAACAAACCCCAAACTGGTAACAAGTTCCTTGCAGTGAAGACGCCCACATCAAAACCCCCAGCAAATATCAAGGAACCAAGAACAGTAACACATTCTCCAACAAGGTTTGTCTACACAGATTTCAGAACACTGAGATTACTCCTCCCACTCCCTTCCCCAAGATCCTGAGTTACACTGCTGGGAAAACCTGGAACATTCAAAAGAAGGGAAGGATGGCGAGAAAAGGAGGTAGGAAGGATGTACTGAAACCGCTGGTAAACTAAAGGGTCCTGGAACTCCTCGGGTTGGGCAGAAGGAGTGCTCAGTGGGACAGCTCAAAGGGAATACTCCACAACCTATTCCCTGGGCGTACAGTGGGAAGAAACCCACAGTCAGCCAGGGCAGCTGCACGTAAAATCACCTCAGAATGTCAAAAGGTGTTTAAATGACCTTAAATCTCAACCCCACAGCAAGTGGGGAAATTCAGATATTTCAAGACTGAAAACCCATCTCTCCCCCTCAGAGGAGCACACGTGTGGGCTCAGTATGGAGCTGCAGCATGGCTGCTGGGAATTCCCTGGGACAGCACACGGAAGGCAAAGGGTTCTGATTGTCTGAGACAAGCTGGGAACAGCAGGGGCTCTTCCATCCCTTTTCACTAGAATTAAAACGTGCAACATTTGAGAAAGGACCTACACGTAGCTCAGGTTTCACTCTATTCCCCTGGAATAATCCCATTCTCACTGCTCCACTCTGACAGCAGTGGACAGCCAGTGTGGGTGGGTTGTTCAGCACTGGTTGTCACTCCTTGCCTCAGGCTGCTGACCCGAGTTTCTAATGGAGCTGTCAAACACAGACTCAAACCTGCAGATACACCTGAAATAAAATTCACTGCCTCAAGTTCTCTCTTTCAGCGTCTTGTGTCCTACCAATCATCCACTTTATAAACAAACTCTGCAGCCTCTCTACAACGCACAGATACAAATATTTAATACACATAGAAACATCCTGAAATAATTTCATAAAGAAAGATTGTGCTTTTGTTTCATACAGAACTATTGCACTTGCCTCCAGCTTGGGAAAGCCAAGTACACCAACACCAATCCTGTGAAGTTTAGTCACTGAGGAGAGAATCAAAGGAATGTCAAGAGATAAGTGCAAATAAAAAGGTGCTTTCAAGCACACACAAATGTAACCACTAAATTATTAAGAGAGAGATCTTTGATTTTCAAAGTAGAACTGTCAGAGACTAACTCTACAGAAACCCTTGGAACCAAAGATCTGGAGAGAAGTAACAGGCTTAATGCACCCAGAGACATTTCACAGCCCGATACAGGCTACAGCTTTTCCCTGGGCACCATTAAGGAATACTGCTGGATTCACAGAGTGTCTCAATTCCTACCCATCCTCAGCTTCTGACTTTACAGTACACAAAAGATGCTGGTTTTATGCATCAAATCCAATCCACACCCTCATGTCTTATAAAGACATATCAAGCCTAACAAAAGGGTTTACTTCCTAGGCCCATCAAGAGTGGTATTCCAGACACTAGCACTCGATCTGGGAGCGCGGCATTCTCCGTAAGGTCAGGGAGTGTCGGTGTATCTCCTGCATCTGCCTTTCCTGCATTTGCCTTATTCTATCCTTTTGCCACATCAGGTTTTGTGGCATGGGGTACCTCTGTGTTCCCTGCAGGCACCTGAAGGGGATCCTCACGTGGCAGGCGGTGGCTCTGCAGCGGGGCTGTGGCATCGGGGGCAGGAGCATCCAGCGCTTGCGCTCGGCGCAGTAGCGATAGGCCTCCTTCCTGTACTGCTTGTCAATGTCATCGCTGTTCTTCCACCCCCCGATGATGAACACGTCATCCTTGTAGTAACAAATGGCTGCTCCTTCAATGCTCAGGACCTCGGGGGGCAAGGATTCCAGGATTTCATCCGAGGCCCTGCCAGAGATCTTTCCCTTGGCCTCCTCGTTGTCGATGGGGTAACTCTTGGGGCAGCACGAGGCCGTGTGGTAGAAGTTGGTGTTGGCAACGGACATCTGGAAGGAGCAGTAGTTGTCAATGAGGGGCAGGGACTCCACGTCCTGCCACTGCCTGGTTTCAGTGTCATATCTGGTAATAACGGCCCTCAGCCCGTCCTCGCTGTCGCTGTCGACTGGGGTGCGGGCGGCCACGTACACAAACCGGTCCTCCACGGACACAGCTTTGACATCCCGCAGGATCTTTGGGGCCGACTCCAGGTTCTGCCACTTGTCCTGCTCGGGATTATAAATGGCCACATCTTTAAAGCCTGGACTGAAGTTGCCGTGTCCACCAATACTGTACAAGTTGCCCTTCACTTCAGTCAGGCCAAAGGAATGCTTCCTGGTGATTAGATTCGAGACCTGCTCCCAAATGTTTCTGTTTGGATTGTACCTTTCCACAGTCTTGGCAAACCCCGGCTCCATGGAGCCAGCCACATACACGAAGGACTCAGTCACGGCCACGGCGTGCCCGTCCAGGTGGTTGTGGATGTGCGGCAGGTTGACCCACCTGTCCTCATCGATGAAGTAGCCCACGCACTCGCTCAGGTAGTCGCCGCCCTCGGACACGCCACCGATGACGATGATGACGTCCATGTTCTGCCCGAAGCGCGGCAGCAGCGCGGCGGGACAGGCGGAATGCTGCAGGTTCCCGGACTGCAGGTTCTCGGAGCGCAGGGCATGGCTCTCCACGGCCTCGGACACCAGCTTCACACAGGCCTCGTTGCTCGACACCAGCCGCTCGGATTTGACGTGGCGAGTCAGGTATGTGGGTTTCATCTGAGACAGCCTCAGCAGCTTAAAGAGATCTTCAAAGTACCTCTCTCTTTCCTCAGGATTTTTCTGAACCCACTTCAAAACAGTCTCAAAGAGGATCTCTTCAGAGTCCACCGTGATTTCTGAGTCCGAGAACCAGTCCCGGACGAGGTGAAACGGCAAAGTGTAGAACTCCTCATCTTGGATGACTTTGTGGAAGTTTCTCCTGATCATATCCTGCGCTCTGAGGGCCAGCTGGTTCAGGGAATACATGTGGGCCAAGCTGTGAACTGCCACGCAATTGGAGAGGTTCAGTTTCTTCTTCAGAAACTCTCCACAGAAGTCCTTCAACCGGGTCAGCAGAAACCTGCAGGACAAACGAACAGAAACATCCCTGCAAGTGTTAAGTGTTCAAGGCCAGGTCGGACGAGGCTTGGATTAACCTGGTCTAGTGGAAGGTGGCCCCGGGAGTGGGAGCGGGTGGGCTTTAAGGCCCCTTCCAACCCAAACCAGTCTGTGACCCACTGATGCTGTGATTCGGCACCCCCAGCCCCAGCCCCCGGCCCCCTCACCTGTCGATCCCCGGCCCCCGGCCCCCTCACCTGTCCGCCATCTCCAGCACCTCGTGGACGTTGCCGGGGCTCACGC
>VZRE01009265.1:63972-88204 GCA_013396775.1 Cephalopterus ornatus
AAAAAAAAGCCCAAGTCATGGCTTATGGGAATGATGGGCACATTTCCCGTCACAGGCAAGGTACAGCCTGTTACCAGAGTAATGTTCAGTAAGACTGTGCCCATGAGCCAAACTCTCCCCCCAAAACCCTTAATTCTCTTCTGGAAACAAAATTAAATGAGAGAGTAGAAAAACTAAAACATTGACAGTATTAAATACAGCAGGTAACAGAGGGAATAGCACAAGTTTTGGTTTTATTAGAGTAAGTTTCTATTCTTATAAAACAGTCGCTTTGCACAGTTTGACCAGGCAGCTCGATGTCTCTGTCCCAACAGGCTTTATACATCACAGTCCCACCGTGGCTGTCCCCTGGACAGGCTTCTGTCCTTGTGCAGTGACATTCCAGGGCAACACCAGCTTCTCACATGGTCATGTGCTCCGGCAGGACATAGGATATGTCATCCCACGGGTGACGGTACAGACCCTGCTTCAATCTCTTCTGGTCCAGGTAGTGCCCTGAAATGACAATGGTTTATGTTACAGAATTCCCATCCCTCCTGCTCGTCTTTGCTTTGAAAGAAACATCTTGGAGTTCTGGAGTACACAGAGTGCCCCCGAGGTTCAGGTTTGTCCGGTGTTCCTGGGGCAGGGCAGCCCCGGGAGATGGGAAGGGGATGTGGCAAACTCACCAATGAACCCCATACTCCTGCCCAGTACAAAGATGCCATTGAGAGCTCCTATATCAATATATTCATCTGCTTCTTCTCTGCAAAAGGAAGGAAATTAAATAGTTCCTGGTAGTGATCTATTTAAGGAATCGATGTCACACAGGCTGAGAACCTGCTCTTGTGCCAGAAGCCACATGAATTCATGTGACAGCTTTCTGCCCCCAAGGCTAGGCTGTTTTCCTTCCCAGTGTCCTGAAATCCTGCCCCCCAGGAGCTGGCAGTGCAGCTCCCACCCCTTTATAGGACCATGATCCAAGAACAGCCCCCTCCCTACTCACCGTGTGAAAGAGCCACAATTCCTGAGTACATCAACAAAGGCCACTCCAATAAGGCCGTCTACATTCAGGATAAGGTTTGGTTTCTGCAAGAAATGAAAATACCCCAATGAAGATATTAACAGTGCAAATGGTGTTCACCTGGCACCTTCCACCCCAAGTGGCTTCACAGTTGCCTGTAACTGGGGACACACCAGCCCAAGAATGCTCAGGCTGCTGAACTGCCTCTCCAACAGCCACAGGCTCTTAATGAGAATGTTGGAAAACCAGCCTCAAAGTTGGATCAAGCCACAGAGATTCTCTGCCACAGCCCAACACATGTGCCAATGGCCTTGGATTCACATCCAGCAGGGCCAGTGTGGACAGTGGCCACAGAGATGATGGTTTGGCTTGCTCAGCATCTTCCTGGTATCCAAACGCCTTCAAGCCTTTCCAAACTGCAGCTGTAAACGGCCTCAACTCTACCACAGGAACACAACCCCCAGGAACAATTTCTGAAGCACTGCTCTTAAAATACATTGTGAATCTCAGTCACTTTCCCTCCCACAAGAACCAGTCCCCAGAGCAGTTCAGTGCTGGCGCCTTTCACCTTGGAAGTTGTGATTTTTTCCACTTCAAGTGCGTAGTCCAGCAGCGGAGTGGCTGGGAAGTGCTGCTTCACGTAGCCCTTGAGAATCTGAACTCTCATGTCGGGGTTGTTTATCTGCAGGTTCAGAGCATGTTACAGTCACTGGCGTTGCCTCTTACACAGGCACCTGATGTCAGCTTTACTCATTGGAGGCTGGGGACAACTTGGTCAAGAGCTGCCTCAAACTTGCCAATTTGCTTTTGCTCTCCCCCACCTTCTGTAAAAATCCCTCCTGTTTGTCCTAAGACAGTTTTCTTACCGATTTGACTCTGTGGCCAATGCCCATGATCAGCTTCCCTTCCTTCTTCATCTTATTCACAAACTCCATGGGGATAATCCCGCTGTCAAAGGCTTTGCTGAACACTTTGGCTGCAGCATCCAGTGCTCCCCCAAACCGGTCACCCTGGGTGCGGGACACAAAGGGAATTGCAGCAAAGGACTCCACAGTTCAGGTTCAAAACACAAGATTATCTCCCCCACCCACCCTGCTGGTCTCTGTGGCACCCATGACACTGAAGTCAGGCAGGCACATGAGAGAAAGCATCTGGTTTTAACTCACACAAGTGCCAATATGTAGTCAACACATTTCTGCTACAGACGTGGGGGAAAATGAAATCCCGAAGTCTGGTTTAGTCACATTTTTACTTGTCAGTCTTGGAAGAAATCAGGCAACCAAACAGGGGCAACAATGACAGCAATTTGGCTGCTACAAAATACTTCAAGACTCAAATGAGACAAACTAGTCTGGCTTACTGGAAAAATGGACACAGTTTGAAACAGGGAGCACTGGACTATTAGAGTTGAAATTCAAGGTGTGAGTGAGTAGACACCACCAGCCCATGGCTCTGCAGCTAATCCAAATCTTAATAGTAATAGAACCTGGAAGAGTACTTAATAACAAAAGCTAAACCTCCTGGATCTCAGGTACTCACAATAGTGAGAAGGCCTGAAGTGAGGCTCGAGACGAGATCTTTGCCAGCCCTGGCGCAGACAATGGTGTTGTGAGCCCCGGACACGGCCGGCCCATGGTCTGCTGTCACCATCAGGCACATCTCGATGAACTGGCAGGCGTACTTGGGCAACCTGGGCACAGACACCGGGTCAGTCAGGGGTCAGAGCACAAGCGAAAATGCTTGTCAAGTCCCCAGTCTCTCCAGAGCTGAGCTGACACAATAAACAAGTAGTCAGAGAGTGTGAATCAGGCCTAGAGTACAGAAATTTCCTCAATGCACCACAAAACCTCTGGAAAACTCCATCCTAAGACTAAAACATACAGTATGTAGCCCGAAATGCTGACATGGTCTAAAGGAGGGATTACAGAGATGGCATTCCAGTGAATCTACCTTCACAAAGGAATCCTGGAGTTACTTTTTTGCTTAGAAGTCTATTAATAAAACAAGGAAAACGCCAAACCAGAGAATGTGTGATCTTTCACAAGAGCTGCCTCACCTCCTCTGAAACCAGAGCAGGCCCAGAACCCCTCCAATTCCCATCTCCTCTTTGAAGACCTCGGTGATGGGCATCCCAGCATAGATCAGCTCCTGCCCTCGCTCGTCACAGATGCTGGTCATGAAGGAAGCTGGTTTGCGAATCAGTCCCAGCTCCTGGAATTGCAGCGTAAAGATGGGCTGTTAAACACCCACAGCAGCAGCAAGGGCAGTACCAGGCAGAGCAGGCAAACAGCAGCGCCTCAGGCTTGCCCTCCGAGCCGCTTCCACAGCTCAGAACCAGCACGGCCACGGAGCTCACGAGGAGCACCATCAAAGCACAAGGTGTAACCCCAACATGGCATCCAGAATCCCAGCAAATGCCTTGTCTGGTTCCAAGGAACCCAAAAGCTCACCCTTGCCCAGGAGTAATCCATTGGCACAGTTGGAGGAGGCACTTCCTCAGCTGGTTCGATCACTTTTCTGGCCACAAGATCCTGGTACACAGACCTAGGGAGAGAATCCATTCGGTCCTTTTAAGGGATCCAAGTGAGGTGGTCCTAACCCAGACTTAAAACCCCACAATGAGTAACAGTTGCTTTCCTTAAGCAGGAATATATTCCCTGTGAGGCCAGAATCAGTGCCCCGAGTGCTTTTGTCTCTTCTGAAGGTGCTCTGTGAGTGTGACTTACTGAATGACCTCTCCCAGCTCATCGAAACTCCGGGGAACAAACACCCCAGCTTCCTTCAAGGCCTTGTTCTTTGCCACAGCCGTTTCAGAAGCCTGGTTGGCACAAGCTCCGGCATGGCCAAACTGCACCTACAAACAGGAGAAGAGAACAGTAAGGACTACAGGCTCCCATTCCCACTCCAGAAGCAGGTGGCTATTGGAATTTGTTGCATTCCCTGGGATCTTTGAGCTCCCTTCACAAGTAAGCAGAATCCCCCGGAAATCTCCCGTGACACACCATAGAAGCACAAAAGCTTTTATCATTTATATTTATGAACTTCTGCACATCGAAGTTGCCACTGGCAATTCTGAAAGGTTTAGGCACAGTGAGAGAATTGGGTTTTAGTTCCTGTTGTGCATTTATCCCTATTCTATGTGTTTTTCCCCTTTTTGCACATACCTCTGAGGAGAACATGGTGGCACAGGTACCAATACACCAGCACACCACTGGCTTGGTGATCCGGCCTTCTTTAATGCCCTTGCAGATCTTGTACTCCTCTGTGCCTCCGATCTGCAGGGAGAAAGACAGGGTTCCAAACTGCACTCTTGTGGAAACCAGCTCCGAGACACACACAGAGGCATCGCTGGGATTTTTCCTCCTTTTTCACCAAGGAACAGCTGAAGTCTCAGAACAAAGTTTCATGAATTTTTTTTTTTAAGTAGGGAAGACTACACTTGCCTGTGGAGTGCAGGCAATTGCTTTTGATAAAAGCAGCAAGAAATAAAAATTGGGATATTCAAGAACTGTATAAGTAGCTGCTATTTAGCAGGTCAGATGCTCCCAAATAAAACCACATGTGGGTATTTCTCAGGTAGGAGTGAAGTGGTCTCACTCACCTCCCCCAGTACTACAATCATCTTCACTCCTGGAGTATCCTGATAACGCAAGACATGATCCATAAAGGTTGAGCCAGGATATCTGTGTGCAATACAGGGGAAAATGGTAGAAACTGATTTCACAAACTTTTCTGAAAGAAAAATCAACAGCCAACCTGCCCTTCTTCCTCCAAACTACCAACAACTCTTCTGTTGACTGACTTGAAAACCAGAGCCTGCTGAAGATGCCGACTCGTACCTGTCTCCTCCGATGGCCACCCCCTCATAGACCCCGTCGGTGGTTCGGGAGATGATGTTGTTGAGCTCATTGGACATTCCTCCAGACCGGGACACGTAGGCCACGCTGCCAGGGCGGTACAGCTTCGATGCCAGGATGTTATCCAGCATGCCTCCTGTGTTGCCTATTTTAAAGCAACCGGGCTTGATGCCACCAACCTACAAGAAAGATGTAAAGCCCTTTAAAATACCGTGAAACTGAGGCATGTTTCTGTAAAGCAGCCTTGTCAGCATCTGGTCAAAGGGCGGATGGCAAGGACCTTAAAATGAGACTAACACACACCTCCTGTGACTAAAAACAAAGTGAACTGTAGGACGTACTTCATCCATTGGAGAAAGACGATCTGAAGGTTAAGGAAGACAGGGGAAGGGAGCCATCAGTACTTACAGTTGCAGGCCCAATGATGGTGACTCCTTTCTTATCAGCTGCCTTGATCAGTTTGCGCGTCAGGGCCTCTGGAATGCCCTCGGCAATAATGGCAATGGTGCGGATCTGCAGCAAGAGAAAGAAAACCATTGGTACCCATAGAAGTTGCCCCTTGTCAGGCCCCTGGGAAGTCACTCCATGCACTCTCATCCAGGAAGGCCCAGTGCTCAGACCCACAGTCTGCCATGATCTTCCCAGCAGTCTCAATGCTCTGGTCAGGGAATTTTCTCCCCCTTGCACATGAGAGCAGCACTGTATTTTAACCAGCCTGACATAGTTACTCCTCACCAAGAGGCACCAAGTTCCTTTTACACTAACTGCAAGCCCAGCATTAGGATTGTGATGGAACCCCAGCACCTTCCTTACAGTCTGTAAGGGCTTAGAATTGGGGTGTTTGTCTGCCAAGCTGGAAGATCAAGACAACTCACTAATGCCACCACAGTTTAAGAAACACTGGTACCCTGCTGAAAGGGTCTTCTGGGCTTCTTCTGGATCCCACGCTCACCTGGGGATAATTCATGGTTTCCACAGTGCTGTCGTAAGCAGAGCGCAGAGATGCAAAGTTGATGAGAACATCCACCTCTGGGTGCTTCCTCATGGCATCTGACATATTCTTGTAGACTGGGATCAGGATTTCTTTGTGGCCCCAGTAGAACTTCTGCCTGTGGTCACCGCTGTGGAGGAGAAGATGGAAAAGCCCTGACCTTTAGGCTGCTGGAAAGGCAAAGGGACACAGTGCATGCAGACAGAGGAGCTTACAAACCCCGTTCTCAGCCCCTGAGACTGACTGAGACACTCAGGAGCACGTGAGCATGTGTGGGGAGGGACCATATGACAGCAGAAGGTTCTTCAGAGTATAGAACAGAGCAGCATATGGAAGGAGACGGGCTAATGGGGACAGAGGCATCCAGCAAGATGAATAAGCTCTCCCACAGTGAAGTTACCAGAGCCTTAACTCTACTCCAAGCTGGAAGACAGAATGAGGCACAGAAAGAGTAATGAACGAGAGGCATGCAAAGCTGTGTCACTGGGCTGGAGCAAACACCGGGCTGGGGGAATGGGAAATCAGCCTCTGTGGGGAACAGCCAGGACAGCAACAGGAGGGCCAGCTTCCCAATCCTGCTACAGTGAGACACTGCCCACCCCACAGGCTCGAGGGGAAGCACCTGGGAAGGTTTCACTGTAGGTATTTTGTACACAGCAGATGCTCCGACTGGGACCACATTAACTCTGACTGTGCAGTCATTTAAGAGTGTAGAGACGCTGGCTGTGTTCCCATACTGGTACATTCAGGACAGAACATTCCAGGTTTTGCCAGCCTGGCTTCCTCCAAAAGGTCAAGCAGAATCAGATAATTACAGGTAGCCTTAAACTTTAATCCCTATTGCTTTTTCTTCCGTAATCAACTGCAGCTCTGCCAGGGGCTGCCACTCACCCGCAGACGTGGCTGTGCCTGCACTCAGCACCCCGAGGTTTGCACTTGCTGAGAAGTTATTACAGAGCTGCAATTACCATCAGAGATGCAGAGTAACAGTACAAGGTCTTAACGTCAAGAGGAGAAACTCTCTGCAGGACAGAGGTTGATTAGACATCAGCTCTCCAGGATGTCTGTAAATACCATAGGAATGAACCAAGGCTCCTGGCCGGCTCTGTGCTCCCACCTCACTGCACTGGAAGTGACAGCCCCTGCTTCCCTCCTTCCCACCTGTCCTGTCCCACAGCAAGACCCCCATGCTCAGGAGGTTCAATAAAACAGCTCACACACAGCCATGCTCTGGAAGTTCCTCCTGAGGGTGACCTGAAACACTCAACAGTCCCTCTCATCCCCATAGGGATGAGTACAAGAGGGTGAACACCACAAGGGAACTCTCTAGCCCACTGAAGGATCCATGGGCTTCCTGCCTTCTAAGGAACCACTGCTGCTATTGGAAAGAATATGAACAAGATTTTAGGGGTTTTTTACATTTTGTTTGGCTGCATGACAGCCAGACTGCTCTAGCAGAGCTACTATGAGCCTGGCTAATATTTGGAGGGGAAATTCCTGCTGCTGCAGGCCCAAATCAAGGTGTCTCAGACAGGCACACGTCAAAGAACAGACAAGGGGAAGGAGACTTACACAGCCTGTGCTGAGCCTGAGGCTGTCCAGAAAGTCCAGGCAGCCACACCTGCCTTACTCACTGAGTGAAGAACACAACTTGGACAGCTTTTGACAGGCACATGAAGTAAAACTTCAGTTCTGTGGCGAACATTCAGCTGTTTCAACAGCACAGCCCAAAATCAATGGTTGAGGGAAACTGAGCAGCAAAGCCAACCCAGGGGTAGAAGAGAGCGGAGGAGAAGGTGTTCCAGAGGGATGGAGTCCCCGGCAGAGCTCCACTAAAGAGCCACAGAGACTGGCAGAGGAGGAAGCTCACAGAAGAGTTGGAGGGAAACAGTCAAAAGCGATGCAGTCACAGGCTACTTACGTGAACGGATAAACCATGGCAGCCACTGACGGCTCGTCCCGGGAGCAAATATAATCGAAGTCCAGCATGCCTTGGACAGCCCGGGTCTGCATCCCCCACACGATGGCTTTGGTGTGGCGGCTGAACAGCGTTGTGGCTTTACCTGCTCAGAGAGGGCAAAGAAACAAACGTGTTCAAACTGTCCATCTGAGCAAGACACGAACTTCAGCTTTGCCAAACGGCTGCTGAAAGGCTCCTGAGTGAGCCTATTCCCCTCCCTCCAAACTGAACCAAGGCGTGAATTGCAGGATGAAGTAGCCACACTGTCCAAATTAAGGAAGAAACTGTAAATGAAGCACAGCAACCCCTTCCCTGGATTCTGAACACAACAGCCAGGTTTGGGGTTCACTAAACGGGCAAGTGAACTGCAGAGTGGAGCTGGTACAGTAGAGGAGAGAAGTAAAAACTGCCTCTTCCTCTCCTCTCATGGGCCATTCATCTGCCTCCCAGTTTTCTTCTGCAAAGCTGAAGAGAACTTTGAATTTTATGTATTTATTTGCATGTGGCCCACGGGAGGTTTGCCAGGGCATCAAAGAAGAATAGGAAATAGAGGGGACAAAAAGTAAAGGAGCTCAACACACACTCAGCTTTTCTTTTCAGCTTTTTTTTGTTTGTTTGTTTTTTAAATGCCCAGAATCCAAGACAAATTTGATGGCTCCAAGAACTTACATATAGCACAAAACTTGGCTTCAGTGGACAGAGTCACAGGAAAGGCAACAGTTCAGCCAGTGAGGATGGACTGTAGGCCTAAAGTCTATTTACACCACTTGTCACAGCACAATGTTGGGTCCCTCCCTTTGACTCCAAGCAGAATTCATTTGAAAACTCATAAAAACTCAGAGCTAGTCCACCTGCTGATGCCAACTCAAGCTATTCTTTCTGGCTTTGAATCAAAGGTACACATTATTAGCAATTAAACAGGACACTGGCTTCAAGAAGGAATCAGTCCGTGCTCTCCAGACCTACACACTCACAGTTCAGATTCAACTGCAACTTGAACTGTTATTATTAGGGATTTGCTTACCATGAAAATTCTGTTTATCTTGTAGATGCCTGCAAGGAGGCAGCATGAGTGTTCCCAGGAACAGTAAAATGCAGGCCCAGAGAGGTGATGCTGTTTGTCTGACAGCACACAAGTAATCATCTGAGAATTCCCCTTCTACTGTCCCTCTTCATGATAAGGGAGGTAAACTTGAAGCTCTACTTTGCCCCTGATTCAGCAGTTTATTCTCACCCAGCACAGAGCTCAAGAGAATCTTAAAGGTACTTTCCAAGCTTGATAAGCAGGGCCCCTGCACTACTTTGCTTCCCTTTGAAACAAGATGCCAGTTATTGGGCAGTTAGTGACTCCTCCTTTTGGAAATCACAGGAACAGAGTTTTTCACAATGTGTCTGGGGCTGTTCTTCTCTGTAATGGTTGTGGGGAGGGAAGAAAAATTGCAGCTTGAGACCAGTCCTTCTTTCCCCCAGAAATAAAGTGTTTGTGCAAAGGCATATGGGATCTACACTTGAAAAACCAGAGGAGAAGGTCACAGGGTGACAGCTAAATATGCTGGGCAGGAGGGAAGACCAGACAACACGGCAAACTTGTGGAGAGAAAAGACAGCAACAAAACTAAGAACTAAAAGTCAGCTGCCAGCAAGGCCAGGCACATTCAGCTGGTCACACGGGTCCTACCTGAGCCAGGTGTCGAGGCTGGGATTGAATCTGTTAAAGAGAGAATCACTCAGGCAACAGCGTGACAGAGCTGGCTGCTGCCAGCCCAGCGGCCGGGCACCCGGGCAGGTGCTGAGCTGCCCTCCTCCCCACAGCACTCAGGGCTTCTGGGTTTTGCTTCTGTTAAAAAACTAGTGACAGCTAAAACCACCTAACTACACTCAAGACGAAGATAAGCAGGTACCACAAAATTGTTTCTCTTTATATCCAGGAAAAAAAAAAAAGTGTTTGTCTCGTGCCCATCCTGCCTTTGGGAGCAGCAGAGCACTGCCAGCAGGCATTCCCAGGGCTGCACTTACCAAGAGGTGCTGTTGGTTTTGCCTTCTTGGCTGGAGCAATGCCATCTGGTTTGGACTCGGAGAAGGAGGCGGTTCTGCTCGGTGCTGGAGTCTGAAAGATTCAGAAACCAAGTCAGTGAGGGCTAGTGCCAGGAATGCCTGGAGCACAGAGGAGGAAACAGCCACTTCGGCTACGCTGGTCTGCCACAAAGAAAGCCAAAGAAAATTGATTTTAAGGTAAGATTGTTTCAGTCAGGCAAGGGAAAACTCCTTAATGACCCAGTAGGTACAACAGTCACATTTTGGATTTCTGTACGAGCGAGGTGGGCATTGGGGTGGCTCTTCCTCAAACTGTGAGAGCAGAGCCACGTTTGCTTTCCTAAAGCTTCTACAAATCCAGTGGTGGCCAAGACCCATTTCCAGCCTGTGTGGGCAGGGGCAGCTGCCTTCAGGAGGCTCCTCACCCACATCCCCTTTGGCGGCACGGGGGGGACTCACCGAGGGGCTGCCGCTGGCGTTGAGGAGGAAGTTGGCGGTGTGGGCAGCGGCAGGCGGCTGGTTGGGGATCGGCCGGTGGCCCAGCGCCATGCCCACGATCGCAGTCATGTGAGTCTCCGTGCCAAAGACATGGATGGGGATCCCAGTGGTCTTCCCTGTGGAGACACAGCGATAGTCAGCCTTGGGAGGGGGGAAGGAACAGGATGAGCTTCTGCCAAAGGGAAACATTTAACCTTGAGAAGGCTCCGCAGAAAGCAGGTGGAAGAAATAAGACAGAAGAACAAAACTTAAGGAAAAGCTTGGTCCTTACCAACTTCTCCCATGACACGTAACCCTTCCTGGTAGTTCGGGCCTCCTCTTCGTACAAAGATCCTCACCTCATGCTCCTTCAGAGGGCCCTGGTAATCCTTAATCGCTCTCACAATGCCCTAGAGGAAATGCACAGGACAGGTCACGTGGCAGCCTGACCTTTACTCTGTCCCATCATCTCAGGAAGTCCTGGAAGAGATGGACTATCAGCCTCAGCCCAAGAGGGAACTGGGAGGAAAGGCCTGGGTGTTTGCTGCTGCTTCTGACTGGTCACTCACTTTAAAGGTGGCTGCTACATTGGTGAAGTTTGCAATGCTGCCTCCGATGATCAGGATCTTCCCTGAGGGAAGAAAAACACGTGTCAATAGGACAGTTTTAAGAGTAGCATACTCCAAGATCATGAAGCAGTTTAGGACAAAGTGGAACAAAGCTGCAGTGCAGACTAGCCAGTTGTTTATGGTTGTGTTTAGTAGAGTCTGGAAGATATCAGCTTTGTAACAAGCAAGAATGTTTGATAACAATCTCTCAGGCTCCACAGAAAACCACAAGTCCTGCCTCTGAAGGAAGAGCTGACAAAAATCCATCCCTGCTTCCCTCTGAAGGCAGCAGTACATTGAAAGCTCTGCCAGGGAGGGCTAAGCAGAGTAACAGCCCCAATTTGTTCAGGTTTTTCCTCCACATGCAGCTTCACAGCTTTGGAATTGCAGCATCTCCCTCACCTTCCGGGTGCTTCTCTCGCGTCATGAGGGAGAGGATGGTCTTGGCGTAGTCGTAGGTCTGCTGCTCACTGGGGGCTCCCGAGTACTCCCCATAGTTTGCCAGTTCATTCACACCCCCCAGGTCACAAATGGTGTCACTGTAAAAGTTAGTTAAGAGATCACATAATTTGAGTCACTATAAAGGTCTTAAAGCATTCCAAAGCCCTGGGAAAGCGGCCCTCAGGACAGAGGGACTGTGCTGTCTGCCGAAACAAAGCTGCTCTCCCCTTGGTACCAGTTTTAGTCTTGTCATACTCCCTAGATATGATGGGAACTCAGTCACCACTACATCAACAATATTGACCTCAACACCCACCAGCAAGCTCAATTCTAAGTCAAAATGAAACTGTATCTCAACCTCCCACAATTCAATTCCCTAAGGAACACTGTTCCAGCTTGGTGTGAAATCTGCACAGCACCTTCATTCTAAAGGGATCCCGAACGTCAGTATGGGAAAACCAGCTTTAGAACAGTCTGCTTTCCACAGGCTGCAGAATTATGTTCTTCCAGCACCGTAAATCCACCCCCTTCTCTGGAAACCTTGTTCCTGTTACCTGTACACCACCGAGGCACCACCACCAGCCACCATGGTCCAGATCCTGCCTTTGGGGTTCAGGATCGTAAGCTTCAGGCTGGCCCCACTCTTGGCATCCAGGTCAGCAATGTAGGCTTCCTGCAGGGAGAGCAGCACAGCCTCAGCTTCCTTCTGCATCTGCCTTTTCCACCCTGAGGGTCAGTGCTGGGTGTCAGCTATAGACACCGTGTTTGTAAGGGACAGAGGCCCAGGGCCATCTCTCCATCCTACGACAGTCACAAAACCTGAACAGAACTGAGGAGTCTGTTCTGACCTTGCCTGAGACTGAGGCCAGACAAAAAAATCATCACACCCATGGTGACCACTCTGGCTGTGCTGCAGCCAGCAATGTAATCACAGAGCTGTCATTTGGCTCACCGTGGTGCCAGGCTGCTGAGCAGCACTTCATCGGAGTTCATTAACATTCCCAGCAAAGACTGTGCCATAACAACCTTCCCAGGCACTCGCAGAGGGATGATTCAGAGACAAAACCTGAACTAATCCTTTTAAGAGCAAATTGAGTTGAGTGTTGGCATCCAGCAAGCTACATGGAGAGGAACAGCTAAATGGATTTCCTGGCCACGGTACAAAAACCTTCCAACTGAAGCAAAATTACAATTATTGAAATGAAAAAGTCAGGACAGAAATCCTTTTGGAGAGAGCAGAACAGTCATCTGAAATACCTAACAGAATAACTAAGGAGAGAGCTCTATTTCCAATAGCTTCTGAAGCTGCTAGGAGCTGTCTGGAGCTATGCTTGTGCATCCAGCAGTACAGACCCAGGGAACTGGGAGAGGAAGCAGGCACTGCTGGCTTTACAAAGGGCTGCCTGCAGGTCTCATCTTCTCCTCACTTTTTGGGAAAACAGGTGCACTAACATCTTCTGACTTGAAAGCCTGAGAGATGGTGATTATTTTCTCTGAATTCACACTTGGACGCAGCGTTTGCACACAGCTGCTGCTCTGCTCTCAGAACTGTCACTGACACACTGAGGGAACAACAGCTCCCATGAGGCTGCCAGTAACCACTGCTTCACAAAAAAGTGATGCTGAGTGGAGCAACACGGGCAGGAACCACAGAAGCAAGCTCTGTACAGGTACAGAGCTCTGGCACACAGCTGAGGGAAGTTAAATATCAGTCCCCATTTAAAAAGGTCAGTCCTGAATTAAAGAACTGAAAGAACATCCAAGAAGAGCTGGGAAGCGATTGCAGTTCAGGGTGTGACTCTGAGCAGTCCTAGGACTACAGCTCCCTGTACACAGGTCAGCACGGACAGCACTGCCAAAGTGTTGGAAACACAGCAAACCCACGGGAGACTGGGCATACAAGCACTGAGGAATTCATCTTGCAGGCCACAGGGAAGGAATCTGGGCTGTCACTTGCCTCGGGATAAGCTTCCCTGCCAAAGGGAGGGGGGAACTCCACATCTCCCCACTTCACTTTGCAGATGTAGTCAGCCGTGGCGTCGATCTTCGCAGCCAGATCAAGGATGTAAACACCATCTTTCGTCACTACTGCAGTGACAAACATTGCAGTTAGCTCTGGTTTGTATAAGTTACAGGTTTACTTCAACATCAGATACCACAGAGATCACTGCTAAAGCCGGGTCACTGCTGCTCCCCCCTGCACTGGGTGGCATTTACCAACCCCAGCAAGTTCCCTGAGGAATTAAGCAGTGACTGCCTCAGGGGATGTTTTGTTGTAACAGAGCGATTTTTACATTCTTCAGTTCTGCCTTAACATCCCTTTCAAGGGAACTTGTTATTCGCTCATTTTAATTCACTCAACAAACAGCTCCAAGACACATCACAGCCACCTCTGTGCTTCTGCACATGGCACCTGGTGCTGTTGTGAGCTACAGGACCCAGAGAAGGATCAAGAACACATTTCAGTAGTTCAGAACAGAAAGTTCTGTTCCCAAAAATATCCTTTACCTAATGGATTGATCTCGAGGTATGTGAAATACAGATCTTCGTAAAGGTTGAACAGGCCACAGATGAAGCTGGCCAAGATGCTGTAAAAGAAATAAAAGTGACACAAGTTAATGAAAGCAGCCAAATCTAAGCACAGCCTGCTCTGTTCATTGGTATTTGTGGCAAATCTACTCAACATCAATTTCTTTCATTCTCATTCATCTTCTCTGGAAGGAGCCTGGGTGATGACTCAAGGGATGGAAGACCTTGATGACTCATCCTAATTACCCTCCACCAAAGTCTGCGAGGACACAGTTGCTCACAACTGCCAGAGCCATGCAGTCTGATTTATCTCCCCAGGAGACAGACACACTTGGTTGTCTCCCTGCTGACATCCATCTTTGTCAGATCTGAGCTTCCTCATCTGTGATGGGGAGGAGGCTGCAGTGAAGTGATGGAGTGACGGGCTCCTTCAGCCCTTCAGTGCTGCACCATGCCAGCAGGGATTACATTATGTTTGGAAAAATCATGACTCATATTAAGATAATGAGGTATGGGCAGCTAATTGAGGGAGATGCAGAAGCCTTAAGATCTACAGAGACGCTGCAAGAATAGCTTTGGAGACCAGGCCAGAGCAAGGGACAGGGCAGTTCTCACTTAGCAGTCAGATCCACATCTCATCACTATTTCCACTAAACAAAAGAAACTTCTAAGCTGGCACAAAGGACAGAATTCAGTTCAGTACATGTCTCCAGTCTCAGAGGTCGAGACCTGAGCGGGCTGAGAAGTGCTGCTGCCAAGTGAAGGCTCAGCACTAAACCCTATTTTGGGTTTTACAGGCAGCTTGGATAAGGTCAGGGAACTTGGATTCACGATACATGGCATATTTTGGAGAGCAGCAAGAAGGGCAGGAGAGTGAAGTTCGGGGTGAGGAGAATAGAGGGACGTGGCACTGAGATAAAGGAGAGCAGCTGCTGTGTGGCTGGTCCTGCCCAGAACTGGCAGCTGTACTTACTCCTTCTTGTCTGCTGGTGCATGCTGCAGGAGGTGCTTCTTCACATCTGATTCACTGAGCTTCTCATCCACTGCCACAAGCAGCTTCTGAGCTTTGGCATCCACATCTCCCACATCCACACCCCCTTCGTGGTGGAAGAGCACATAGTCTCCCTCACGGGCAGCATATATGCACACGTAGAACTCTTCCTCCTGTACCACAGAGCAGGCACAAACATTAGCCAGCGACACCCAAAGAAGACCCTGGAGAGGCTCTTGTGCCAATGCCAGGGATGGGGCACCCAAGCCCACTGCTGAGCTTCCCAAGGAGCAGCAGTGCTGGAGTGGCCCCAACACTGCCTGGGGTGGTGCAGGCTGTGCACTGACCCTGTGAGCTCAACAGCACAGCCCCAAACTTCTGCCTTCTCCACTGTACCAGTCCAGCTAAGTGTGCAAGTCCAAAGAGATTTAAAAGCCCTTTTCAATGCTTGATTTGGGATACTAACCTGTTTGTGAGGGACGAAGGGTTCGATCAGGAAATTCTTTAGGATTCCCTTCGCATTAGCAATCTGGGGGCAGAAAACAAGACAAACACCCATAACCACTTGTCCAGTCTCCACATTTGTGACAGCACGAGGCAAGCTTTGAGAATTACTCAGCGCTGCTCTAAGATTGCTCCTACCCAAGCACCTCTCCCCCAGGCATCCTGGAGAACCACTCCTCCCTCTCCAGCACAGCATCCAGCACTGTCACCAAGGGGATCTGGTTACTGGAGTCAGTCACCTTCCCCATTCCTGGCAGGACACAGGGCTATCACAATTACACTGGGACAGCTGCTCTCATCTCCTGTCCCAGAGACAGCACCATCACAGAGCCCTGCTCAGCACAGTAAGACGCATGAGTGCTTGTGCTGCTCTTGGAGCACTGGAAAAAGTCAGAAGCGAGGGAATTCCTGAGTGGCAGGAGCAGACACCTCAGTGCTTGCCCTGAAGTGGTGTCAGGGAGCATGGAAGAGCAAGAGAACCCTTTAGCCTCTTCCTATGGGGGCACACAACTAGAGCAAAGCCCGGGAACTGCCCTGTGTAGGCACTTTTCTGCTATTCAAGCCCTAGCCTGGCTCCAGGGACACTCCCACACAGGCCATGGGGGATACCCCCTGCTCCTGAGGACACCAGTGGTCCCAAGCCCATGGCCCAGTCCTTGCCCAGTCCTTGCTTTAGATGTGGTTGTTATATTGTGCTAAAGGACTGATCTCAACACCCATCGTTTTCCTGAGGCAGCACACAAAATCCAGTTCCTGCTGCTTCCCAGTTTTCCTGAGGCAGCTGCACCGGCTCGGAGCTGGAGCCAGTGGCAAATCAATCCCAGCAGGGCCACAGGCATCAATTCCTTGAGGCAGCACAACTCCATCAGCTCCCGACACATGGCAGCAGGGATGGCAGGCGCTTTGTTATCATTAGCATTGCAGTGCCATTCCCAGGAAAATAAATATACTGAGTTAAAATAAAGACCTGCAGTAACACTCAGTCATGAGCCAAAACACACGAGCTGGCTGCAGTAGGGGACACTTTTATGACAGCTTTTACACCGCCTTGGGTATTACGGGGAAGCAGCAGAGCCAGCTCGACACAGCATCCAGCTGCCAGCAGCTGGCTCCCAGGGGAAGAGAACTTCAAAGTGGTGCTAATTCCTGCTGAGTTCCCACCGGCCCTGCACAGACACAGTCACAGGGAGCACCGGGCTCTGCCCTGTCACCGTGTGTCAGCTCTCAGGGCTCATTTACCAGCAGCAAGTTCACCCGTGGGACAGTTTCTCACTTGCTTTGCACCGCCATTGCACGAGTTTGAAACCTCCAGAAGCAAGAGGAACACCCACACAGCAGCAGGGCCAGGGGAGACGGGACAAAGCAGCCTTGTCCTTACTGCTGAGGGGACACTCACCGTGGTTTCCTGGCCCAGGCGCTGCTTGAGCCAAGCCTTCACCTGATCCAGAGTGAGGTTAATCCCAACCAGTCCAAGCTTCCCACGTCTCTTGATGAGCTGATCTGGCTTCACCACTAAACGCTACAAGGTTGGGCAAGAGATTCAAAGGAAGAGGCATTAGAAAGTGACTTTGGTCAAGCAGTTCTCTGCAGATAGTGAAGCAAAAACCTAAATCAGTCGGTACACCACAGGTCTTTGCAGAATTTCTTTAATCTTGGCAAATCCAGCTCCTGGTACAACATGCCTGCAAGGTTTTTTCACACTGTACTTCAGGAAAAGCTGCTTTGTTTCTACTCAGCCGTGAGCAGACATCAGAGACTGAGGTGACAGTTTGTTCTGGCTTTTTTTGATGAAAAAAAATATGAGTGTCATGGCAGGCACAGTCAGTTGCTCACAGAAAAAAAAAAAACAACAACAAAAAAATCCAAACAAAAAAACCCAACAACTCCTGCTGCCACTACACTTTGCTTATGAGACTGGCCAGGGCCAGGGTCATGCACATTTTAGTCAACTGAGAGTGGCTTTCTGCAAGATACCCACGGAAGGCTGCTCCTGGGTTACACACTTATCTCTAGCTTGCAAATAATCTGACCAGAAACAAAGCAGAACTGGGTGCCATTCTCCTGTACTGCTGCTGTGTCCTGGAACTTGAGCAGCAGGAGTGGGGTCAGAACACACTGTGTTGGGGTACAGGACACTGAGCATGGTCTTGCTGCTGGACCCTGCAGCCCTTTCTAGCCTTACAGAACCTGCCTTAAGGCCCAAGAGCATCCCTGCTCCCTTCTGGCTTCCCGCAAGGCTTTTAGAAGCAGTGCTGATCCCTTCTTGCAGTTCACTCAGGCACTTGAGCATAGAACATTTAATTAGTGCAGGGCTTCTATCAGTCAGTCAGTCAAGGACTGTGAGACATTCATGTTCTCCAGCCAGTGACTTAATATAATTAACCACTGGGAAGAAGCCAGCTTGGACAGCTAATGAAAAGAGCTCTGGATATATTTACTCTACAGAAATTGTGTGGCTATGACACACAGGGATATAAAAGATCTTGCACTGAAAAAGAAGAAAAAAAAAAAAGGTTTTCCTTGACATTTTGCCTCGATGCAGGAAAATTAAGCAGTGTCCTAACTGGACACTGGATAAAGCCAGCCATGGAGAGAGCACTCCGTAATTTCAGAGAGCAAGGCTCTGAGAAGAGGGACTGACATCTCTGCCTGAATCAGCCTCCTTTACCTTCTGTGCAGTTATGAGCAGCTTGTTCGCAGCTCTCTCTGCTCCTGTATTTCAGAGTCCTTCAGGGAATTGCATAATCAGCCCCCCAAGGTGAGAGTGAGCCTTGAAGCAAGGCCTGTTTCTTCACCAGGGCTGGGAGTGACCGTGGCAGAGCAGCAGCGACCGGTGCCTCGGGAAGGCTCCGGAGCAGGGCTCAGGCACTGCAGAAGGCAGGTCCTGCTGTCCTTACCTCGCTCAGGAGCCAGGGGTGGTCCTGGGTGAGCCGTGCCCAGTCCGTGGCCGGGGTGACCCGGGCATACTTGAAGCGGTTCTGGATGGCAGAGGACGTGCAGATGTACTTGTACAAGAACTCCTTCCCCGTCTGCTCCGAGATGGCTTTGGCTGACATGGCTACCTAGTCTGGATGGGGAAAAACACAAAAATCCATCAGGAACAGAGCCCTGTTGTGGCTGAGAACTCCCCATCACCCAGCTCAACACAAACCCAGAGCAAACCCTGAGCTGGGCTCTGTCCCCCCATTAAACGTAACATCATAAAACTCACCTGACAAGCAAGAACTTGATGCTTAAAACTTCTACCCCATTCCCCCACCCTGAACACTGTTTTGGTCCAGCCTTGCCTGCAGGGAAAGGCAGAGTCCCAGGAGCCTGTCCCAGCCACGAGAGCCTTTCCCCAACCCTCGGCTTGGAACATCCAGGGGGTGCCCAGCTCAGGCAGCTGCTCCCAAACCTCACAGCACCCCAGGGTTTGCTGCTGGGGGGTCTGTGTAACACATCTATCACTTCTTCTGGTGCTGTTCCAGGGAGGGAACCCCTCCCTGCCTTCCACCCACCTCCCTACAGCCTCCCACGTTCCCAGTGCAAGCCTGACTGCAGGCACATCAGCAACCCCCATCCCCTGTCCTAAAGGGAGAGGAAAACGCTGCCAGGATTACCAAAACCAGAACACGTTTACATCACTGGTTTTTTTCTTGTTTCAGAACCAGATGTCTTGGAAGGAGCTTCACACAAGAAAGACAACAAAGATTAAGGTTAGACAGGTTGAGGGTTTTTTGTTTGTTTGGGGGTTTTTTAAAGATAAAATTTGTAATTCCATGCCTTTCCTGTGGATGTCTTTATTCTCTTTTCCAGTGTCTTCCAAACTGATGCAAGTAAATGACTTCTGACCTCAAGGCTGTAACTTTCCTTTCCAATATGCAGCAACAAAATCATAGGTGTCAAAGATGCATTTCTTTTTAGCTGCCATAAACATTTATTTTAAAGAATACTTCACTCCAGTGCCCCTGTCTGCATGGGTCACACATCAGAACTGAGTCCTGTGATCAGCCAGTGGGTTTGGTATGTCTGAGGGGTCACACTGCTGACAGGGAGGCTTAAGCAGTGGCTCCTGCTGCATTCTGAATGACTAGGGTCATGTTCCTGTTCCCCAAGCACAGCCAATGTGGCAGGAAACAGAAGCACCCTCGGGCTGGGTTCTGGGAGAGCTGCAAAGCAGAAAGGCACCAACACAGAGAGGGGCTCAGGTTCCATCTGAGCACCTGGACAGCAAAGTACTGGAATGGCTCAGTAAGACCCACTTCTGTCCTCACAAAACAGAGACCCACAGAGGGAAACAGCTTAAAAATTCCAGTTATTTCGTGTGCTGCCCTCTGGGAAATAACCATTAGCAATCAGCTGGGTTATTCACCCAGGGAATAATCAGCCATCATTAGAAATAAGGAACTTTTCCCTAGAGCAGGAAGGAGGAGGTTTGGTCGCTCCCAACATCAGTAGGAGGCAGGCTGCATTCCCTGAGCCTCCAGAACAAAACAGGTTGGGCTAAGTGCTGTTACTGAAAGCTGCTAACTAACCTTAAGGACTAGCAGTCAGATCCGCTGGTGACATCTTTTCAAATGCAGCTCCAGGGTTAAAAATCACAAAGGCGAAGCTACAGAAGGGGCAAAAGACTTTCAAGACCAGCAGGGCTGCTCTCAGGGAGCTCTGATGTAAAACTCTAAATCGTTGCAGCACAGCTTCCAATTTAATCCTGTTTCAAAACAGCATCGGGCAACGTTTCTGCAGCTCCCCATTCTTCATCAGAACCAACCCCCACTCGTCACCAGAAACACTTGCCCCTAACACTGCCTGCTGAAAACAGCCCTGTTGGTTTATTAGCCCAGTGCCAAAGCCAACGTGGCCCCAGGAGAGGGGAGCTCTTGTGAGCAGCCACCAAACCCCAAACCAACATCCCAGCCCTGTCCTGAAGGCACACACAGACACACTCAGCTCCCACAGACCCCACCCCACTGCCCTGCCTCACAGCTGCACACACCCCCCTGTACCACAGTGCTGAAAACTTTCCATTAGGATTTTTGCTTCAAAACAGAGGTATTTCTGAGAGCAAACCCTGCTCCCATGGTACCTGCAGCCATTTGTTCTGCCTCGGAGGAAACTGGAATACTCCTGATTCATACCCCTTCAAAATCCATCAACTCCACAATCTGCTCAGGGCCAGTCCCAGTCCCAGAGAAACAGCATCACATTTCACTGCAGCACCAGCAGATGGGTAAACAAAAGTGGCAAAAATATTTCTTTAAAAAAACCCAAGTATTTTGTCATTTCTCCAGGGTCACAGAGCCCCTGAACAGCACTGCAGAATTCAGTCCACAGACAAAAACACTCAAGTTGAGGCCAGTTATGTCAACGAATCACCTGCAATTGAAAGAAACTGGACCCAGGATGCCCCTCAGGTCTTATCAAGAACAGTCCTGTAAAAATCATCAGCAGGAACAAGTGACAGAAATGGGACTCCTTAAACCCAAGGGACACAAAGCGTGGGGCACTCCCAGGAGAGTGACCCTGTGGAGCTGCTCCTCTCAGAACCATTCCTTCTCAGCACCTCATTTTTGCAGTAACACCACTGGGGCAAAGAAAGGAAACTAGCAGGTTATTACAATGGCACTAGATGAAAAATAACATCCTCATGTCATGGCAACAGAACACCAGGAATTAGGCTGTTCCGACCTTATCCGCCCGAGGTTCACATTTCCTAAACACTGGCAAGGCTTTAATCACACCCCTCACTCAGTTTTTCCGCTGCTCCAACCCCACCTTTCTGTTGGGACACACAGCACAAAGCAATTGCTTCAGTCTGCTGAACTGTTAAGCTAAGAGATCAGCAGGAGAAAAATCCATAGGGCATCAGCAGTTCCCGGCTGTGTGTGCTCATGCAGGTCCCTTGACAACCAGGGAGACCCGCTCAGAGCACCTCCATTACCACTGCATCTGTTCTGCAAACACCAAGCAGGGGCACGGACTCAAGTCACCACGACACAGTCTCTGCAGTTTTCCAGGAATGGGGCAGGTTCAGACTCTCATCTTCCAGGGGTAATCTTATTTTCAGTCAAGCTTAGCACCGGCAGTGCCAACCAGTGCTGGAGGGAGCAACGGCTGCACCTCTGGAGAAAGAGAGGGAAGAAAAGCCACTTTCTGCGTCCCAAACACAAGCTGGGGGGTAACAACGTTCTCTTTCACTGCTTCACACCCAGACACTGCTCTGTTCATCACTCATTAGCCAAGACTGACCTGCAATTTTCTCACCACTTCAGGTCCCAGACCTTGCATCCACCACACACAAGGGCAGATTCTTGTCAGCAGCACAAAAAGCCTTTTCCAGTCTCCTCCCACTGTGCAACCTCCGCTGCACGAGGTTTCGGATAGGGGCAGATGGAATTCAGTTTCTAACTTGTGCTGCCTCTCCAGCTGCCTGTGATGATTCCCTGGACACTGCATCTGCGTTATCACAGCCCTTCAGAGCCAGTTACAAACTGCCTTGCCTTTCCCTTGAAGAGTCTATGATGGAAGCACAGCTGGCTGCTGGCCAAATCTGCCGAGTGAAGGACGATCTACTGCCACTTTAAAGCGTTTCCCACAGCAAATGCCATGAAGTTTTCGGTTAAAATGTGATGGATCATCAGATCACAGAACAGTTGAGGTTAAAGGGGACTCGGGAGGATATTCAGCCCAACCTCAGGCTCGAAGCAGGGTCAGCTCTGGGGCCAGCCCAGGTCACCGGGGCCATTCCCGTGCTTGAAGCACACTGTCCTTGGCTTAGGAAGCAGAGCTCCCTCGAATGGATGTCACACATCTTGTCTTGGTTTGACAAGTGCAAGTGGTTTGACTGGTTTAAGAATAAGTTCTTTCTGGAAGTGCCACAGATTTGCGTCCATTTGCTGAGGCTCCAACACAAACAGCTTCTCTGCAACACCTCAAAGACCTCTCATCATCCATACCCACCGATGCAAGAAGTGCTGGATTCCAGCCTTGGCTGGCAAGTCCAGAGCAAGTAAGAGACATAGATTAGAGCACATTTTTGGCAGCTCAGCAGCACTTATTCCCTCAAAACATTACCTGTCAAATATGCTAAGAGGTTTATATTTGGGGAATGTCCCCCAAATGTACTGACAGAGAAAAACAGCAGGATGGCAAGAGGCAGGCAAGGATCCCAGAGCTGGATGTTGTGTTTGCTGTGACACAACTGATACACCTGCCCCAAGACGTCAGAACCAGCTGAAGGGAACACGCAGCAGATCCAGAGGAAACACAAACGCAGAAACAGGGAGGCATTCCTGACACAGAATCCAGGTAAACTCTCCCTGACTCCCAAGAGATCAACGATGTGGCATTAACTCAGCATAACACAGTCTGCTCTGCAAGAGGGGGAAAAAGGCATGAAAGACACTGATTTGGTCTGTTTTTCTTCAAACCCTTTCTGGTTGCAGAGGTGTAACTCCGCTTCACCAGTCTGTGTTCACACAGAACATGGTGCTCAGGCATGGAATTCTCTTCGATCTGGATGGGTACCATGCTCCAATCCCACCTGAACGGTGCTTCTGCCAGGAGGAAAGGACTCCCTGTCCAGTGAAGATTTCTCACCCGCTCTCCCAAGAATTATGTCAACAAACTCATATGGTAAAGCAGCCATCCCACTCCATCCTGGGTCACTTATTAACGCAGTTCAAGCTCAGCCAGTATTTTCAGCCCACGGCAGCAGGAAGAGTTACATCAGCTCCCACCTGGCAGTGCCCGTGTTTCAGAGGAGCCTGGCGAGGGCTGATGCGGGGTCACGGTCCTGCAGCCGCGGTTGGGCAACGCCGTGAGGGGTGATGCAAGCAGGTGCTGCTTTGCCCAGCTCTGGGGGAGGCTCCCCGCACACGTGGAACCCCTGAGAGCAACACGGCAGCAAGGGAAGGGAAGGGACCAGGTTACACGTGGCCAGGAGAGCAGCGGGTGGGCTCCACACACCTGGTGAGCACTCAGTGCCACAAGGGGGGGAATTTGGAACCCTGCCATTAAAGGCCATCTTATTCTTTAGCCTTGGGAAGGTCCTTAACATGCTTGTTCCTTAAATCCTTCTTATGTCTCTTGCACAGTGGAGGCAGTGGCGGGTTCCCTGGCAGAATTCCCAGCCGTGGCTGTTGGGAACCACTTCAGGCAGCACCGGAACAGTGGGAAAAGCCCTGCTACCTGGAAAGCGCTGCAGAACCTCACAAGCAGGAAATCCAACAGGGTTTGGATCACAGCACTGTGCAGCAGAGCTGATGCTCTGAGCTCCAAACCCAGCTAGGGATAAGAACAAGTACAGACACCTACAAACAGGATATTCAGGATGCACCTCAGCCTTCAGCTTTTAGACGCTGCTGCAGAAAACAAACAGTTCAACAGAGGGATAGGAGAGTCTGTACAGCAGGAAAGCAGCAAGACAAACAGAAGGTGTTTGCAGGCAGCAAACAGGAGGGCTGGAACACGGCCACCTGTCCCGGGAAGGGAGCGACACACGGGCTGGGCAACCTCCTGATCATACAGGAACAGCGAGATCCCGACACGGGGCTGCTCCTCCAGGATGGCCACGAAGGGGTTTTCCTTCTGGCAGGGGGTGCAGGTACTTTGGCCAAGGCCCTCCTGGACCGGGCTGGGAAGGGAACGGGTGCCCGAAGCCGGAGGGCGGAGCTGCCGCGGGCACGGCCCCGAGCCCCTGCCCAGCCCCCGGCTGATGCCCGCGCTGTGCCCCCGCACACCGCCCGCGCCCCAGCGCACCCCGGCCACCGGCACCGCCGCGGAGACACCCCGCCAAGGTCAGGGCGCAGACACCGGCGGGAGCGCGGGGCTCCGCCCCGGCTGCTCCCCGCTCCC
>VZRE01009266.1:0-222101 GCA_013396775.1 Cephalopterus ornatus
AAACTTGCTTAATATCCCTTCTAGTCCTGAGTCCCAGTCATTTATGAAGATGTTGACGATGTTGAAGAGCACAGGGCCTAAGATGGAACCCCCCTAGTGACAGGTCACCAGTCTGATATTCCCCCATTCGCTATTATCCTCTGTGCTCACCCACCACATGATGTGTTTATGCAGCTGTGCTGGACATTTTGTCCAGAAAGATCCTTTAAGAAACAGTATTGAAAACTTTACTGAAATCCAAAAAGATTACATCAACTGGCTTCCCTTGATCAACCAGGTGGGTTACCTTGTTGTAAAACGAAATCAGGTTTGATGAGCAGGACTTTCCTCTTGTGAAGTCGCACTGGCTGTGACCAATGACAGTGTTGTCATTCAGGTGTTTTTCAATACAACCCAGAATAGTCTTCTCCATAACTTTACCAGGCACTGAAGTGAGACTGACAAGTCAGTAGTTTCCAGGGTCCTCCTTGTTGTCCTTCTTGAAAATGGGGACAACATTCACCAGCTTCCAGTCAGCTGGTAGCTCTCTGGATTCCCAAGACCACTCAAAAATCATCGAGAGAGGTTTTGTGATGACATCAGCCAGCTCTATGAGGATTCTGGGATGAATCCCATTAGGCCACAGGGATCCAGCTGGAACAGCAGATCCCACAATTTTAGGGTCTTCTGGGAGTTGATCATTCTCTCAGTCATGGTCCTCCAGCTGAGGGCACTGAGACCCCCTTGGTCTGTCATCCATGTTAAAGACAGAGGCAAAGAAAGTGTTAAACACCTCTGCCTTGTCTCTGTCCCTGTTTATGAGGTGACCATCCTCATTCTGTAACGGGCTGATGATATTTCTATACTGCCTATTGCCATTAATATATTTTAAAAACTCTTTTTATTGTTCTCCACATTTCTGGTAGCTTCAACTCCAGATGAGTTTTGGCTACATGAATTTTCTCCCTGCAGGGGTGAGCAGCATCTCTGTATTCTTCCTACGTCACTTGACCTTACTTCCACCGAGCATACACCTTCCTTTTTTGCCTTATTTCCAAGAGAGGATCCCTGCTCAGCCAAATCAGCCTTCTGCCTCACCTGCTTGTCTTCCAGCATTTGGGAATTGCCTGCTCCTGTGCCCTTTGGAGGTGATTGAAAAGTGACCACCAAAGGTGAACCTCAGCACCTGCAAAAACATTTTTCCCGAGGGACCTTAATTACTAGTTCCCTGGGCAGCCTGAAGTCTGTTCTTCTCATGTCCAGAGTTGAGATTTTGCTGGCATTTTCCTCCTGTCAACAGAAATTTTAAACTTGACCACTTTGTAGTCACTGTGGCCAAGATGGCCACCAACCTCCACTTCTCCCATGAGATCAACTCTGTTGACAAGCAGCAGATCAAGGAGGGCATGTTTCCAAGTCTGCTTCCTTAGACCTGCATCATGACGTTGTCGTCTAGGTTTTTTAGGAATCTTCTGGCCCGGGTTGTACCAGCTGTGTGATGGGAAATTGATTGCTGGCAAGTTGAAGTCCCCCTCAAGGACAAGGGCAGTTGACTTGGAAGTGTCCCTTTTTGCCATCATTGTCCTGGCTGGGAGGTCTATAGCAGACTCCCACGATGACATTTGCATTATTTGTTTGCCTCTTGATTCTTTCCCAGAGGCTCTCAACTATGCCATTGCCAGCTGTGAGCTCCATACATTGTAACTCTTCTATTACAGACAGTGCCACCCCTCTGCCTGAACACCCTGTAACCATCCAACAGGGCACTCCAGGCACAGGACTCATCCCACCAGGTTTCAATTATGTCAATGATGTCAGACCTCTGGGATTGGGCCAAAGCTTTGAGCTCGTTTTGTTTGTTCCTTGTGTGCCTAAATTAGCATAGAAACATTTCAGGTGTGGTACATTGTAGCAAACACCTCATGAGGCAGATTGAGGGATCCCATCAGTGCTGGTTTCCTCAAGTTTTGGCACACCATCCAATCGCTCATTACTGGACAGCCTGGTTTTGTCCCTTTCCCCCTTCCAGCAGTTTAAAGCTCTATCAACAAGCCCCGCTACCTCCTGCACTAAAACTCTGTTTCCCCTCTGATGGTGCATCCCATCAGGTATCAGTAGACCTGATGAGTAGATCATCCCATGGTAAAACCTCAAAATTTTTACCTATTACACCAACCTCAGAATCACTCATTGACCTGATGGCTCTGGCTATTCCACTCAATATTATTCCCTGTTACTGGAAGAATTGAGGAAATCACTACCTGTGCTCCTGATCCCTCTGCCAATCATCCCAGGGCCCTGAAGTCTCTTTTGATTGCTCTTAGATTTCTCTTTGTTATTTTGTCTCTGTCAGTTTGAACAACCAGTAGCGGATAGTAATCCAAGGGCATTATTAGACAGGAGAGTTTTCCAGTAATGTCCCTTACCTGAGCCCCTGGGAGACTGCAGACTTCCCTGTGAGTTGGGTCTGGTCTGTGTATCGGGCCCTCCATTCTGCTCAGAAGGGAGTCTCCTAGTACAACTATCCTTCCCTTCCTCTTGACAGAGGAGGTCATGATGTGAGGTACAGGTGGTGTTGTTTTAGGAGACCCCATTACCCCAGAAGGACCTTCACCCACCTCATCAGTTGTCTGGCTTTCTAGTTCCAGAGCCTCATACCTTTTGTAGAATATGCCAGTCCCACTTAACAAATACTGAGAAAGAGGAAGAGCCTTCCTCCTGGTATGTGCAGTTCCATGGCAGGAAAGTGGAAAAAACGGAATCATAGCAACTCTAAATCATCTAAGAGCTAAATTAGAAACTAACATGCTGAAGACTTGTAGGAATTGTGCTGCTAAAGCTAAATAAACCTTCTATGTCTCGGAGTTTTCAGGTAAAAAGTGAATAGATGTGGGGGGCCCCAGCTGGTCTAGGGTCTCTGGAAACAGTAGGAACTAAAGATGGAACCTCTGCACCCTGGCAAGGTGGCAGACACGGAAGGGAAGGCTGTGACACAGAGTAGTTTTCCTGCCTGTCTTGCTGAATCATAGTTGTCTGACATGCTCAGTGTATGTGTGCAATTGAGAATTATTTATGTTACTGAAAACCAATGATGCATGGACATGTGTAGATAATAAAGTGTATATAAGTCGCGGCAGCGTTTGCAATAAAGGTCCCAGGTCCAGCTTTCTGAAGAAGACGTGTCGTGTTTTGACCAACCCCGACCGCGACAAATAGATATTGCCCACACCTTTCTTTATATAGCTTTTAGCCATTTGTATTCTGCTCAGGCCCCTGTTTGCCATTCAATTCTTTGTTTCAAAGCTTGTCCATTTTCATTTATCACCTCCACTATTCCTCCCCAAAATCTTATTCTGGTATCTCACTTGCCTGAAAAACTTCCTTGCTGCTTCTCTAGACCTAGTTTCCAGAATTAGTTGAAAGTCTTTTTCTCCTTTGCATATGGAACATTGATTTTTCCATTGTTGTCGTCATTTGTCATTTAATTTGATGCCTGCATTCTTTACAGCATTTCCGTCCCAAGTTTCATATGCATGGTAAAATAAAATATAGTGTTAACTCTGCCTTGCTGGGCTAAATTCCAACCTGAGAGCAGCTCTGAAGTGTGGGCAGCTACCCTGGGGTATAAGACATCCCTCTGCACCACGGGAGACCACGGCTGGTCCTCAAATGCTGATGTTCCCAGGAACTTCTGCCACAACTTGGTACCAGCAGAGATACTGTTGGGGTTTAGTCACTTGTGGACAAGCTGCAATAATGCTTCATAATGATGAATATCAATGTAGAGTGAAATTAACACAGACATTTATTGCCAACAATAGTAGGAAACAGTTTTATTCCCTAATTTGCTGACAGCTCTGGCAGGTTAAAGAGCCAAGTGTCATATCAGAACATCGTTGGTACGAGGGGAATTTGGTGTATACTTGTATATTCAGCTAAAAAAAGGAAGGAAAGAGGAAGGGTAGATTGGTGTCACTATTGCTGGAGTGGGATTTTGTCAGTAATACATTCCCATGAAGGGTTACAGGTTGTTTTCCATATGCTTTTACATTCCTAAAATTCCTTTTGTGTGCAAGTGAGCAATTTATTATGAGAAATTAGTGAGGAATAACCATTGCACCATGGGAAAATGTACAGTAAACGGAATGCTCATATTGAATTTGGCATCATTTGTTCAAGGAAGGATATGTATATAAAAATAAGTAGTAACTCAGGAAGAAAAATATTATAGAGATGACAATCTCCTTCTACTTGAATACTACTTCACAGGAAGAAAAATATTATTTTAAGAGTACTATTAGCCTCCAGAAAAGGTTGTTATGTAAAAATGTGGCAATACTGCACAGTATCTTTTTGAGGTGCAAAAAAATACACATATAAATCTGTATAGAACAACATTTACCACCTTTTCTGAACTACACTTTTGAAAGACTGCCTTTACATTTCCCGGTTTGTCATTGACATTTAGTGGACCTGAGAAACCTCTCCCTAAATTTTGTTTGTGTGTGTTTTTTCAGTCATCATTTCTGGGTTTGTAAGATGGAAACTCCTGAAAGATTCCAACCAGCTCTACTTTGAACTTAACTACTTAATTGTTGTAAATGCATAATAATTATTAAAATACAGTAATAAAATAGAAAGGAATAACAAAAAGTTCAGGCTTTGCACAGCCACTGGTATATATCTCCATAGAGTTAGCTGCAAGATTAAGGCTTGTGAAGTGAACATCACTTTTTCTTTCTAACAAAGTAACCTACAAGATGGAAAGAATGAGAAAGGTGACACACCAAACATGAACCTGTTTTAAAATTTCTTGAAATGAGTGTACCGAATCAGGACAGAACATAGTTCAAAAGAATGAACTTCTTTCATTGATATTAAATTCAGGGTGTTGGTTTCCAGGCAGGCTTAATTTGACTCTGGAAATGTTTTACTGGGTACTTCCCTGTGCACAAAGTGACTGCCAGAATCAGTGTATAACTATGAGAGTCTGGTCTCAGGCTTTTCAGTAACTGAGCTACTGGCATCAAGCAGCTACACAGTAGTTCATCCACCTGGGTTCTTTCAAGCTACCACTTTTCAGAACCTGCATGACAATATTGAAAATTAAACCCAGTTAATAGAAAAAAATGTTAAATCAATGGCCATAAAACTTAATGGGCTTATAGCAGTCTTAACACAGTAGGACTGAATTATCATGTTAATTTAATTTCCATTTCTAAATGATCCAGAAGGCAAAACAAAGGTCAATTAACCACTATATTCCTGGCCTTCTTTATTCTTTTAGTGCCTCTTTAAAATCACAGGTTTGAATACTTTGGGGGTAAAGCATTCAAACCTTTTCTGGAAGTTCATGAGTTTCTCTTAGAGACTGCATGTAAATAGAATACAGCCAACAACACAACAGGTGCTCAAATACATGGATTGCTTTACCATGTTCTGTCTTTATCTGTAGATACCTCTGTATCAGAGTTAAATAAACATTACAGAAAGTTTTATTTGCTGGTATTCATTGCTATGTCAATATTTCTGGATGAACTTTGGGCTTTGGCAAATTATCATTAGCTTCACTCTACATCCTTATAAACAAGTGGCGTGTGTGCATCCTTCCCCTCCTGTTTCCTCTGCTCACAAAGTGCTCCCCATCACTGTTGGTGAAGCAGTTTCAAAGCCTGCCCTAAAATTAACTTGTGCCATGATACCCCCGCAAAATTCACAGCAGTTAGCCAAAAAGACCACTTAGCACATTGCCCAGCCTTATCTTTTTGTCACTGCTCCCCTCTGAAGCCAATGATTGTCTCCTACCTTATATCTGGAGTGCAAGGTCTTCAGCTGCACCATGAGAAGCTCATCTTGGTCCTTACAGATGGAAATAGAGACTGGGCACTTTAACAGGACAACAGTAATTAGTGCTCTAGGTTGCTTCAGAGACACCTGTGATTTCCATTGAGATGAGCACGTCAGCTGTGTGATTTTTGGTATTTGGCATCATGTCACTTGCTAAATTTATTGGTGTGTTGCTTGCGTGTGCTCAGGAGGGGCTGTGGCACCTGGTTACAGATGCTGATAGCTGAAGCACAAAAGGAAAAGTCTCAGCAATGTTGAGGCTGCTGGAAATTCTACTTGTTGATTTTAATGGTTGTAATGGTTTGGATTTGATCTTTCTGCCGAATGCTCAAAACTTTACAGTTTGCAGCTTTTCCTCCCTTCACTCCCTCTATGAACACAAGGGAAAGGGAGAAGGGAAAAGCTACTGAAATGCCGAAAAGAGTAGACTAAAGCTGTATAAAAATACACACATGTATTTACACTTATATACAATTAGAATACTATGTACACAGGAGAAGGGACCCCAAACACCTCCCCCTGCCCCGAAGGGAAAAGGGAGAGGGAAGGAAAAAAAAAATCTAAAATAGATATACACAATAAAAATTCAGGAGTAACCAATAAAAAACTAACAAGAGAAAATCTTACTACTCTCCTCGAGATAGTAGAATTCCACCAAGCGATTGCCAGCACTCTCCGCTTCTCAAGGTCCACAAGGCCTCACTGGGCCTCACTCCTCTACACGAGCAGAGTTGATAAGTAGAGAACCTGCTCCCGGGTCCATTGGAAAGGAAAGAGAGCAAGAGGCTTCTCTCCTTTCTTATTTATACCCTGGTTTACGTAGAAAATCGTATGGAATACTGGGAGGATGACTACTTCCTCAGTTACAACCTGGTTACTAAGGAGGGTCTAAAATCAAAACCACTACAATGGTCCACGGTTATACTGGAGATGTTTAACTTCCCAAGGTCACACAGAGTCTTAGTGATCCACCTGGGGATGTAGTCAGATGTCTTGGATTGCACCTTAGCTGCAAAGCAAATCTCTCCTCCCTTCTGAGGAGTCTAGTCAGCCCATCTCTTAAGGCTTCCTCCAGAATATATTCCCTATATGTTTTTGATTCTTTCCTTTCCTCAAAAGACTGTTTATAGACAAAATTATTTCCTTACTTCTCTTTCTGTGATGAAATAGGATCCAATGAATCATGATTAGAGCAACATATGTATGGGAATAGTGTTTTTATTCTCTATTTATTTGTAAAATTTGTTTGTTAAGGGATTGGCAAGCTTTCCCACCTCATATTTAAACAGTTTTGAAATAGTGATCTAAAGAGATGTTAAAAAAGAAGATAAATCTTTAGTTTTACATATTCTACTGGCCGGAATTGCACAAGGCCTGAAATATTGCTGTATAAAACAGTGCTCTTTTTATGGTCATATGTGCAGCATGAGCACAAAACTGTACATAGCTTGAGGCAACTTTGATTTCTATATCCAAGCAGTACTATTCTTGAGGTCACAAATCAATTTAGACTCCCCCCTCATACACAGACAAAATTCTGTTGTGTACTGGTGCAGAATGGCTGTTGTGGCACCTGGAGCAAGAAATGGAGAGGAGCTTCCTGCCCAGTTGATGGGGGATGCTCAGCTCTGTCCCCTCTGGCATGTGGGTGCAGAGCAGCTGTGTATTTAATAAATATGCCCCAGGTCTTGCTAAACAGTGTGGGTTCTGCTGGGCTTTTAAAGGATGTGGCAGGTGAGTAAGGTTATATGTTACTTGGGCATTGTTTGAAAATTCAGCATAGTTCCCTGAAAGTTCAAACTTTTTCTTACTTTGGGAAATGAAATAAATCATGCCCAGTGGGTTTCTTAAAGAAAAATGCAGACTGCTGTTATGGCAATGTAAAAGAAGAGTAAAAATAAAGATAGAGAACTAAAGTTTAAAGAGATTTCTGCAATTGTCGATTTCAAATGCAGAAACCCCTTAGGCAAGTGTCAGGCGAAGCTGGTAGGAGGGAAACCAAGAATAGTCTGTAGAAATAGCTCCAAAATGCCAATAAAAAATAGAAGGAATGAATCAATTATATAGAGCTTTTAAAGCCATCAGAGAACAACAGTTATCTGCTAAATGTTATAGGAGAAGGCAAAAGATCTGCAACATTCCTATTAGACCATAGTTTGTCTTCTAAATGACAGTAGTGTTGTCTGAATGTGTGTGTGTGAATGTGTGCATGTATGAATTCTTCAAGATGTATTTATAAATAGTTATCCTGCTGAAACAATTAAGGTTTTCTAGGTATTGAGGTTTTCTAGGTAAGCTCATATTGGTGATTTTTTTCTTTTTAAACTTTCAGTGTGTCAAATCCAGACACACTGATCTCGATATTTGTTTGTGTGAAGACTTGTGCTGGGCATGCCTCTGTAGCTATCTCAACATCACTTAGGTTTCAATTTGTAAAGGTTTGTTGGACATCTGGAAATGATAGATTAGGATCTGACACAGGCAATCCTGTGCTGCACCTGACAACAAGCAGCCGGATAGCCAAAGAGAATAGCTCAGGGGCTGAACTCTGCACAAAGTGTGCTTAGCTCCATGGACAATTCTGAATAACGATCCTGTGAATATCAAACCTGTCTTGCAATTTCCTGAGCAGAAGAAAGACATCAGAGAAGTTATTTGGTGTCCATAGTTCTAAGTTTTCACTCAGAAGAAGTCACAATGGAATTGGATGAACTCAATATGTCAATATGTTGGGAAAACAGGAAAAATTGCTCATTAATAAAATGTGTAGTGAGGAAATCTTGGCTTCTGATCTGGTGGACATAATTTACCACTTTTACCATCTATGCATAACTCTTAATTCTAGACAAGGATCAGCAAAGTTATTTATTGGAATTTAGCGACGTTAGCTAGCATTAATTATGTACTTCAGGATTTTCAAAGGGATTTTGGATGTGCCATATTTGAGATATTTAATGTTTTATTCACCTTAAAAGCTGCCTATTCTCATTCTGACAGAGCATGCACTGACCACCAGCTCCCTTTCCCCAAGAAAGGGAGTTTCTTGGGGAAACTCCCCAAGTTTTTTTGTGAGACAGAGTACTGATCTTTATTCTTCTGCACTTAAAAATAAACATCCTTTAGACTTCTTTCCCCCTTTTTTTATGGATACTTGTTTCATTTGTATGACCAGAATGAATTCCTATGGCTGATGTAATTTGTATTACAGAACATAGGGTGTGAAACCAATATCTATTTTCCCTGTTCTTCAGACTGAAATGGCTATTGGATTATGCTGGTGGTGGCTTGAGCTGCTTTTTGGGGAATTGTTATGATGTTTCAGCCAATTAAAGGAGAAAATTAGATATTGAATCATAGAATCATTGAATCATTTAGGTTGGAAAAGACCATTAATATAAACGAGTACAACTGTTATGTTGTATGAAATGCTGTGAAAAATTATAATTTTCTTTGACCAGCTTGGCCAGTGAAAGGAAACTACCAGTAACATTATTTCTCTGAGAGGAATGTAACCTATGTATGCATATGTATTTGTTTCCTGCTGTGTCTGCCAGGAAAGCTGGAGAAAGATGTTACTCATTACCTACTTGGAAACATCTGTCCATTTTCAGAGCGTAGCTTTTACAAGGCATGATATTAAACATTACATTTACACATCCTGAAAAGATTTACAAAGAGAACAAAACTGTTACAAACAGTGAAGGGAATGTGGTTAGACTTAGCAGATAGAAATGAATGAATGTATTTTTGTGGAGGAAAGCCTTGCAAAGCTGCTGCTGGACAGCAGGGGACTTGGAGACATTCCCTTCCAAGATCTCTTGTCCCTCTCCCTGAAGCCCTCCTTCTCCCCATCCAGGCAAAGTACTGCCTACATGGCACAGCTGTCCCGGTCAGCGAAAGTACAGAGGGAGCCCAAGACCTCTATTGCATGCACACAAACCTACCTCCCCCTGCCCCAGTGCTGTGCTCAGAGCCTGGTGGGCTCCTGTTTTGAGCACTGGGACCTAAGTTGGTTGCTGGAAACTTCAAGAAGAGGATTATGGTAAGACCTGAAGTTCAGCTACCAGGTTGATCAATTACCTCAACTCTTATTGTTCCTTTAATAGTGGAGTACTCTTCTATTTTCTGTTCCTTTAGTCATAGAAATGAAACTAAATACTGACACCATGTCCATTTTACAAGCTAGTGTCACAAAGCACTGAGGAATGAGAAGTCTTACTATTGAGTGAAAAACAGATGGTATAATTTCATAATATACTTTTGCACAGGGAGGTGAGCCAGTTCAATGCATCTCTCCCTTGCCTCACATCCTTTGTGTCTCACTTGTCTCACATCCCCTGCACAGACATATAGAAGAAGGACACAGATGACATCTCTGGGCCTAAAGGGCATTCTTCTATTTATATTTCTCAATTGGGAGTTGACTGCTTACATTTTTATAGTCATTTGTCTTTTTCAACTCATAGAATGGTTTCTTCTTCTTTCCTCTGCTCTCCTTCCCTCCCCTCTCCTACTCTTTCTTTCTTTTCTTTCTTTCTTTCTTCCTTCCTCCCTCCCTCCCTCCCTCTCTCTCTCCCTCTCTTCCTTCCTTCCTTCCTTTCCTTCCTTCCTTTTCCTTTCTTTCTTTCTTTCGCTAGCTGTCATTCTGTTGAAAGCTTTCTCCTTTCAGAAAATCTCCAGCAGGATTGCATACATTGTTTCTCTGTTAACTGTGCTGCTTTTAATGTTGCACAACTGCATTTGTCTGAAGGAGATGTTTAATAAATGCAGATACACATTACTCAAGCATCAGTTTCGTGCTATAATTTTGACCGTACAATCCACTAGGGCATGATTTGGTAGAAAAATTATGGCTGTTTATGAACTCTGGAAGTCCATGTGTTACTCTATGCATAGCTTCATTCTCCAGAGATTCCACATAGGTTTATACAATGCCAGAATCAGATGTCTTTTTTAAGGTTTGAATTAGGCTCTAAACCAATGATATCCACATTCAAAATATTTATAAGTCTACAAGTCTGTATCTAAGCAGCTTTTACTACAATAAGTTACAGGAAACAGTTTCTAGGATTTTAATGTTTCTTCTAAATATCATGTGGGAACATGCAGTTATCTTTGAAATTTGTAAGTTCTACTGCAATAATGTTCTAATGTGTTTATTTGATTACAAATACAAAAATTCTTAAAATCAGTATTAGATAAATTTTGAGTGGAATTAGTTTTAAATCTCTGATGTGCTACAGTGGAATATAAGCCTATCTAATTTAGCTGAAGTTTTAAATTAAAAAAATTATGCAAAGCAGTCAACCTTCTTGAATAGGTGGGCAGAAAGGTGGGGAGGGTGGCATTGTATGTAATGGAGGGGCTGGAATGTATGGCGTTTACAGTTGGCAGTGACATGCTGAGAGCCTCTGAGTAAAGATGAAAGAAGAAACACATAACATAGATATCATTGTGGGAGTCTACTACAGACCACCTAGCCAAGACAATAACGCCGATGAATTATTCTTCAAGGAACAAGGGAAACTTCCAAGTCAACTGCCTTTGTCCTTATGGGAGACTTCACCTTGACAGAAATTAACTGGGAGCATCACACATTTGGCACAAACAGGTTCAAAAGATTCCTAAAATGCCTGGATGATAACTGCATGGTACAGGTACTTAAGAAGACAACTAGAAAAGATGTCCTCCTTGATTTATTGCTTGTCAACAGAATGGATCTTGTCACTGAAGTGGAGATTGGTGGACATCTTGGCCACAGTGACCAAAAAGTGTTCAAGTTTAAAATCTCTGTTGACAGAGGAAAAGTGCCAGCAAAATCTCAACTCTGGACATGAGAAGAGCAGACTTCAGGCTGTTCAGGGAACCGGTGAGTAAGGTCCCTTGGGAAAATGTTTTTGCAGGTGCTGAGGTCCACCAGCGCTGGTCATTTTTCAAACATCACCTCCTAAGGGCACAGAAACAAGCAATTCCCAAATGTTGGAAGTCAAGCAGGTGAGGCAGAAGGCTGATTTGGCTGAGCAGGGATCTTCTCTTGGAAATAAGGCAAAAAAGGAAGGTGTATGCCTAGTTTCAAGGATTGATCATGTGCTCAGGAGGTCAGCTTATGCAGGTCAGAGACAAGATGCCCACTAGTTCTGTGCCTGCTTGTGTAGTCTGTAGCAGTCTGAAGATTTTTGGTATACATTTTGTGGTTTTTTTTAAGTTTGGACTTTGTCTAAGAAAATCCGTGGCTCATTACTTATGTTTTTTTCCAGACATCTAATAGGGACATATTAGATGCTGTTTTACTAGTGGTGTTCGCATTTTAGATGAATTCAGATACGTGATAACATTCTAGATGACTAGATTGCTTCTTTTTCCAGTTTCCATGCTGACTGTGTATTACCGCAGTTTCCTGTCAACCATGGTATCTGGGTATTATTTAGATACTGAAATTTAATAGAAGGCCAAAAATATACCAGGCAGCCTGATTCCTATCTTTTTTACCTGTTCACAAATAGAATCCTTGCAATAAAAACTGTGCAACTGGGAAAGTCATATTTAAGAGATATCACTCTGCAGCCCAAAGCTGGAGAGATACAGACCTTGTGAGGTCTCAGCTGAAGCCTGTTCATAAGATAAGGCTGTTATATACAACCTTCCTGATGTCATATCCCATGAATTAATGTCTGTGAGTCAGTAATAGAAACATCTCAGCATATACCAGCTACCATACTGACACAAGGAAATGCCTGGGTATTATACTAGGAGATCTAGAAATAGCTAAGCTGGACAGATGTGATAAAAGTAGGTGAGGGAAAGTAGTTTCTAAGATGCTTATTCATGTGGTAACAGTATCCAAAGAGATTTTCACCCTGAAGGTTCTGGGGATGCCTTACAGATGACATGCTGTCTTTAAAATCCATGTGTCCTGTTTCTGGGTCACATCATCTCTGGGATGAGGCTTGGGAGCTTTTTCTGTCCTTACACTCCATTTCCACTGACTTTTTTAATAGAACAGAGATTGTGCTGATGGGCTTGTCTGATTTTGAAGAGCCTTTGAGATACACAAAAGTGGTGATGGCTGCTTTTATATGAAACCTGATCTCTCCTGAGCAGTACCCCTGAGAAATGGGATGAAGACTGGTCTCCTGAATCCAGTTACTGAGGAATTTCAACCACTGCCTGCAGTGGCCTATGCTGTATCTTATTAAAGAGAATTTATGAAACTGTAGAGTTTACTTGCAGGATGAAGTATGTACCATTAGCACCAAGCCTACGAGATTTTAAAATTTTGTTTTCCTGTTAAGGCCAGCAGGAGTTTCATACTGCAGATCAGTCCTCAACTTTTCCAATCAATCACTTGTTTGTCTGCTGAAAAATTTTCCTGTAATAAATTGCAATAAAAAGGCTATATGTATTTTTACTGTACATGCAGTGATCCTGTCCTGTGGAGTTACATTGGTCCTATGGTTCTGCAGCACTGAAGAAATAAAACAATGTTGCTCTGAGAAGGTGCAGTGTAAACTGAAGTTGTTATATGAAAACAGCTGTGTTAATTTTACCTTTGAAGAAAACACACACACGCACACAAAATCAATGGTTGCCAAACAGAAAAGAACAAAATGGCTAGGGAGAAAAATAATGTTTTCCAGGAAACATAACAGAGTGTTGCAAAAAAAAAAAAATGCATAGGAAAAGCCCCTGAAGCAGTTAAGGCAGAACTGAAAAGCACAGTCAAAATATTTGTTTCTCCTCTGAAACAAAGAGATCTTTTACAAATTGTAGCTGCTCTTCTTTCTATTCTAATCTAACATGATCGTGATTGAAAAGGTATTTTTAGATAAATTAACACGGTGTGGTGTTAAATACACCTTGTTACTCATGGAGGGAGTTGCACTCTTTTTTTTTTTTCCCTACTGCAAATTGCATCATAAGACAGCTAATGTTAGGCACTTCATCTGGGTAATGACTTGATAAATTACTTGACTCAGTGGTTGCTGACCTCCAGTTTATAATGCGATTTCATAAAAAACTGCATAAAAACCTAATGGAGATAGACATGAGGCTTTTCTAAATATAGCAGCAACTAAGAGAACAGTAAAAAAGATAAGTACAAGAGTTAACCAGCCCAATTCCTGAGCTTTTCATGGACTCTAAGATGCCCAGATGTGACAAACTTCTTCTGCTATCATTGACAACTGGTTTAATGTGCTGGATTATTTTACAATGCTGGTCTGTGCAAGTATACTGATAATAAGATAACACTATGGACCAATACATATAATGTGTACCTTACCCTTCTGATATCTCATATTAAATGGTTTAATAAAGCTGTGACTTCTTGCTTATGAGCTGGTATGTAGGCTGAGAGCACACATATGCCTTCTTTGTCAGCTGTTTCATTCTTATATTTTGAGGGGCTGATTCCCATTCTACCACTCCATTTTTGTTACTGAAGGAAAAAGAGAAAAAAGTTATAGGAATGTATGATGTACTATATGAAAGATATTTGAGAAAGCTCCCTTTGTCGTTTGTTTGTTAATATGGACATCACCTGACATTTGAGGTAATTTTGTAGAGGCTTCCTATAACTTGACTGCTCTTGCAGTGAAGGCATCTATTTCCAGAATATTTTGTGAATTCCATGAGACAGCATGGACAGTTTACTGAGCACTGAAAGGGGAAGGGCAGATGTGCAGTCAGAGTGTCCATGGTCTCAGCTGTATATCCCCTCAGTCATGGCAGCAACCAGAGCTGGTTATAACGAACCCCAGCCCTGGAGCACCGCACTACCACAAAGTCAAAGTCAAACTGAGTGAATCACCTGCCTGGGCCCTGGTCTGACACCAGCTTTTCTGCGTTGAAGAGGGATAGAGTACAAGTTACACATGCTTCCGGAGACAGCTTGCTGCAGTCTTCAGGTCCAACCCTGCAAGTGATTGAAAGCAATTTCTGCAGTGGCTAAAGGAAGGGAGGGAGAATCATAGAATGGCTTGGGTTAGAAGGGACTTTGAAGATCATCTAGTTCCAACCCTCCTGACACGGAAAGTGACAGCTTTCACTAAACCAGGCTGTTTAGAGCCACATCCAATCTGGTCTTGAACACTTCCAGGGATGGGACATCCATGACTTCTCTAGGCAGCCTGTTCCAGTGCCTCACCATCCTTATAGTGAAGAATTTCTTCCTAACATCTAATTTAAACCTACTTTCTCTCAGTTTGAAGCCATTCCACCTTTTCCTGTCACTACGTGTCCTTGTAAAAAGTTTCCCTCCATTTTTCCTGTAGGTTCCCTTCAGATACTGAAAGGCCACAATTATGTCGCCCTGAAGCCTTCTCTTCTCCAGGCTGAACAATACCAATTCTCTCAGCCTTTTCTCATAGCAGAGGTGTTCCATGCCTCTAATCCTCTTGGAGACCCTTCTCTGGACTCACTCCAACAGGTCCATTTCTTTTCTGTGCTGGGGCTCTCAGAGCTGGATGCAGTACTCGAGGTGGGGTCTCACCAGAGAAGAGTAGAGGGGCAGAATTACTTCCCTCAACCTGCTGGCCATGCTGCTTTTGATGCAGCTTGAACACATTCAGCTTTCTGGGATTCAAGTGCACACTGCTGGCTCATGTTCAACTGCTGACTCATGTCCAGCCTCTTATCCACCAGCACCTCCAGGTCCTTCTCTGCAGGGCTGCTCTCAATCTGTTCATCCCCAGCCTGCATTGATACTGAGGGTTGTCTTGACTCAAGTGCAGCACCTTGCATTTGGTCTTGTGAAATCTCATGAGATTCCCATGTGCCCACTTCTTGAGCTTGTCCAAGTCCCTCTGGATGTCATCCCATCCTTCAGGTGTGTCAACCGCACCATTCAGCTTGGTATCATCTGCAAATTTACTGGGGCTGTATTTGATCCCTTAATCTATGTCGAAGATATTAAATAGCATTTTTCCTAATACAGACCCCTGAGGGACACCACTTATCACTGATGTCCATTGGATTCTGAGCTGTTGACCACTACCCTCTGGATGCAACTGTCCAACCAATTCCTTATCCACCTAACAGTCTGCCCATCAAATCTATGTCTCTCCAATTTAGAGAGAAGGATCTTGTGGGGGACCTTGTCAAAGACTTTACAAAAGTCCAGATAAAAGACATCTGTAGACCTTCCCTTGTCCACTGATGAAGTCATTTCGTCATAGAAGGCCACTGTTATGGTTGGGCAGGACTTGCCCTTGGTGAAGCTATGCTGGCTGTCTTGAGTCACTTCCCCGTCCTCCATATACCTTAGCAGAGGTTTTAGGAGGATCTGTTCCATGATCTTCGCGGGCACACAGGCTGATAGGACAGTTCCCAGGGTCGTCCTTTCTACCCTTTTTTAAATAGGGACATTTTTTCTCTTTTTCTAGTCACCTGGGACTTCACCTGACTGTCTTGACTTTTCAAATATCACAGAGAGTGGCTTGGCAACTACATCAGTCAATGCCCTCAGGACTCTGGGATGTGTCTCATCGGGTGCCATAGACTTACCTGTGTTCAGGTTACTCAGGTGGTCATGAACCTGATCTTACAGTGGGAATTGCTTTGCTTCCCTAGTTCCCATCTTGTTGTCCATCCACTCCAGAGGTGTAAGAAGACTGAGGCAAAAAAAGTTGAGTACCTCAGCCTTCTCCTCAGTCTGTTTATTTCAGAAAACAGCTAAACACATGAAGTGTTGTCTTTATTTCTAGGGATTTTTAAATATTTGGACTGCATGTTGTAGAACCATCATCCAATGACAATTTTCTGCCAAAAAGGAGATAGATTTCTTTCAAAGGCACAAGTCTTCAACAAAGGGTAGAAATGTGGAATTTTAATCCTGATTCCAAACATGTCAGTTTAAAACTTCATATGATTCCTCTATAATTAAAATAATCTCTAAACGCCTGTCATCTCTCAACCTATCTATTAACAGGTAGGTATCTAAATCAGGCCAAATGTTGACATGTTTGAGGATGAGGAACCTGGGTCTTCCTAAGGTCATTGAAATTGATATGACTGTAGGAAAGCTAAGGAAATTTGCTTTGCCACTGGAGAGTAAAGTCTAAACTGTTGATCTTTAGTGAAGAGGAATTTTAATTCTACAATTTTTATTGGTTTTATAAAAACTTGAAACTCAAAAAAATCCAAAGATCTACTCCAAAACTAAAACACTGGCAGCTCCTACTGGATGCATATCAGTTACTGCACTCCAGTAATAATGGCCAATCAGAGACAAAATTGGAAAGAACTGCAAGAAATTAGAAAATTTGAAAAACTTTCATTAATTTAACTGTAAGTCCAGTCTTGCACTGGCTTGAGTCTAATACTGTACAGAATGGATTTAAGTTCTGTTAAATTAGAATATATGTCACAGATTAAAAAAAAAGTTTATATATGTATATATATATATTCCTAGTATATTCATAATTATATTCTCAGAGTATGAGTATGATCAACACCACTACTAGTTACATTTTTATTTGTTCCTCTGGTAAATCAATTGTCAACCCTTAAATATCCTCTGGTCTCTCTCAAATAAAATAGGTATCCGGTCTTACACTGAAAACATATTTTAATTAAGAGTTCTGCTTTTTTCTAATTTCTGGTAGACATTGCAGTGAAATTTTTACGTGGCAGCTGTTCACAACCTGGGCACATCAGAGCTGCTCAGACAAGCAAATAAGACCCGAGAGACACAATTTCATTGTTACCACTGTCAAACTTTCTGGCTTTCAAACTTTTAATTTGAGATCTGATTTATATAGGGCAAATATAATATTAAAAAAACCCCAACAAAACAACATAAACTCAATAATCGTCTGTACTTCTTTCCTTCTTTACAAGAGCTCAGAGTTCATTATTGAAGTTAATGAATTATAGCTCATAGCATCATTACGGGAAATACTATTCATTGTATCTTACACCTGAGGAAACTGGTGTGGAGAGAATTTAAGACAGATCTGTAGAAGGATGATGGCTGAAAGTCTCCCAACTTTCAGCATTATCCTTCTTTCAGTCTCAAATGTGTTTTTAGGTACTGTTACCCACTAACATGAGAACAGAAAGAAGGTTTCTTTTGTCAGCACTTTCCACCACATCATAAGGAAGCGAAGGGACCCAGCCAACATACAGCATAAATGTATTGACATCTAAATTTTTTATTTGTGCTACTATTCTCCATCAGTGGAACAGAGGTTGATTTGGTGCTGCCAGTGCCAGCAGCTCCTTCAAAGCTCTGGAGGCTTTGAAGTGCAACTGTGCCAAGTATGACTAAATTTAGCAGATTTGACTCTTAGTTGATAGCAGTGCAGGATAACGGTGTGGGCCCTCAGCAGAGTAACCAGTGCATCATCAAACCGGAGCATGTTCAGGGGTCTCCAATTGCTCTGGCTTTGCCCTCAGCCAGACTTTTAAGTTCGGGTTAAAAGAAGCATCTGCATCACTTTTGAAAACTCTTTAGTGGACTTTAAATTTGATTGGATCTTCTCTGATTGCAGTCACCTCTCTGCAGTTCCCCAATCATTCACAAAGCCAATTAGCTGTGGCCTTCAGTCCTTCTTCCCAGCTGTGGGCCAAGGGAGGGAGCTGAAATCCATTTTGAGCTCCGAGATGCCACCTGAGTCCTGCAGCCAGCTTACAGACATGCTCCAAGGGCAAATATGCCACAAAGCCCTTCCATTCACTCCACAGTTCCTTTTTTCCTCGAAAACAACTGATCTGTGATCAGAAAAACCATTTACTCAAAAATAAAGAGTAAAATGTTTTCCCTCTTCGATAATGTTCCTGGTTCTTTCAGTAGGTATTATGTTCTGTAATGTGCTGTGTGTGCACCCATTTTGTCATCGCTTTGGGTCATCCTTGCTCACAATTGGTTATTTACTCAGGGGCTTTTGAAATTATTGAGTTGACACATCTGTCAGACAGCAAAAGCAGAAATGCTAAAAGGTCACTTGGAGAGAAACCAGCTGCTTCAGACAAACCTTTCTTCCTTCAAATAGCACAATCATTATAGTCTAACAGATGAGGCCTCTGCTTTCATTTCTGTTTTTCTCTTTCACTTCAGGTATTTAGATATACTACCTCATTGCCAGGTCAACACAGGCCTTCTTGTCATTACCTACACAATAGGCAGCTCTCTGCTTAAGAGAAAACAGCTTCATTTTCTGTAAATGGGAGAACCAGTTTCCCCACAGATAGAAGTTACAGAACGTTTGCAACAAACTTTCCTATTAACAGATTGATTTGGACACCAGTCATTACACTATGAAGCAGGTATATAGTACTGATGTAACACTGTGGAGAGCCTGAGGGCTTTTGGCAAAGATGGTGATAAGTAGAAGTGAGTGAATAATTCTTAACAAATAATTCACTCAACAAATTTGGACTTACACTGTTTGGTGAACATTAACCAGGCAATAATGGTTTCTTCTGATTTATTCGATTGCCATACTTTTGAGAAAACATCCATCCAGATGATTTATATTGCAGCTGGTGGGTGATCATGATTCTGAAAAATGTTGTTGGGCTGCTGTGACTCATAAATCATGTGATATTGTTTCTGTGCTGCGATTGGGCACAGCAGAGGGATTGCTTCTTACATAATCTCTCCTGTTTTAAAGTTCTTTTTCTGGGGAAAAGCTGTCAAAAGCTTGATTGCCTATCTGTATGTGGTAAAGGAACAATGGGAGAGTGCAGAAGTGTTCAAGTGAATGGAAAAGAAAGGCACTCCCTAAGTTTCCCTAATAAAAGATCTGTTCAGAAACATCACATGAATTTACACAAATGCTTGGACAAGAAAATCAAAAACGTTAAAATGGCAGTCATTATTTCAAAGAATCCAATTTGGTTTCAAATCAAATCAATGTCTAAGATGAAAGTTTTGTATTTTTACAGAGAATGCACATTTGAACTGTGTGAAAATCTTTGATTCTCAATAGACCCAGTGGAACATTTTGTTTAATAAAATTCATGCACTATGGGCAATAACAGAAAACTGAAAATTGTGCTTTTGGAAGGTCATTGCTCTCTAAATGAAGCAGTTTTGGAAGTAACATTTTCAAGGTGAGTATGTACCTTTTATGGAATCCATCTCCAAGAGTTTTTAACACAAAGTGGCACTAGGACACTTAAATTTCAAAACAACAAAATTGAACCTGCTTCAAATTTGTTATTCTTTGGAAATAGGGAAGAAGGTTAAGGAAGCTTTTTACTCTTCAGTACTGATCCGCTGGTATAAAGAAAGAATGAACAATTCAGAAAGTATCTTTTGGTTTTGGTCGTGGTTGATTATAGTGCTCTGGCTCAGTTCAGCTATTTTCAGGTTACTGTGGTTGGATAGAAATCCACAAGCTGTGGCTAATAAATGTGAAGGATACTGCAAAGTGTATGAAAATGGATCACAATGAGGCAATATTTTAATCACAAGGATTGTGATGCAACAGGTCATAAAATTCTCCATAACATCACATCTTAAAAGCAGTCTTTAAAGGCTGTCTAGTAAGAAAAAGAACCTCAACTGCACTCCAAGTCAAGGTGTTTAGGAAACTGTAATACTTAGCGTTTGAACTTGCAAAAAAGCATATACAGCTCAGTCCAGGATGAAGCATTGGAAAGAGAAGACAGTGCTTCCCGGAACACTTGTGTAATACTAAATACAGCAAGAAAAGTCATCATATGTGAAGACCTGCAAAACTCAATAACCTAGTCAGCAAAAATACTTAAGAAACTGCTGTGCATCCTGTTTGAGCTAACCTCAACTGAGAGAATATCTGACAGAGGCAAAAGATGCAGAAAGCAGAGATACATTCTAATCCTTTTTCAGGAGTTTGCAAAGGCTGATCCCACAGCACAGGGTACAATGCAATAAAGCAATATACTCAGCTCAGATGGACTCCAAGAATGGACACTACATAGTGGTAATAATACATGTTGGGAAAAGTCCACACAAGAGTACCATAACACCAAATTGAAATGCACTCTACTTAGCAGGTAACAAGAAGTTGCAGATCCCTTAGAAAAATAAATTGTGATGGAATTTATATCATTCCTTTAACATGAGAAGGATTTACTGTTGTAACTTAATAGCATCGTGGCTAATACATAACAAATGCTGACACTCCCTGTGGTCTAAGAGAGAGGTTTCACAGGAATTCAATGTTTGGTGAAACTTGACCAGATGTCACTTACCATAATACCTTTGCCAAAGTGAACAATAAACATAACATGAAAAACATTATTATTGTTATTATTATTATTATTATTTACTATGATGATGATGACAATGATGATGATGAAGTATTATTTCATTGAGGTTTCACGACCAGAAAGCAAAATGCAGATGGATGCAGGTGGAGATGTGGAGTGACAGGGTGCCCTCAGGACTACTTACCAGCACTTCAACAGGAATAGGTCCAGAACAGGGTATCCTAAGTTTGTTCGGATCCATGTGAAGTCTTGACAGAGGCTGAGTGATTTCTGCAGAAAGCAAAAGCCACTAGTACAGGGAGGTCAAGATCTGTGCTCCAGACTCACGTTTCACAAATTGAGAACCTGTAGGTCTAGAAGTTCCAGAATGTCACTCCCTAAAATGGTACTGAAAAATATATTTGCATGAATACGCAAAAGCTGTTCAGGGACTGAAAGATCCAAGGTAGAGCCAGTACTTGTCCCAAATGATTAGTGACACTGAGGAAGTTGTCAAGGCTTGGAACTTATGCCAAAAACACAGGCCAAGTCAAGCAAGAGAGTCCATGTTGGCACAGGAAAAATTGTTCTCCTGGAGCAAAGTATGCACAGAATTGTTTAGAATGGCTGGAAAACATTATGTACTTGTCCTAGACTATTATTCTCATGTCAGTAAAATAGCTTTACTAGAAGATACTAGAGCTGAACTGTGATTATGCTTGTCAAAAGTGTTTACACTAGACATGGAATACCTGGCATAGTGGTGCTTGGCAATGAAGTGCAGCTTAGTAGGCACAAGTGCTGGCTGCTAGTGGTAAATTTGGGGTTTAGGTCTGTAATCCCCTGTCTTTTATTTACTGCAGTCCAATTGGCAGGTTGAAAACAGTGTTAGTGTAATAAATCTGCTCTTAAAAGAGATTGTGAAGTCAGACTCTGATCCATAATGAGGATAAACTGCTAAATTTCTACATGAAAATGATGCTGTATGTAGCTCTGCACAGAACCAAGGGCTGAAAATGGCAGTGGTATTGTGAGAATCATCAGCCTGATGACATTGTCATTGCACTGAAGGGAGATACACAGTTCCACTGCTTTGCAGCTTACAAGGTTAGGGACAGTGATGTAACTACTGTTTTGTTTTTTTTTTTCAGAGAAGGTGTTACGTGAGTAATATTTTGGAAGGTTAAAACAGAAAAACACAAGGATATTGTAGTTTCAAAAAAGAGGAGATTGCATGGGAGCTGCAGCTGTTAGGGAGGTGATGGAGTGCTGTGTGTGGCAATGAGGGGGTTACACCCCTGAACCTTCCTTCCTGTGCAGCAGCTCTGTTAAAGGATGTCCTCTTGCACCAGAACAGAAATAAGCACCCAAAATAACATGTTGTTGACAGGCCCTGTGTGTGTGTCTTTAAGGCTCAGGGCTGTGCCAAGGACTCCAGAGCCTTTTGTATTCAAGTTATTGGCTTGTATCAGGTCTATGCAAGTCACTGAAAGTCATTACCAGCCTAAGGTTGTTCTACGTCCAATGTGAAATAAATTGGTTGTGCTTGACAGCTTGGATAGAGCTTAGATGCTTAGATGCAGAACATATTGCCATCAGGTTTCTTTCACAGTACACAGCAGAGATTCTTCTTTTTTTTTTTTTTTTTTCAATTCCCCTCTTACCATCAAATATTCTGTAAGAGTTGCTGGGAGCTGGATTGGAAATGATTTCCTGTACTGCCCAGCAGTCCTTGGTTGGGGTAAGCCTGTGAGATCTGATAAAAGCAGGTTGAGATGCTTTGAGGAATGGTGGCAACCTGAAATCACCAAAGAACCTGAGGTTAAGGAATTTACACTAAGGGAGCAGAGTGTGGTCATAGTTAACAATACTTCATGTCAGCCCCAGCTGGTCTTTAAAAAAAATATCTAAAATAAAGAATGTTTAAAATTTGTACCTCCTAACTTGAACCTTAGGTGTTTCATGATGTGAAGAGGTAGCATTATTATCATCCATCATTAAATCCACTGAGTGTCAAACTTATCACCTTGACACTTTAATGATCCTTAAGATGTCCTCGTAAAAGCTGGGTGCCATGGCAACCACTCAAACACAGGGCCTTGGCACTGTGGAACTTCTCTTAATAAATCAGGCATAATTGGCATCTATGTATTATAATAAATTAAAAGTTATTCAACTGGAATGATTTTATATTGTACAATATTAAGTCATTAAGTTTGCTGTTCTGATGTCTCCTTTGTGGTAAAATTCCTGTGTGTGCTTTGTAACACTGAAGATTTTATCTTCTTCCCCTGCAAGACACAACTGAGGGGTTCAAAGGTGCAGCAAATTGGTGTATAGTCTGTCACCCCCGACAGTGTGGGTTCAATTTCTGTTTAAATCAGAATCCCACTGAAATTGTTTGTTCCCAAAGACCAAAGTAATTAGATTAAACAGATGAAAATTATCCATACATATACTCAAGGGACTGTATGATCCTTCTGCGGTGATTTGTCCTTCCTTCACTTGTCCTGTGCTTTGTCCTCCTGCTCACCCTGCAGACCTGCACAGCAGCTGGGGTTGATTGGCACGGCAAGGGGTGTGGTGAGGGGGTCCCCTACGTAGCCCCCAGAAAGTACCTGGGGAGGACGAGAGGGGATGTGCCATCCCATGCTGCTGACGTGCCAGTGGCCCCCAGCTCTGTGCCTGCTCCATATCCACTCTGTCCCACCCTGACTGCTTCAGGTCACCCATTGGAAAATGTCTGGTTAGGAATTACAAATCCTTGAAGGTAGGAGCATGCGCTCCCTGGAAAGCAGAGTACATGCAAAGAAAATTACCATATATCCAAGCTCTTCCTATCTGTTTTGTCCTCTATGGCAATATCAGCTGCAGACAACAGGGTTTGAATTCACTCCCTTTGTGTTGCAAAGGTCACCATGCTATCTGTGTAGCATTTTTCTGGAAACAGACTTCTTGAATGGAATATCAAATGTTGGGTGCAAATCTTGAAAGTGTATTAAAATTATTCCCATGGCAGAATGAATAGGGCTAATTTTAAAATGTTGTCTCTGTCCTTTCTTTAAAGATCTTTTATTTTACTGATTTTCTGAGTGGGTCCTTCATGTCACAGAGTTATAAAGTATTTCAAAAATTAATTTTTTTTTCCATCGGATGACTACAGTAGGTGCCATGTGAAATTTTCATCTGTTTTCTGCAGATTTGGGTTTTTAAATGTCTGGATTTTAAAGCATGAATCTATTCCATTAATGAGTGTGTGAAATAGAAAAAGATTTTTCATTGTAGTGTATCACAGTGGCAGACTACAGAAAAAGACCAGGAGAGTGAATTCACCATGATAATACCAGATGTATTGGTGGGAATGGGAATGGCGAAATTTGACAGGTTCTCAGTTAAGTCACTGTGAGCTCTTGCTGGACTGAGGTCTGTCTGAAAGCTCACTCGCTACCTCGCATGACCAGATTTTGCGACTCTATATACTGATTTGTTTGATTTGTTTGCCATATTCAGTTTTCACTTGATGCCACAGCGATGGCTTTCTAACCTTCCTCTGATTTGCTACTGAAAATCAATAAAGTCAAAATAAATGGTCCTTTAGACATGTTTGTTTCTCTGTTTACTGCCATAGAAATCATGTGTGAATGCTCTTTTTTTCATGCAAAAATGTCTCTGTACATTTTAACAGTCTGGCACAAGTAGACAGTAACATGTTTCTGGATAGGTCTGCATTACACATACCTAAGAAGTTCTCAAAACAGAAGATGTTTGTGTATATACTTAATTTGAAGCCTGTTTCAATACTTCACTGATAGAAAAAAATTGCAAATAGTTATGCAGGTGTTTATGTGGACTGCTGAGCAATTTAAGATTGGTCATCTAGACAGTGAAGTTAAGTCAAAACATAAATATCTATCTATGTGCCACTGTGATTTTAACTATTGTCCTGATTGCCCTTCATGCCCTGCTTTTTCTGAGGCTTTCCAATTGTGTTTTATATTCAGGTATGAGCTCTCAAGGACAAAGAGAGTGTCTGAGTTTATGGAGACAAACAGCTATAGCACACTTGAAGATGCTCAAAAAAAAATGCTAATCATTATAGAGATGTTAATAATCCACTTATTTCACCACTTCTGTGCAATTGTATCAGACAGTGCAACAGTTGAGAGCGACAAAGTAAAAATATATCCTTGATCACAGTAACATTATCAATGCACAGATATTTTTAAGTGAAAAGCTTATTTTTGAAATATGTTATCAACATTTTTATTTTTAAAATCTTCTAATTGATATAGGATCAAAATCTAAAGAAAGCTGAATTTACTTACAGAAATTTATGTGTTTTAAACTGACATCCAAGTTTAGATTTCGTCAGTTTCTCCAAAACCTGAATTAATGCCCGAAATTTAAAAGGTCACAGAATTGCAAAACTAATATTTTTATTTCCTTAGTCTTACGTAAACTTTTAATAAAAGTATTTTGGATGCTGATACACAAAGACGAATGCTTGCCTCCAAAAAAATATGAAGATCCCAAAGTAAAATGTAATGTTACTACAGTACATTTTGCCACACTAATGCCTAGCATGATAGATGCTGGTATTTAAAAAATAAACTTCTGAGAGGTGTTGCTTGCAAATATTTTCAGGATGATTTTAGGATATTCTTCCGCATGCTTTTACATCTCACTGCTTTCACAAGTCCTGTCACTACTGAAGAACTTTGCTCGTGAAGCACTTTGGAGCTGTTGTGCACTACACAAAAGAAGGACGTTGTAAGATGGTGGAGGAGGAAGATCGAAGTAGAATGGAGGTCTATGCAAGATAGAGATCTTTGCAGTTTAGGTGATGGCTTGCGACTGGAATAAGGGCATTTTGACTGTAAAGTTATTGTCATTGGGTCCCTTGTTTCTGCAAAGAGAATTATTTGTTTTGGTATATTAATGTATTTGTTATCCCATCTGAGGTACCTCAGCTGAGCTCAAACTGTTTCCTCTATCCTAGCAAGAGTTTCCAAATGGCACCTTTTCAATTTCCTTTTTTTCCTAAAGAGGAATTGCTGCTTTAATTGTGCCAGGAGTTCTTATGTTCAGCAATTTCCTGTGATCTTTACATTAAAATGTTCACTTCGATCTAATGTATCTAATGGATGATTATCAAGTTGCTATGTGAGATAATTTATAAAAAGCTAGTACTTTCCCATCATATCCACCACTCAGGAATTTTAGCCAAGCACTTTGGTATCCAGTATATGCTCTCCTGCAGGCTTGCTCCTTGTGACTGTTTTGAGGGTACCATTTTGGTTCTTTAGAAATTAGGCTTTTATTAAAATGCAATAAAGGTAAGCCAAAAGCCTTAAAAACATGAAGTAGGTACACCATGATGCAGACGACATCAGTAATGCCAATGCTGAGAGATACAGCCTGCTTGCTCATCAATTCAGACACTGATGATTTAAGTGCCTATTTTATTAGAAACTTCATCAGTTTTATAAAAATGGAAAAAAAGAGTGAGAAAGTAGTGTGTGATGTGTTGTAGGACTTCACTCTTGAACTCTTGCCTACACCAGTGTTTATGTGCATGATTCCCTTTGCAACCAGCTTTTTTTTTTTTTCCTAGAGACAGAAAAACTGTTGTCTGACCAGGGCTGCTCTGGCAGCCTCTGTGTTTGACTGTGCTTTAATTCAGTATGAGCCAGCAGGTGTCCAATACTCAATTCTTAAAGCTTATATATTGTGTTTCATCTGCTGTCAACCTCAGAGTTAAAAAGTGATGGTCCTCAGTTCAAGCTTTATATCTATGCAGGAGAGCAGAAGTGTGAACTGCAAGTGCAGCCGGTACAGACCCATATGACATAGCTTTTATCTGGCTAGTTTCCAGTTCCAGCTTCCAGCACCTGTTGCAGCCTCCCAGTATGAGGGAAGGCTCATGCAACCCTGCAGAAGGGAGTTGTTCTGGGCCTGAGATCATGTCAGTCTGTCTCTTCCTCCCAAGCTGAGTTCTTGTTGCATCCGTAGAGTATATCTGTTTTTCCCCAAAGCTGCACAGTCTGAGTGGCTTCTTACCTAGGTGCTCAGGTCATTCTGAAGCAGCAGAAAATGGCTGTCAGACAGCATTGTAAAGAGGGAATGTTGCTTTTTAAATTGTTTTTTGTTCCATTATGAGAAGGAGAACAATTTGTAAGTTGTTCTTACAAGAAGGACAACTTGTAAGTTGTCAACTCTCTCTTGTCATCATCATCATCATCATGGCTAGGTTTCGCGAACGAAGATTTGTCTTGTACAGTGTGTGGGTAACAGCAAAAGTGCAACAAGGGTGGCTATGAATAATTGTACACCTAATTGTGTTGTGATGCATGTGGACTGTGTCTTCGTGTTTTCTGTGTTGTGGGCTTTTAACTGAAGGGAATTTCCTCTCCCTAAGACAGGAGGGTGACTGTTTTGTCTTCCAGACTCCAAGGACTCACCCTGCAACTCCTGAGGGTAATGTTGTCCTTATGTTTTCTTTCTTTTTTTCCAAAATCTAAAATCAATTATTTTAAGGAAATAAATCACAATTTTATTTTGATTTTGCACATGGGAGTACCAAACACTGTGGACATGTTCGAATTGTTTGATGCTGGTCTGTCCGTAAAAATCTGTCCAGAATCTTGACTTTTGGGAAGAACAGCAAAATTAAAATCAGATACTTTTAGTTAAAAATACTTCTAAATCAAGCTTTTATGGTTTCTCTTGTAAATATATTTGTTCATCAGGACTTATCTGGATCTGCTGAGTTTACTGAAAATTAGTGATTGTTGAGTAATGGTGAAAAGGTGTCTTTCTGCTTTTACAATTAGGCCAGTAGCAGATATTTAGAATACACACGTCCCCTTATTGTTCTGCAATGCTGTTGTCACTTTAATCATAAAAGAGTTATGTATCTCTGTATATGAAAAATGTATTCTAGAACTACTCTGAATTAGTTTTTAATGTACTGTGACCTTGAATTGCCCCAGGATATTAATGCTAAATGATTACTTCTGAATGCTTTTTGAATAGCTGCACAGAGCAATTAAATGCGCCATACATCACACATGACATAGTTAAATGCCTGTTCTGGTCAAGGAACCTAAACAGTTCTTTCAAATGATGGTAATTCCATATTACTAAAGATTAAAAAAAAAAGAAGTAATTTTTTAGTATTAAGATAAACATAACCTGGAAGAGATTATGACCTTTTCCTGGATGGAACAAAAAAAAAAGATTTTATATACAATGATGTACAAGGAACCACTGCCCCATCATGCTACATTTTCTCTCTAGACAAAGGGACCAATAGTAACAAATCCTTCACTTTTTGACAAGTTGCCAATTTTATTTCCTCTAAAATGAAAAAATAATGAATATGGCTCATAAAATGGATATAAAATGTGGACACTACTATTATGTAGGGTATATTGCACAGCAGTTGACTTTAGAATGTGGAATGACATAAATCTGATCTTTGCAAAACCTTCCTATAAAATTAGTGAAGTTCAGGAGTGGTCACAGGGACCAAAATTGCTCTGGTAACTGAAAGAAAAAGAACCTTTTGATTGGATAACTGATTCAAATTTGACTTGGTTTGGTTTCCTTAAAACCTTGTGATTGCTTGAAATATGTGCTATTTCAGATTCAGTGGCAATTTTGGCTCAGTTTGTAGCAGACATATCACCCCTGTTGATGTTCAGTGGGTACAGATGTTAGGCATGACTATTTCAGTGTGTCCTAAATAAAAATCAGCACAATTGCTTATATGACACATCAGACACTGGTGACAAGTGCCTGATAGAGTCAACTTGCAGACTGCCCCTCAGCCCACGCCTGCAGACCATTTCTTCACTTCCAGCCTGGTTCCTGGCAGCGATTCCCACCCTAAGCTGAAGCTGCAGCATCCCTGTCTCTGTTTCCCTTCCCAGCTTCCACCCCCAGGCTCTGTGGAGGTTGAGACATCATTATATGTCAGGCAAACTGTCTAAACCACAGAAATGTTAATGGCAAATACATATTGACCTTGAAAGTAACACCCGAGTGATTCCAAGGAACTGAGCGAGGTCCTGGCAAATAATAAAAAAAAGGAACGTAAAGCTTATCTAGGGCATGCTTCATATAAAATTTCCAGCTTTTGCTGGTGTTCTTAGGTTTTGGAGTGGGATGGATTGTGTGTGGTGATATCCATAGGATGAAAGGGTTAAGGAATTAGGGCTGTGAAGATCCGGTAAACAGGATTTGGGAACCTGGCTTTGTTAGCTGTGTGCTACAGAACCCCAGGGCATTGCTGGGGGAAGGCTGTGGTAGGCAGGCAGAAGATAGAACTGCTAGAGGCAGCAGTTCATTACAGCAGTCCTGCAGCACAAGAGAAACCCAGAAAGGGTATGCTAAATAAAGAATCCATTGCTCTCCACATGTGCTTTAACTTCCACGCTTGCAGAGGAAACAATATAACAACTTCCAGAAACAGACACTGGAGGAGAGTAGGGAGTGAGAGCCACTGTTCTTCGGGGAATCAGTTATTCAGCTCTAAGATAGTTTTTACTGCATGTTTTCGGTGAGGAAGCATACTGTTGTATGACTGAATTAGTTTGAGAAGACAAGCTGTATGTGCTCTACGAAAAGAGAAAGAAGATTTTATGATAAAACAGATTTGATGCTCCAACTATTAAAATCAGCTGCTATGCAATGAAATCTGCGTTATGGCTGCCCCACGTGAGCCAGGGAGGACGTAGGTATTAACATAATTGAAAAGTTCGAGCACGAGTTAGACTAGCCCAAGGGAAGCAGAACATGCGTGACTGGCACTTGCATGGCAGGTAATCCAAGCTGACATTGACCTTGACAACATTACATGACAATATTTTTACTAGAGGAAACTGACCTTGAATTTCCCAGCAGTGTTAGGTTCCAGCAGGCTTCTCTGCAACATGAGGATAGCACAATCCTATTCTTTTTATTTTAGAGTTTGGAAATGTTTCATGTGATCAAACATTTCCAAACTCTCCCTATTCTGTCCCTGGACTTTGTCTAGTCCTTGGACTTAGAGATCCTATCACAGTCTCAAGTGATATAGATCACTAATCACCTCATGGCCTTCATGGTATCTTTTGGATTGTGATCTCTCTTTGCAGGTTTATGTGTAAAAGAAAGTGTCCTGGGGATCATTTCTTGCTCACTGGCCTGCGGAAGGGTCAGTGACCATCATAGGCCATATATGCAAAATTCTTCTGAGAAAATTTTCCAAAGTCAAGGAGAAGGAGGCAGGAGTGGTGCCCTTCGTCTCTCTCTGCTCCACTAGAAGGAGATAATCTTTGCTGTTCAACTGGTGCAGTCTATCTCTCCGTCTGCCAACTCCAGAATCCATCTTTTTTGTAGAAACTCCTGCGGGACTGGTTTTACTCTCAACTTCATTTGCTGTGACTAAGATTTACTAAAACTGGGCCATATTCTATGGCTTTGTCTTAGCTTCTCCACACCCTGATTTGATGTTAACCTTTTGTTCTGTTAATCAGAAAAAAACCCCAACAAAAACCCAGTATGAAGCATTTTTTAACATTACTTAATTGATAAAGATATCAATGATGAAGATATAATTTTATTGTTGGTTGCTTCTTTGGAAAGTGTAAAGCTTCATGAAATGTGATTCCATATATTAGGCATGAGGAAAAGAGTAAACAAAAGGTAGAGATTACTAGAAGCTGGTTTTATGGGACAGAGTCAGATTCCAGATCACCTTTGTTAGCCTCAAATGAGAATATTAGGGTCCAGGTCTTTGTTATCTGAGGAATCTTAGAACTGCCTGGTGTGATGATCTCCAGGCACTCTGGAAAGGGATGGTACTCTTTGCCTCTTTTTTAAAAAGTTAGTAAATGAATCAGTCTTTTCTTCTCACATTTGTATTCACTGTATGCAACCTTCTTCAAGGGCTGTGCAGTCTAAAGGATGAAGACCACAACTAGAATCTTCACGGGCAACTGGGAATCTGTTTCCTGTTGTTTATCTGGCAGAACTGACAAAATCAGTCTTCTCATCTTTCTTCCTTAATTTCTCTCTCTGTCCCAAAACTGTGTGTAGAATAATTAGTTAGTGGGACTAATTCTGTTTTCATTTACACTAATGTCATTATGTGTGATACCTGCTGAGATCAATGAAATCAAATAAACCTGAAGAAACTGCTGAGGTCAGAATCATAGACAGTATTTGAAAACCAATCTTTCACCCAGGATCTAGACTTTTGTGGTTTTATTGTATTTCCTATGCATTCCCAGTGACCTCTTCCTCCCACCCCCTCCTCCCGCCCGCCTTTTCTGTGGGTATATGCAGCACTGCTTTTTGTCTTTTCTCAGTGACATTATTACATTGTTCAATGTCATTATCCCAGAAATGCAGCCATTTTAAAAAATGGGCAGGCAATTATGAAGCTTAACTGTACTACAACACTAACATTGCCCAGAACAAAATGAAGTTATTCCTTCTGCTGTTCTGCAACTATGGAGCAATTTTGAAATGCAGGAAGAGGGCACAGTTCTGCAGCTATGGGTTGAAGTTTTCTGGAGTGAGAAAAGGACCAGTGGTTTGAGCTGTCGGAGCTCTATTGAAGCATTTTTGCACAATTATTTCAAACTTAATTTTGATATATTTTCTGGTTTTTGATTGGTCACTTTAACGTAAACTTCAAAATCAAGACAGCTTTCTTGTGTTTTAAAGTTAACACAATTGAAATGAATCCTTCGTTTACTCATTTTTTCTTGGACACATTGTATTTTTCTAAAACTATTTTTAGTCTGAAGTGTATTTTTAATGCTCGTATTGGCTTCACTTGTTCATATCATTTTTATCTCCTAACCTACTACAAGTTTATTATTATCATTACAGTAATGTGGTGACCAGAACGGAACACAAAACTCTCAAATCCCTGCCAGAGCCTTATATAATAGGAGAACAATGGATGAATGTTGTTAATTTTAAATGCAAAATTATAAATCAATTACAGTGATGGCAAAAGCCCTTTGTGACATGCCACAATTTACTTTCAAAGACATTTAAACCTATTTCATATGCTGAACAATCTGTAATAAATTATGATTTTTTTTTTCTTCTGAAATGAAGCTATAATTATGACAGTTGAATTCTTGTTCTAAGAAATAAGGTGGCATTTAATTCCTTGAGAACAAATGACACTCACAAAAGAACAGTTAATTATTCTCAGCTGCGAAAAAAAAGGCGGGGGTAGGGAGAGGGAAGAAAAAAAGTATGAAAGAGAATGTGATAGCACTTTATGTGAAGTGTCTATTAATGAAACGAAAGCTGTACTACAATTGAACTTCGCTTGGTGTCTATGTGATTGAGTAACAATCTTTAGGTCCAACCCTTCCCATAAAATCAAACACACATTCAGAGTAGGAGTACAATGAAGGGATGTAGCTTCAGGAAATGTTACATCTCTCTCAGCAAACCTTCAATATGCAAAGAACTAAATGCAGAAAAAATCTGACACCAATCATATGGGCAAGACAAACCCCTAAGTCATCTCTGCAGTTCCAAGCTCTGTTTCAACTGTACCATGCTACAATTAGTCCCAATACATCTTAATTTTCATGCTTAGTATTTGAATAAGATGAATCATTTTGACTTCTGCCAATATTCACAGGGCAGTAAAGGGGGATGCTAACCAGTCAGCTCCCTCATGCTACAAATATGTGACCATGTGCTTCACTCTTCTTGCATGCGTAGCTCCCACCACGATTGGTGGGACCACACAAGGGTCATAGGATAAGGGACTTGCTGAATCCAGAGTTTCTTCCCTGAAAGTACTAATCATCCCGATTTCCTGCTGTATCTTTTCGGTAACCAATTCACAGCTGAGTGTATTAGCATAGGTTGGGCAACATCTCACATTTTCAGATCTCTCTTCTTGGTGAAGAGTTGCAAGTCTTGTTAATCTACCTCCCTTCCTCAGGGAAGAGAGATGTTTCAGAAGGGCCATGCTATCTAAAATATAGTGGGAACAACACAGTTGTGTGTAAAACAAGGCCTAATGCACTGAGTTACATTAATGTTAAATCAAATATGATTGGATTAATTCTGTTTCATTTTATCTTCCATGCATGTGTGGTGCTGGCAGAATTTCAGAGCTTTAAGAAAAATTGATGGAGAACTATGTGGAAATAATATCAGCAAAAAGACTTTTGTATCAGGTCTTTCTGCTATCTGGTAAGGGGTGTACAGTCTAAAATTTGGAGGATATAATGTATTTCTTAATATCTGTAGTTTTTATATTGCTCATGAAATGTATGAAAATTAATTGATCATGCAGTGTGAGAGGCACTGGATATTTCAACTGCCAATTATTCCTCTGGGAAAAAGCAGACTTTCCATAAGACTTTCACCACAACAAAGCACATGAGAAAACCCAGTTGATTTCTAATATGGAAAAAGGAGGTGCTGTTAATAATGTAAAAGTACACACTTTAAAATAATGTGCACATATTTTTCATTTTGTCATCTTTATATTCAAATCTGGTTAAATCCCTTGGTAGAATGACGTAGTAGAACAGTGTTAGACCCATGTGGAAACTTACATGATTGGATATTTTATTTTATTTTCCTGCTATGTTCTGATAGCAAACAGAAGATTTATTAATGCAATGTAAAATATTCACTGGCAGGTAAAAGTGATTCTGTTAATGAACATGATTAGAACAGCAGCTGGAATACAGAAAATGCAGCGTTTGCAAGATCTCAGGAATTAATAGACCTTAAAATACTCAGGAAATCAATTAAAATACATCTTCAAGATTACAAAAATGTATGTGCATGTGTTTAACTTGAAAACGAACAATAAAAGAATAAACCCCATACTTCTTCGTCAAGAACATTTCAAAGTGCCTTTTCCTGACCACTGCAGAGCTTGCCAAAAGATTTGGGTAACAGATATTTTTCCACTGCTTTTAATTGGGAAGGTACACTGCCAGCGAGAGCTTGAGGTAGTTGGAAGCTTGCACTTCTCCCCTGTCCTCCCTCAGGGCATTCTCACACTGACTACCTATTTTCTGTACTTATAAGGTTATTTATATCCCTGCATGTGGGATAAATGCTCATTAAAATTGCTTTGCTGCAACTGCAGCTGGACTTGTTGGTGAGGGCTGGATAATCCCAGGCAAAGGAGGCTGGGTGCTGAGGGTGGTGGCATGGCCTCAGGGTGATGTCCCCACTGTCCTTGGCCCCATCCCATCTCCCCCAAGCAAAGACAGCAGGGCAGATCACTGATGAGCAGGGCAGATCAGTGATAGGACCAAATTTGTGGAGACCTGTGTCTCTGTTTTGCTGCTGCTGCTACCGTTGCCCTGCCGCTGAGCTGTCGGGGACCAGGCTGTCTGTGGCTGGGGACCATCAGCCCTCCTGATTGCACCAACAGGAGCACAAGCCTTGTCTCCAGAGGCTGGTCTGAAGAAAGTGGGAGCTGGAAGAAACATCAGATTAAACAGGTGCTTTGTACAGCAAATTTCCATGTCAGGTTTGGATCATGGGAACTGGCTCTCTGGTGAGGGAGCTCTAAGGCACCTGGGGGACACAGCAGGTGCTCACTTCCCTGGCCATGCAGCCAGAGCCACCATTTCAAGCGCAGATTGGGACCAGCTGAGCCTGCCACCGCTACATCATCCAGCCAAATGAGGTTGTGTTTTGATAGGACCACTTGATTTCCCTCTGTTTCCCTGAGACTGGCTACCTCACAAGTATAGGAAACATTTTCCCAGACAATCAGATGTGGTGGGTTTTTTTAACTAAATGTAATAGCAAATATTTTTTACTCTGTGGATTTTTAGTTCCACTTTCTCTTCTTCAACTGTATGTCACTGTAGAGCTCTATCCCTGTGAAACAGGAAATTGGTCTGTGCTGTTCTTTCTCGTGTAGTCAGTACAGAAAAGTTATGGATGTGATTGTGCTTTTCTTTACAACTGTTAAGCCTTTTAGCCTTTCTTGGCTCCTGCGGGAGTGAGGTTAGCGCTCTGAAAAAGTGAGAATGAAAGGTGATATCCCTCGCTTATTGACATTTCTGGTCCAGCACAAACACCAGCATGAATCCCTGTGTCAACCTATTTATTTGTTTATCCAAAAATAGCATCTCTCAGGAAAAACCAGTGAAACAATAATAGGCATTCCCTTTTTAATCACCTATGGACCTCGAAACACAATCACCTTCCCTTGAGACATGCTGCAGATTTGGCAGTTTTATTTTTAGCACATTTATCAATCAAGAAATTGGATTTGAGCCTGAAAGAGATGTCTGCTTTTATAATGCACTCGTTATTACCTGATTATTGGTATAAGGCAATCTGCTTTATGTCAATAGCTAGAGTCAGAATTGTTTGGAGTGCAACAGGATCTGAAAGATATAATGCCATCAAGCAGTTTGCTTAAGACTAGTACTTCAGGTGTCAAAAATGTGGTATTCAAACGTCAGTTACTCTTCCAGGGAAATTTGTTTTGAATCAGCATCCTGCTCCTTTTCTGTAACAGACCCCAATTAAAGGAGATTGCTATGTATTTCTACTTGAAAAAAATAAACCTAGTAAATCTATGCTTTTAGTGCTTTTTATGTACAATGAATCCCTTATTTATGCAAACATGATGAAAAGGAATTAGAGTGAGACAGAGTGTGCTCCTAATGAGTTTCACAATATATCATGTATTTCCCATGCAAGTGAATGAGGAAGGTGAAATACACAGAAGACTCAAGAGGTGCTGAAGTCCTCAAATTCCTCTGGAAGGAAGATTCACCACGAATTTTCTTTCCGTTTACACTTTCTCTCCTAAAGAAGATGCAGAAGGACAGTCATCAAACCATGAATAAAAGTCCCTGATTCAATGGGAAAGGAAACCCTGATGAGAGAGGTATGAACCTCAGTGGACCAGGGTAAAGCCCACACTACCCCCTTCCAGCACATACTGCAAGGGATCTGCTCTTTGCCCTCAAACTTCCCCTGAGGTGGGAAATATTTCAGAATAGGAACTGAGAAATGTTGCTGCCCATATGCACCATCATTCAGTCTTAGAACCATCTAATCATAGAAACACAGAACAATTTATGTAGGAAGGGATCTCTGGAGGTCATCAGTCCAACCTCTCTCAGAGGAATAATTAAATCATGTTGCTCAGGGCTGCATACTCTCCTGCCTTGAACACCTTTGAGGATGCAGGCTCACAGACTCTCTGGGCAGCGTGGTCTAATGCTTGACCACCATTACAGTAGAAAAAAATTCCCCTAATACTGAATCGGAATTTCCCATGTTCCAGCTTGTGTCTCTTGCTGCTCATCCCATCACCATGTACCTCCAAGAAGAGTCTGGCTCCCATCTTCTCTGTACCCTACAATATGGACAGCTGCAATGTCTCCCCTGAGCCCTCTCCTCTTGAAAATACTGCTTCCATCAGGGAAGTGCATAATAACATTTTTCTATGGGTGAAAGTGTGATTTCTATATTCTGCCCACAGTCTGTTCTCGATATCTATTCTGCACTGCTGTGAAAGAAGTTAAAATCCTGTTTTAGCCATAGGCTACCTCTTTAAGCTCTTTTAACAATGTTTTCTGATACTGCTTGTTCAATTCAGGATGCTTTCTTAATGTTTGTGCTTAGGTAAGCTATGACTATAGCAAATATGCTACCGATTTTTCAGATTAGTGGTGGAAAGAGAAAATATGAGGAAGAGTAATAATTTTGGGTAGAACTTAATATTTTACTAAACTGAAAAATATTTTGCTCATTTCATTCATCAGGAGAAGTATTAAAAGACCCAAAAAGACAAAGGAAGAAAGGAAACAGTGGCCAGTCTCACGAAGCCCTAGGATACAGTTGTTGAAATTTTTCATTAAGAAGATGGCATCTTACAATACTTCAACATTTTCCAGCTTTTTAACCCAAAACTTCAACTGTATTTTTCACAACTGTGTAACATGTTATGACTCACCCCGCCTTCCATTTTTTCAGGCAATAAATAATTTGCTTGGAAGATGTGAGTCAACTACTTCACAACCTTTTAGAAAGCTTCAGCTCATGCGACATCAGCACACAGGTGCATGGCTCTTGGTCTCCAGAGAAATCACATGGGAACCATCCTTGGAGCCTTTTTTGGCCCTTGGCATGTCTGCTTTTTAGTTTCATTTCAAAGAAGACAACTCAAAGCTTCTACAGAAGTAGAAATACTGAAAATGGGAATGACTTTAAGAATAGAGGTGCATCAGTAGTGAATATTTGTAAATGATTCCAACAGCATTCTTGGCATCTGGCTAGCAATTTCATGTAATCAGATTTCTCCTTTAGTTCCTGTTATGTTAACTGATTGGTTTGCGCATCTGAAAAATTGCATCTCACACTCTGTTCAGCTTCCAGGTTCTGGCTCATCATTGTAAAAACTGCACCGTGCAATATGGAAAGCTGGGCTTTTTAATGCAGGTTTTAACAATTGTAGTTAAATTATTTGGGGTGGAGGGAAAGACATATCCAAGGATAACACCTGTTTTGATGCAATTAAAGCCCTACAGCAGTATATGGATAAAATACTTTGAGAAAACCTTGCTCTGTAGAGTTTAAAATTACAGGACCAAAGGGGTTGTCAGTAGTTAGTCCCCAGAAAATAGATTGGTAAAGATGGAAGCAGATTGATTTCAACTATTGCCCAGGTGCAATGGAAGGTGTATGATGGTGACATTTAAAGACATAGAAGAGCAATTAGAGAGACAGGTGCTGCTTATGCTGAAGCTTGCCTGTTTTGGTGTACACAAACTGAGGTAAAACTGCTGGTGCAATGCAGTGGCTTTAAAACAGGATCAGTTAAGTTATTTTATTTTTAAAAATGATTGCCATTGATTTCTCTGTCCTTTCCTGCTCTAGTGTCCCTTAGTAACTGTCTCTGTGAAAGCCATAAATTCAGAATAAATTAAATTCAGCACAACTCTCCCCAAAACAAACTGTGTCCCATTTATTTCTTTGCCAAGTGCTCTCCTGCAGCAAACAAGTGCAGTTCTTAAATCTTTACAACATAGCCTGATGTTTTCCTGCAGAGAACACGTGGGGAAAATGTAGGTCCTTGCTGGCAGTGAGATTTTTTCCTCTTGTCTTCTGGCCTGGCTTGACATTCAATCTGGACCTGGCTTAAAGCATAATATTGTGTGCCCCAGGCTTGGGCTATTGTGCATACTCTTTCTTTCCTTTTTCCACACTCAAGATATGTCCTGTTCTCTGTGGTCCCAAGCTTCAGTCTAGGTGGACAGGGAGGAACTTGAAGCACTGTGTCGGGAGGAGATTCAAAGAAAAGGATGGGGAAAAGGTAGAATGTGGCGTGGGAGCCCACGAAGAGAGAAAGTGAGGCACTGACAGCGTTTTGTGGTAGGAGGGGCCCTGGTGCCTCAGTGAGAGTTTCCCGTGACGAGGCTGAAGTGTCTGGGGTACCTGAGCTCTGGACTGCAGAGTGCAGACTCCTTTTACCAAAAATTTTAAGAAATCTGTGCAAAAATAACCATGCAGTTTTTGCACTCCCTAAAGTCTGTGTCTGTAACCAGGTACTACTGCTTGTTTATTCACATCGAGAATCACAAAATGTGCTGAGTTGGAAGGGACCCACAAGTACCATTGAGTCCAGCTTCTGGCCCTGCCCAACTCCAGGACCATCACCAAGAGTCACACCATGTGCCTGGGAGTATCATCCAAATGCTTCTTGAACTCTGTCAGGCTTGGTGCTGTGACCGCTTCCTTGGGGAGCCTGTTCCAGCACCCAAACACCCTCTGGGTGAAGAACCTCTTTCTAATATCCAACCTAAACCTCCCCTGACACAACTGCAGGCCATTCCCTCGGGTCCTGTCAGTGGTCACCACAGACAAGATGTAAGGGTCTACCCCTCCTCTTTCCCTTATGAGGAAATTGTAACTTTCTAAAAAACAATAGAAACCAACTATCAAAAAAAGAAAAAGTCCTCCAGAAAAACCCCATTAACTTCCTGCTTGGATATAATTTGCTCCAACCACACATGGAAAGTATCTAATCTTTGTATTAAACTCAACCTCTGCAAATGGTCTGTAGTATCAATTGACAGTGCAGAAGAGTGAGAAAAGCATGCACAAAGAGCTACCCACTCCTCAGTTTAATTTTGGATCATTTTGTGATTCACTTGCTCTGACCCCAGCTGTTCACCTGGCTTTGTTATACTCCAGTTGTTTTATCTGTGAGTAAAGGCAAAATTAAGACATTGTCTCTCCAATTATAAAAATCCTAGATGGAAAAACATGTAATGGCTCTGCTGTTAGGAGGGGTGGAGAGGTCACTGACTAGACTGAGACAGAATGAGCTGAATTTATCTGTGATAATACTGGATTGGTTTTGTTGGAGTTAGGGCAGGAGTTGTTTTGCCCCGATATGTGTTGTTTTCTCCTTCCTTTGCTGGACTAGCTGGATCTGTCAGGGTTTAATCCAATTACTGATGACACTGGAGAAAAGCGCAGCAGAAGTGGGCTGGATGGAAGACATGTATTAACACAGAAAAATCTCATCTTTCCCCAAATCAGTCAGATGATAACAAATCCTGGGAACTGTCAAGGGCCTCTTATTTTGGTTCTTCAAATGATTCAGGGTTAATCAGTCCATTTGCAATCGTTTAACTGATAAAAGCACAGTAAACAAAGGAGCTGGTTGCAGTTCTGAACAGGAATTGAAAGCAACTAATTTTTTTCTATCCAGTTTGCTTAGAGCTTGAAACACACTGACAGAAAACACAAAGTTTGGGTTAAAAGAGGTGTCAGTTATGAGTGATATTTGCAAGGCTCCCATGAACTAAAGAGAAAAGAGTTATGCAGAGCCACCAACAAGTTTGTTTCCAAGGGCTTCAATGGAGAAATATTGCTAATATGTTTAACTCACTCATTCTGTTAAAATGAAACATTTGTAGTTATTTTCTTATTTCCAGTGATTTTTATCCTATTTGCAAGTCTAACATATGCACATAACATTAAGTGAGCAATACCTAAACAACTTGCCGCCTTGATGTGTTTAGGATTTTGCTTGGCCCTATATGTGGGTTGTCTGGTGGCACTGATGGTTTGTGTTTCTACTTCTTGCTCATGTTCAGGCAGCCACAAGAATGAAAAGTTTGAACAGTTGAACAAATATGCCCAAATACCCATTCAAAATGCATATGTGTGACTTGGCAATTTTTCTTTCCCTTGTGGGGATATCCTGAGTCAAGAGGTACACAAATGCTGGTAAAAATTGCAAACTCAGGTATTTACCAATGCTGCTGGGGTTCACACAGCTTTACTCACCCTGGTCCCCTCAAACTGCCTTCCTGTTTCTTGTGTGGTTTAAACAGTGATTCATTCCCTAATAAGGCTGTTTCCAACAGCTGTAATTGCTTAAGATATGCAGATTTCTTATCCCTGTGACCCACTTGAGAACCCTTTGAAGTTGATTAGTCCCGTGTGGGTATGAAGGTATGAAAAAAGTAAATCCTTAGCCAGGTCTGGGGAAGTGTTTCACCTTTGTGTCACAGGCAATTGACTGACTATCATTTCTAGAATTCACTGTTGTGACTTTTGGCAGTTTCAATTTAAGTCATAGGTGATAATGAGGCTGGTTCAAACCCGTGGACGAGGTCTTTCTGTGGAGATGCTGCCTCTTTTAGACAGCTGGTAAAAAAAGCATTTTGTAGTTATGACTGATGTCTGTTCAGTTACTATATTTAAAGTCTAATAGACTTTTAGAAATACTGTCTTATCCAGCAGGATTTAACTTCATTAGTTTTGAAACAGGAGAGAAATGTTAGTCAATGTGCAGTCTTTGATTATGCTCTGGGGAATTTCCTAGGGTTAAATTAACCACAGGGGAACTCTACTCTTGTTTTTTGAATGCCAGTGAAACATACTGAGAAATACAGGGGAAAAAATAACTATAATTTTGAAATGTAAAAACTATAAAGTTCATTTTATGTGTAATCCCTAGTGCACAATCAGTTCTGTATACTTGCACCATTTAAAGTTAATGATACCATATATTTTATATTTTGTTTTTGCTTTATAAAAAAAGTCACACCACCAGCAATAGTATTTGACCATAAAGGGACATTCAGAAAACTACCATTTCACCAGACTTGGTATAAATTCAGGAGGGAGATAATTTGGCCACTAAATGTCTTGCTTTATCCACAGCATCATTGGAGAATTACTCTCCCGAATCACTTTCATCCCCTAGCTGCTGACAATTTAGCAGTGCTGCTTGCCTTTAATTAATCTCTTTGAATTTACATGTAGAAGGTCGGTGTCAATGACTCCGGCAGAATAAGCAGAAATTTTTGTCCAAAAAATATGTTTTGGAAGATGTGGTGTGATTGGAATCAAAAGCCTTTTTTGACAAGTTTTTTATGCTATATTTGGAAAATATGAAATGTAAGAGTTTACAATTTCATATATCAACAAAGATTTCAGTAATTTCATTTCTAATAATGAAAATTACCCAGTTTTGGTTTTCTTTTCATCTGATGATTTTCCTTCTATCTCCTCATCCTGCTAATTTCAAATGGAAAAGGAAGTGTGGAGTGCAGAAATACAGAATAAAACATCTAAAAATGAAGAAATCTTTCCTTGCTCACAAATGGCAAAAAAATATAAAAAATCCTGTGAATTTATGTTTTCTTCCATTCAGCCATCTTAAAAATGTTCCCCTCTTTTGTAGTGAAAAACAAGTTGAGGAAAATGTGAAAATCCATACTTTTAAAGTTAATATTTTTACATTTTTAAACCCAACCTAATCCTTGAGTCAGCACGAGTCAGCTTTTTAAGCAATGCAAAAGAAACACAATTTCATTGTTCAAAAATATCATCAAAATAAATTAAAACTGGTAAAAGTTTTCCTTTATTTTCTCTATTTTCTTAATGTGCATGTAAAGTAGGATTTCTGTCCAATAGGTACAGAGCCTGAGTAGGAACTGGATTATGCATGAGACCAAGAAAGAAACCGAGGAAAACGTATTTCTTCTCAAATAGCATATACTATTTAATGCAGAAACATCTAACTAATCCCTAGACTGCTCTTTTTTTTTTTTTGCTCTGTTGTAGAGATACATGCTACTATCTTTATTACCTTTTCTCTTGCCTGATCTTCTGCTAAAATTTGAAACAAACAGTAAAATTATCTTCTTGCAAGACACACATGAAAACCATAACCCTAAAAAACATATTGGCGTGTACATCCTATGGAAGAAACGTGCTGTGGGCTTGGAGCTCAATGCTAGCTGGATGCAGCTCTACTTTGTAAAAGCAGGACATGTCTCACATGGCATATCTAGTGAAAGGAAAAGCTCGACGTTAACAACTGCCAGTACTGTAGGAGATTGTTCTATAACAATGCAGATGAATGTCGGCCAGGTACAGAGAAAGCATGGGTCTGAAATTTCTAATCTGTGCTATTTAAGCATGTGAGACTAGTGGCTTGCCTCCTTCATTTAGTTATCCCTCTGCAATTTCATAGCTTCTCTAATTTCTTGTGATCTGTGCCCTTTTTGAATAGAATTCACATTGCACTTAGCTTTTACCTAATGTATATCCATTTACGGCTGCCAGAAAGATGGTATTTCACCATTTTCCAGACTATGTGGAAGTTGGCTGCCATTTTCTCCTGTTGGGGTAATAGGAGATGCTTCTGGCAGTCTTCATCCACACCTACGCTCCTATTTCAGTACAATATCCTTACAGCAGCATATAGACTTCAGAACAGACTTGGCAAACCTCTTTCCTGAGAAAAAGCTGAACCACAATACCAAATGAGAAACAGAGAATGGCAATACATTTTTCAAGACTGATTCGGATGGCCTAGGGTAGTTTATGATTTCATTGTCATTATTTCAACCTCACACATCCTTCTAAGTTAGGATGTACAATATTGCTCCATTCTAGAGAAGGAAAAACAATTAGTTGATTTAAATCAGTCCTAAAGAAGAATGATTCGACACTTGAGCTTCAAACCAGAACTTCATTATGCCTGGCTTTATGAGGAGTCTGTAGCTGCAGCTCAAATAACATACCTTTCCCTCTAGTGCTCTTGCACAAAGAACAGAAAATGATCAGAAAAAAAGTAGTCCTTGATCTGGAAACTAGATAACTAAGGAAAACTAAGGGTCATCTTGAATATAAAGGCGTGCATGTAAGAAAGAAAATGGTCAATATCAAGCAATACCAGAGAGATCCTGGGATGAAGTTAAGATAGTGTAATGGAAAAGAACAGTGAAAGAAGAGACTGTGAAAAGAATACTGACTATGCTAAAATAAATATTTCTTTTTTAGATGCTGGAAAGCGATATGGTCATGTAATCTGCATATTGCCATCACAGTTGCTATAGCGAGTGTAATCTACTGTATTTTTTTACCACCAGGGAGACTGTTGCAACAGACAGGGAGCTACATTAGGAAGTTGTGCTTAACAAGTCATGTGTGATTTTACTGTCAAACTGCAAAGTGCCGCTCTCCTATGGAAGAAGGCTGTGAGTACTTTCGAGGAGTTGATAAACACCACATGATGCAGCTTTCTGGGAAAAACAGAATCCTTTGAAGCATTTCCAGCAAAATCCTTGGAGAGACAAAGCATATTTTCAGATGCATGATTCTAGGTTAAACAGCTATGTCCCCCACTTGTTTACAAAGCAGCTCGACAGCTGCTGTGAGCCACTAGCCCCCTTTGGACAGACAGGATACATTTGGATCTGTCACAGCGAGCCATGGTGTGCCTTTGCTGCATTACTCTGTAAAGATCTCATCGGAGATCTGCTGCTAGCAGGGCTAAAAGCCTCACCAGCTTTAAGAGCGGCAGATGATTAGTTTCAATCCCACTTCAAGTTTTCTTGTTGCTTTTAACTCTGAAGTTGCAGGGAATGTTTTTACTGATTAAATTGGTCCTGGGAAAGCCGTACCCTGCTTTATGCATGAGGAATAAGATATAAAAATAAACAGCAGCAGCTGGTTATTGTCAGGAAAAGGGTTCTTTAACAGAAGAGAAGAAAGACCTGTGTGTCTGTTTAGGCACAGGGATGCGGTGTCCGGTTTGAAATTAAAAAGTTTCATTAAAAGAGCAGAGTAAAGGTTGGTGTTGCAGCTGTCCTTCAACATTTGGGAAATCAGGCTGAGTGATGCAGTTTCTGAGCTGTGAAGCCTAACCTCATCTCCCGAAAATTCTGATGGAAACAAGCCCAACCAAGGGCACCTTGTAAACACTGACTGGACAACCTGTCTCAGGGAGTGGAGGGGACAGAGATTGAAATCTCATTTTGTAAATAAAGACACATACCTTGGTATGGCTTTGCTCCTATGGATGGATGTAAAGGTAATTTAGTAAGCTCGGTGCACCCCTCTAAATCACAAGGATCTCTTCTGGTCACCAAACAAGGACTAGTTGGCAATTTCTCCTCTCTACTTCTCCCTTTCCAGTTCTCCCTTTCCTCTTTCTGCCATGCTGCTGACATGGCCATGCTGCTGCTGGGGACTGAGAGGGGAGCAGGACAGGAACAGCACCCGGAAGGGCCATCTGCCTCCCACTGCACCTCTTGGCAGCCTGATGGCATGGCCAAAAGATGGATGCAAGGGAATGGTCTATGGCTGTCTTACTGCTCTGCTTGGTTTTCCTGCTAAATAGCTCATGATAAATTCTTCTTACAAAATATTGCTTGTCCAGCAGCCCTTCTACATCCTCCTTATAAAGGCTGTAGTGGGCCTTTACCCAGCGTAACATGCTATTTGATGCCTTTAAGCCTATATAATGTCCCACTGTAGGTACTGCTGCTTACCTCTGTGCAACATATCCCTAAGCTCTTCTTCCCTGGAAATGTTTTCCCTCTAACCAAGGCAAAGGAAATCGGTGGAGACAATAAATCTCTCTGCTGAGGAGAGTGGCAGCAGATCCTCTGCCTCTGAAGCCCACAAATCACAGGCATCAGGTCCCTTGCAGTCAGCAACAATACTGTTTCCTTTGCCCTCCTTACCAGAGACTGGTCACAGCAAAAATTATTGCTGATGGCATCTGACAGTTCTACATCACGTTCTGACATTAGCTTTTAGTTACTGGTTCTTTTTTAATAGCTGCCAGTGTGTTCAGTCAAATACCTGTCTGTCACCACAATCAGACAGACCTTAATGTGTCTGCATTATGGAAGAGGACCTCGGCATCTTTCCAGCACTTTATTATAGTCCCAGTATAGCTTTTTATCACGAATTCCTCATGCATAGCTGTCCCTGCTCCACTACAGAAATCTTCCAAGTTGGCAGCTCCAGTGTCTGCTGCCATTAATCTTCTCCAGGCTACAGAGAGCAGGGCACCAGGTGATTTATGGCAATTACCCGCTCTGATTCAGCAGAGCTCAGGTGAGTTGGGTTGAATTGTCATTGCTGGGATGAGTTTTGTCTCCAAGCAGGGTGCAAAATATGCCTCTGTACACCTGTGTTTACTTTCTTCCTTAAGCATTGTGAGTTAAACAAGAGGAGGGAATATGCTTTTTAAACACATTTTAGAATAGTATTGCAGTGGTGGTCCACTGGTAAGTAAAAGGTTTGACGCTTTGACAACCAATTCAGAATTAAAAGCTGTAATCAAATGTCTCTGTTAGTTGTGTGAAAACAATATTTTCCCTGGAAGGCTATAAAATGCACATCTTTCACCTGTGATTTCCCAGACTGTGTTCTGGTTTTAATTTTATGCATCATTCTCAGGTTTTACTTCCAATTTTCTATTTTTTGAACTGGCAGGGACCTGGAGTGATGCGCAGGAAATGAAGGTTGTGCCAAGCTGAGATCAGCAGTGATGCCTTGAGCCAATTAAGGAGCAATGTTAATGGGCTCTCAGTGAATCCTCCTAAGCCTTCCATGCCAGAAAAGATGAAGTCCACAACACAGAGCTGAGCTGAGCGTTTAATGTCCAGGAAAATAAGGGCAGATCTTCAAGTCTTCATTCTTAAGCAACTTCCCTACTGGTTGTGTTGAAAGGGAAGTGTATTCTATAGTACGAAGACATGAAACTGATTTCTCCTCTTATGAAGATTCATATCAATGCGTGAGTGTGTGTGTGCAGGTATGTGTCACAGCACCTCAACAGTTTATATCCACTGTGAATTTAGCTGACTTCTAAATTTCTTTTTCCCTGCTGCTACTTTTATTTATTTAATATCAGCGTGGGAAATGGAAAGTAAGATGAATCTTGTGATTAGGCTTATATATAGAGGAAAGGAAATGAATTTAGGAGGGAATATGTGTATCCAGTAGGCTTAGTGCATGCACTCTCTTGGAGAAGAGCTGTAGAAAGAAGTGGACCCAGCTGCAGGAGGAGCAGGGGCAGCTGAGGAGGGGCATTGGGGTACCTGCCCACCAAGAGGTTTGGGGAGAGTGGCGTCTGGCCCATGGCTCTGCAGAGATGGGTCTACTCTGCCTTGCTGTACCTCTTTGTTTCCGTGTGGGAAATCATAGGGGTGAATTGCAACTCAGAAATCATACTGATGTGTTTATTTGGGAATAAAAAATGGCTTTTTCTTTCTTAGCTTGAGCTGTTTTCAAAGCAGCCTAAGTTAAGCTGGAAAAATGTGGTCGTTCTGGAATGCAAATCTGTGAGGGCCTTATAGGAATATAAATATAGCATCTTATCTTTTACTGTTCTATACTCCCACACAGACAAGCCCGGAGGCAAGTGAAAAAAATGAAGGCTGGGCTACTCATGATACCCCTGGCATCAGCTCCAGTCACACGCGGGTGTGTGGGCAGCTGGAGCCGACATATGCTAATAGTGATCAACATATGTATGTGGAGCTCGGCCACACAGAGCTGCAGCACAAAGAGCCTGGGTGAAGTGACATTTACCAGTGCATCCTTTGACCACTGAGCTTGCTGTTAAATGCTATGCCTGATCCATGCTGTGAAAATATATGAGCTGGACTTCGGTGGTCCTTGTAAGTCCCTTCCAACTCAGGATATTCTATGTTCCTATGAATATGTAATCAACCTGGTGCTCCTTTTAATGTGTAGCCATGGTTTTCCTCTGAGGTGCCTTGAATGAAAGCCTAGTTTCTGTACAGCCTGCTCAGAGCAGGTGAATTCACGGCGTAAAGGAGTTTTTGTGCTATATTTCTTCCCATTGGCTGATTATTGTGTGAGAACCAGGCATGCCCTACCAGATATGGAACTGAGACCTTCCAGCATCCTCACTGCTTTGGGGTTTCCAGGCCTCTCATGGTATTTGAGGTAGTACAAAGCAGCTGGGTAACAGTGCTCTCAGAAGCAATTCTATTTTTTAAACACTTCACTCTTTTAGCTGTCTAGGGCCATCTCCAACCCAAAGCCCTGCCATAATCTGATGGCATGCTGGGGCTTGTTTACAAGATAGACTAACAGCTGCTTTCCTCTCATCCACTGCTCCTGCTTCGAACTTGAAATAGGAATTATCTGTGTGTGTCAGAACCAGGAGAGTAAAAGCCTCCTTGGAGATGCCCTTTGGGCCTCTCTTTCTGCTACCTTGCAAACGTATTTCTATTTTCAGAGATGGTAACCCAGCACCTAATCTTCCACAGGCACATGTATTGCTCCCCAGGAGGCATGCTAGGAATGAAGGAACTGATTTTTTTTTTAACCCCCCCCTCCATGGGTTAGCCTACCTCTGCTTATCAGCCCACCTCAGCACTTGGTGTTTGAAATCTAGATCAGAATTTTTTGGCTTCCAGGTCCTGCACATGGTTTTTCAGCAGTGGCCTCATTTGCTTTCAAAGCAGTTGAGTAAAAATGCATCCATTTTGGGGTTTGTGCATCTGTAGGCAGAAATATAAGAAGACAGGTCTTATTATTTTTTTTTCTGAACTGATGTTTAGTGACTGTATTAAAAGGCCACACACAAGCTCCTCTCATATTTGCATATCAATACTTAGCCTATTAGAATCCAATGAAGTGAAGGTCTTGCAGTACATACCCTCTCACAGCGTGACGCTCAGGCTTCCCATGACATCCTTTCTTCAGCTTTCATGTCAGTGAATATTATATTGTGATGCCTTGAAGCCAGGATAAACTGAGGCTGTTAAATGTTCAGATGTATGCTCAATCTGTGAAGCTTGCAGCTGCTCCACTCTTTTGATAATGCTAGTAAGCAAAATTAGTAAATAAAATAAATGCTTAAGGTTCATTTGCTGCACACCCCAATACATGAATGAGAATAGAGTCGAGGACATCAAAGAAAGATAAAAAACAGGCTAGTAATAACATGTTCCCCTTAGGCCTACTGCTTAACCTAAATGTTGTGTTAAAGGGATAAATGAGTGAACTGAATTATTATACACAGTTAAAAGCCAGGAATGAGATTTGAGATCACACCCCTGTTAGTAAGATAAACATTATCTCCATAAGACAAAACCCAGTAAATATTTAGCTGAGAAAATGGGTCATATTTAACATATTCATGAATTTTGCATATTACTTGTCTATACAGGTAAATAACAAAATTCTGAAGTGGCCCAGGAAGCTGGACTAAGGTCACCCTCCTCCCCTCATGCTCCACCCAGCCCTTGCTTGTTTTGGTGCCCCGAGAAGTGGCAAATCTGCCTGCGGTTGAAATAAGATAGAAAGGCTGACTGGGAAAGGTAGTTTTCAAGAGATCTGAAGGGCAGAGAAGAAACCAAACCTATGTGTTAACAACCATGAAGGGACAATAGAGGGATGGGGATGAGGTGTCACTGAAGATACCATCAGCTCAAGGTGGCTGTGACTGACGAGGAAAAGGACAGAAAGAGCTAAGGTGTTAAGATGAGTGTGGCATGAAGGATGGGGCCACCTACTTTGGCTGAGGGAGGGTACGTGAAGGATTGGAGGGGGACTCCCAAATGCCACATTTAGATGGAGAAGGAAGGTGTCTCCAGCAGATTGTCTCAAGGCTCCCACCTTCCCAGAGCTGCAGCATTGCCTGAAAGCTCGTGGCCACCCTTCTCTCTCCTGCTATCCTGTGGATCAAGGAGAGGAGCACTGCCTTATGTACATATGCTGCTAACTCACACTCCTGCTGGTTTAAAATGTTTGAAGATGCACATCCCAGAAGTTAGGTGCTTGAAAAAAGTTCCTCAAGGGGGCTCGCAGAATTGGACTAATGAGGCAAACTTAAATAATGGTGATCATAAGAATGGCCAGAGGAAAAAATCTGTAGCAATGAAAGTCGTTAGTAGCATCACTTGTGGAATGATCCCGAGGTACACGTGTGAAAACAAATGTCCCAAAAGGGAGTGGACTGAGAAGCTCCTTGTGAGCCTCCAACCACACTCAGAGCTGTAGTGCTGAACTGCAGTTATTACCTGCACTGTTTTGATTAAGTACCTTAGAGAAACTCCAGCAAGACTTCAGAAAATAAAGGTGCTACTGCCACAAGCACTGGCCCCCTGGCAGAAAACTGCCTTCTAGAGAACTGAAGTTAAGCACATGAATTACTTTGACCTGAAAGAAAAGAGCTACTTTCTGTGAGGAGGTATTTGAAAAAAAAATAAAATTTCTGTTTCTGTTTTCTACAAAGACAGAGGAGTTAGTATGTTCCAACAGGTGCAGAAGTTGTATGTTTTTTAAAGAATATAAGAAAAATAACCCAGTAGAGATATTAAATAAATCTAAAAGTGATTTTCCATGGAGTATAGAGAAGAAAAAGATAAATGAACTACTGCAGATGATACCACTAGAACTGCTGATTGGAGAAGGCTGCATTTCCCTTTCATAGCCTGTGCTGCTTAAGGATGATATGACTCATGCCCCTGTGAAATATTCACCTCTACTTAAACCCTCCATCTCCTCTTTACTATAAAGTTAATTAATTTTAAAAACCCCCTCGTACTAGGAGTATCAATGGCAGAATAATGGATTGCCTTGGGAAAGGTGATCAGATAGGCTGCAGTTTTAAAAAGGTCAGGTGATGTACTAATATGAAAAATAGGATCCAGCAACAGACATATTTAGGAATATGCTTTCTCATAAAAAGGGACTGATTGTATCCAAAAACTGCTTAATACAGAGGAAATGGAGCAAGAAAGCACAGTATTATTGCAATCAATACTGGAGTTGAAGACTGTGTTTTAAAAAATAAAAAAGCACCTGGAGTTAAAAGTTAATTCATCAAATTTCTCTCATCTAAAGTACATGGTCTTTTTTTTTTTTGTTCCCTCTGCTGTTTGAATGTACCATCTAGTTTTAACACTAACTCCTAATCTGATTTTATGTATGCTTAACTTTACACTCTATGAGTTCTCATTAAAATTCAAAATGTATAAATTCAAACACATGCTTAGTTCTTTACAGAATTAGGGTTGCATGTTGTGAAATGCATATGGTATATAATACAGCTGTATTAAAGTTACAACAGAATTCCCAGCTGGATTTTCCTGGTCACTTTTGTTATTTTAACCAAGCTTTAAAGATTGTGCTACATGTTAAAATCTTAGTTGGAATTTTAAAAGTGAAAAAAACATGACTAAAAAAAATTAACTTTGACAAATGCAAGTAATTTTCCCATTGTGAAGTTAGGCATGAGAAACTTACAGTTATATGAAATGTATTTGAGAATTTATCCCGGATTTTCCCAAATCTTATTGATAAGCAGTTCACCAGGAATGCTCAGTGTATGGCATTTTGGTTGCTTCTCAGCTTTGCCTGGACAAGTAAGTCACAACTTTCACCAGACTTTTTAAAAAATTAGTCACTGGTATTCCTGTAAATCTGTACTTAGCCACTGCCCTGCAGTGTTGGAATATCTGTGTCTTAATTTTCCTGTCTTATCTAATATCAGTATGGGTATTTCAATTTTCCACAGAAGTGCATAACTTTTTTTCCTAATCCTGCCATGCTATTGGCCTTAGTGACAAGAATGTCATTTACAGAAATCTCACATTATGTCACTCCCTTTCCTCACTTGAGTGTGTTGGCAGCCTGAGTGATGAAGAGTGGCTTCTGGTGGCTGCATTCAGTTTTGATGTGCCAATAGCAAGTAAAGAATGAGATAAAATAACAGAACTCTAACACACCTACTTAAGGATCTGTATATTAGTTGCCATTTAAGCCAGTTTTGAATACCTTTTGACAAATCCTCAGAAAGATGAGGGAGGAGTGACAAATGTGGCTGAAACGCAGTGTGAGGGGTCCTGTCTCAGCCCTCTTGGGATGAAAAATTCCAACTCCAGATCTCTCAAATCTGGCTTCAAGAATTAAATCTGCTCCATAGAGAAAGAAAGCAGACTAAGGATGGAAAAAATGAAAAAAAAACCCCAAACAAACACTGATTGCTTATAGGATCAAAGGAAAATTAAAACTAAAAGAGGGATTAAAAATTGAGTGAGTGTTTGGGAATATTGTTTTTGTGCAATACCCCTTGGCTATGAAAGACAGAATTAGAAAGATTTCGTCGAATTTCAGACCAGAAGGGGACCATTATTATCAGTTGCTCAGACTTTCACTCTGCTGTTAAGAATGCTGATGCAGCCAGCTTTGCCGTGAAGCATCCCCAAAGAGATGGCAGACTGAATGCTGAAGCCCACGGCCTGTTGGCCAGCACCACACTTTGAAGGCTGGAGGTGAAGCAGGTGAGGGCTCCCTCCCATAGTGTGTACAGACCCTGCTCGCATGCTTGTCTTCATGTGAGCATTTCCCCTTCTCTCATGGCTGCTCTCTGAGCTACCACGACCTTCTTACCTCTGCCCTAAGTTGATACCTTCTCCTCTTGCCCTCTTAGTCAAAAAGCTCGGAGAAAAACATTGCCTCACAAAGCTTCTGGGCATGGCTCTCCTCCAAAAACCCTTACCTGTTGGCTGCTGCTTGCTCTTTTGAAAAGCAAAGACAGTTTGTGCACTGTCAGGGGTGGGAAGCCAGTGGGTAAGGCTGCTCCATGGCAGCACAGATGGAAAAGACACCTTCTTCTCACTTGTTTTGCTTTACTTTGATTTGTCTCATCTTCTAAACATGCACAAATCAAGAAAGGACTTATAGGTACTACAATTTGTCTGTGTAGTATACTAAGACCTCTCCTCTCCATTGCTGGAAAAATACTTGCAAGAATTCTTTTGAACAGATTAATACCTGCTATAGCAGAAGAACTTCTACCTGAAAGCCAATGTAGTTTTAGAGCCAATAGGAGTACCACAGACATGGTATTTGTTCTCAGGCAACTGCAAGAGAAGTGTAGGCAACAGAACAAAGGACTCTATGTAACATTTGTTGATCTCGCCAAAGCTTTCGATACCGTGAGCAGAAAAGCTTTGTGGCAGATTCTGGATCGATTAGGATGTCCCCCCAAGTTTCTTAAAATGATCATCCTGCTTCATGAGGACCAGCACGGCCAAGTCAGATATGGCAGCGTACTTTCTGAGCCCTTTCAGATAACCAGTGGTGTGAAACAAGGCTGTGTTCTTGCACCAACACTGTTCACAATCTTCTTCAGCATGATGCTTCAAAGGGCCACAGGAGACCTCGATGAAGAAAACGGCATCTACATCCGATATCGTACCGATGGAAGCCTATTCAACCTAAGGCGACTGAAGGCTCATACTAAGACCTTAAATCATCTTGTCCGTGAGCTACTTTATGCTGATGATGCCGCCCTCGTTGCCCACACAGAAGTAGCTCTGCAACATTTAACATCCTGCTTTGCAGAGGCTGCTGAGCTTTTTGGGCTGGAAGTCAGCTTGAAGAAGACAGAAGTTCTCTATCAGCCTGCACCTGAAGAAGTCTTCCATCATCCCCATATCACCATTGGAGATTCAGAGCTCAAATCAGTCCAGCAATTTAATTACCTGGGAAGCATCATCTCCTGGGATGGTAAGATTGATGCAGAGATAGACAACAGGTTAGCAAAGGCATACAGAGCTTTCGGTAAACTCCATAAAAGAGTTTGGCGAAACAATCACTTGAAGAAAAGTACAAAGATCAGTGTTTATAGAGCCGTTGTACTGTCCACTCTTTTATATGGATCTGAATCTTGGGTCATTTACCGCCACCACTTACGACTCTTAGAACGCTTCCATCAACGCTGCCTCCGTACAATCCTAAACATCCACTGGAGAGATTATGTGACCAATACGTCTGTTCTTGAACAGGCAGGAGTTACGAGTATTGAGGCCATGTTGCTGCGAACGCAGCTGCGTTGGGCAGGGCACGTCTCCAGGATGAAGGACTACCGCCTCCCTAAGATTGTGCTCTATGGTAAACTTGCCACTGGCTGCCGCAAGAGAGGAGCCCTGAAGAGGAGATATAAGGACTCCCTGAAACAACATCTCAGCCTTGGCCATATTGATCACCATCACTGGTCTGCTCTGGCCTCCAATCGGGAGGCCTGGAGACACACTATCCACAACGCTGCTGCTTCTTTTGAGAATACACGCAGGATCACTCTCGAGGAGAAAAGACAATGCAGAAAGAACCTGTCGGTACCACCTGGGGAGTCATTCTGCTGTGCCTTTTGCAACCGGACTTGTCTGTCTCACATTGGCCTTTTTAGCCATCAGCGCGCTTGCGTGGGTAGAGTCCTTCACAAATCTTCGTTCGCGAAGCCTAGCCATGATGATGATGATGATACTAAGACCTAATTAGAGCTCTGGTTTGGTCTGCAGGAATCAACGGTGGGATCTCCGAGCCTTTCCCTTCCCTGTCCCAGCTGTGTGCTTATGCTGCCTGTGCTTCTGGAGCAGCACTTGCCATGGAAAAGCATTTCAGTGATTTTTCAGCTCATCTTAATGTTTTGCACATTCCTTTTAGCCACTGCAGTGAAGATTTTGATGAAGTTTTTATATGTAGCAATAACAGATTTTGTCTTCTATTTTACAACACATGCTAACAGCTGTTTACAAAGTAGTGACGGTGGAATGCAGTCCAGTGGGTATACTGACTATTCATTTATCCAGAGGGATTACACTGTGGTGAATAGCATTTGGACTTCAATTTAGTATGCATCCAGCCGAATTATGCGATTAGCTGATATGCAATAAACCAGAACAGAAACACATGCAGTCAAATGGTGCCAGATAAAAAACATATGATTCTTATACGGCTTCTTATAATATTGTACACTTAAATCATAAATACATAGTTATATGGAATTTGGCTATCTTGCCACATATTTATACTTTTGGTGCACTGTGTACACATATCTGTATATGTGTAGAGCTGCACTGATTTCAGGTTCACTATGTTACCCATTGAACTATTTTATTTTGTTGTTTTACTTGAACTATACAAGGCTTCAAATGCTGGAAAAAAGCGATGTTTTTATGTCACTTAAAAAATGACATAAGACTGAAAAGGAAGTCTTTTATTAAAAAGAAGTTTCAGAGAAAACTCCTCTCCCAGCAGAAAGTTTGTAGTGATTTTTAAGAACAATGAGAAAGAAGAAGGTTTCTGGTTAGTACTAGGATTTTTTACAGTTATGGGGATGCTCCTCCCCACATCTCAGCCCCCCTGGCAGTGCTGCCTCTGCCTAGGATGGAGGGGATGGGGACAGCCTACCTCTTTCCCTTGCCTTGCTGCAAGGGAAGAGGGCAGAAAGAACCCTGAGCAGAATTTTTGTCTCCAATCACCCCTAGCAGGCTGCTGAGCCCAGGGAAGAGAGCAAATAGGGGAGGGAACTGAGTTGAGAGGTTTGCCAGCTTGCCAGAGGCTCCTGAATGAATTACATCCTTTATACTGTCATGGGACTGACCACAGTTCCCACCACCAGCCTGCTCATCATGAGAAACCAAGGGGTGGCAACTCTGTCCTACTGACCAGCTGTGGGCAGAAGCTGGATTTTGACATATAACATGTATGAACTTGGCTAAAATGAAGTCATGAGTGTAACAAACAGGGAATCCTAAACCGAGGGATGCTGCTTAATCCACCGGCACACAACCATCCTGCCTGCACACAGGAGTAAGATCATTTCCATCCCTCTCCCCGCAAGAAGGACCGTGTTGTTACCTTTTCAGCTTTATTGCTTTGCTTGATATTAAAGTGATCCGTGCATTGGCAAAGCTCAGAAGGAAAGAAGCCATTCCTTGTTTTCTTGTTTCATAGGACACAAGGCATTGACCAGGTTAAATAAAATGACTGTGAAGAAATAGTGAACAACTAGCATGGTTATCACTCTTCATCCTTTGTACCATGTGAGGCTGGAGCCTCATGGGAAAAAACATGTACAGAGGTAATTAAAACTATATGGATGTATATGCCTAAGTAGGCCAAAGTATAGCTGTAGGCAATTCTTCCAAAACGGTACAGTAGTAAAGTTCTTAGCCTCAACATGAGACTTAGATTATACAGGAACAAACCCACGTGATCCCAAGTGTGTAAACAAATAGATTTAGGTAACAAAATACAATTTTGTTAAACATGCAACAGGAAAATATGTAAAACAGTAATTAAAAATGTTATAATGCAACTAATGTATTTGAAGGAATTATAACGATAAAAGATTGTTGAATAGCTTTTATTTCTTAAAGTGTTTTCCTTTCTCACAGATGAAAATAAGTAAGCTGAGCTCCTTCTCTGCCTTTCAACAGCTTAAAAAAATAGTAGGCTTTATATGAAAAAAAAATAAATTAATTCTTACAAATATTTATCTAGCTTAGTTTTTAATTTGCAATGTGAATTTACACCAGTCCTTCAGAACAGCTGGAAGTCTGTAGTCTATTCTGTACATAACTACATGTATTTATTTTTTCCATATTTGCATTTTCTGGAAATTTTGCAGTACATTTTTAAAATATTTTCATGTATTTTCAATACAGAAATGTGCAGAAAACGATGGACAGTGAATACCTATGTATTACGTGATATTCTAAAACCATGTTTCCAAATGCATTTATCTGAATTCAAGCTGTGACTTAATAGCTGTAGCTGTATCAACACTGTATCAGTTTACCAGAGGAGGAAAATATATGAAATGAGACATAACCTACTAAGGTCACTTCAGGGGCTATCACTGAGCGGAAAATAAATGCTAATATTTTCAGATTTAACATGGGTAAGCTAGTCAGAACCAATAGTTTGGGGCTGAATTCTGAAATGCCCTCGGTGAAAGCAACGCAAGGGGGATGGTCAGTGACATGGAATTATTAAAAGATAGGGTGGAGCCAAGCCCAGCCATATGGTGAATGCCATAACCGGGGCAGACCTGTCATGGCCAAGCAAGCTGGGAAAGCAGGCGAAAACAAATTGTCCTGAAAGAACAACATGCATCCCGCCATGAAGAAACGAGGGCAGAGGGCTGTGGGCAACGCATTGGCCAGTGACTGACACTTGCACTGATGAAAGACAACACTGGAAGTTGAGCCCCGGCTATGCAAAGTTGATTAGGGTAGATGGGACCCTTCATCATGCCTTAAAAAATCATCACAGCTCAAAACACTCACTTCCAATATGCCCAGTAAAACCCTCGGTCATTCACACAAGTTGGATGAGTAACATATCTATCAGCAAAATAGCTGCATAACTGGGTGCATCAGACGTAGCTGATCATAACATACAAACCCCAGAGTTCTTTCTACCAACAAAAGATGTGAGGGTCTCTGTCTTACTGCAACTAAGACATTCTTCATGTGCATTCTTCATATTTCTTCAGTTGTACATTTTGGTGAAAAAATTTATACCTTAAAATGCATAAACGTGTTTGCATTTTGGTAAGTAGTATAGTCAACAGAGTCATTAACTAGATATTTAATTAACTATAAAAATTACAGCTCAGTTCTCAAATACTTTGTTTGTTGGATGACTCTGATGTGATAAATAACCTTAGTAACATTTACTTCAGGTGCTTTCAGAACTGAGCTCTCATACAGCAAAAAAACAGCTCCCCCAGTTTGCACTGCCACACTTTCCAGCACCTCTGGATCGCTGACTGGTCACTAAGGTGGACCTAAATTGTTGGAAATGCCTGAGCTGGTGCTGACTCCAGTTTCTTGTGTCCACGTGGTAAATGTCACACCAACGGGGTCTAGTTCAGAGCTGGCTTCTCTTGCGCAAGTCCTGTGGTCTTTGCAGCAGTCCATGGTATGATACAGCTGATGCATGTTTATTATCTGCTTCTTTTTTTGCCAGTACCAGAACTGCAGATTTAGAAATTCAAAAGTAACTCATGTCAGTTGTACTTTCACGTGCCTCTGCAAAGACAAACCCACTTTGTTCCAGGAAACCATGGAGGGAAATGATGGTTTGGTACTGATCAGATGAGTGTATCTTGAACTTTGAGTATAGAAATGAGAACAAGAATCAGTTAGTTAAACCCAGGAAGACAGGATCCTTGTTGTTATGTAACAGTTATATTTTCACTGTGCTCCTGAGCTCATGCCACCGCTACTGACCACGTACGTGGAAGTGCACTTTTCTTATACGTACAGTATAAATCCGTTACACGTCCTTGCATCTATAGTCATTGAAGTTTTTTATCTGGTTTCTCTTTTGACATGATACAGATCAAGTTGTCATGTTCGTACAAGCAAATTATATGTAACCAATACCATACTTTGGCATTTGAGCAAACCAGCACAGTACACATTGCACTTGTATTAATATATTCTCTTCTGTATAGGGTTATTATATCCAAACAGTGCAGCAGAAATTGTTCCTGGCCCATAGTATTTCCAAAACCATGCCAAGGACCTGTTCAAAAGAGTTCATATTGGCCTAGGCCAAAGTTCTGCTGGGGAAAATTTAACTGTACAGCTGTTGGAACACCACAGCTGGAAACGGTCCTAGGCATTATTTAGTTTCCTGATATGGGTATAATTAGTCTGACCTGACACTGACCTGTGAATAAAATACAGTTTTTACAAGAAAACCTTAGGAAAAAAGCATTCTGTTTAATTCTGATTTTTTTTCAGCCTTATCTCTTTGTGTATTGCTTTTCATTTTGTAAACACTCACATAATTTTCTTCATAAATGCTAGAATCCTGAAATGTTCTTTTGCTCAAATAGGAACACCATTCACCTATTCTTTTTTGTCTGATTTTTTACAAACTGGAAGACTTTAGAAGGTTTTGCTTTAAAAATTAATTTCTCTCTTAGTTTTTCTGGAGAAAATATACTGCCTTTCAGGTGGGCAGTTTGAAAAAGATTACATCTCTTTTAGGTTTTAATTTTCTAGAAATAATCCAGCAAGTACAGCTCAACATCTGTAACCCTCAAGAGCTAGTTGTCATATTTCAGACAAGAACAGAGAAGTGAAAGAATTTTCTAAGAAGCCAGATACAATTTTATGGCAGTGAATTGCTACTGTATGAACACTGAGGAATTGTGGTGTTCCACTTCTCATTATGTATGCCCACAAGAGAAATATTAAACTAGACTTTTCTTTGACTGTTGCCTCCGTTCTCTCCTTCTCTTGTACATACTTATAAAATAAAGATCAAAATTCCATGAATTCTTTTATCTGCTTTGAAGTCTAAGAAAACTTTTTTGGAAATTCTATTTTCATCTTTGTGAATTTATTCTCTAATGCTTCTAACTTGTCAAATATGGACTGTGCTGTTCAAGGAGCAGTTAAGAAAAAAAGCCTGTCTTTGAATCTACATGCACAGGCAATCATTCTCACAATTCATGAAAGCCCTCAAAAACGTGGAGCCATAGTATACTTTTCTATTACAATTTCTTTTGAACAGGTCTGAGGCATGTCCAGTAGATTTTGTGGAAGGGAAAAAAAATAGAGTCTATTTTTCTTCTTTTTGGCCAGTAAATTACTCTGAGAATGTAAAAGAAGCACATCCTACAGCTTTGGACATCTCTTTTATTATTCTTTCTTTCTTTTTTTTTTTTTCTTTTTTTTTTTCCCCTTTTTTTTTTTCCCCCTAGAACTCAAGACTTGTAAAGGAAGGACATATTGTAATTTTAGAAGGATAAATAAAAAGTATCGAACCCAGAGCTATTGCTCAAAGACAGGAAGACAGACATACGCCCTTTCTCTGGAGAAATGCTGGAGGTGTCAGGCTGGAGTCCCTTGGGTCAGCTGAAAGAAGCCTGAATGTCTGACTGCTTGGAGAAGAGATAACGTCTCCTGTAGTGGATACTACCCTGTTCCAGTAAAGCAGACCATGTGAGGGCAGTCCTCAGGTAATGCCTTAATGAATCTAGAAAGAAACCTCTAATTAGAAACTACACATGCACCTCCTGCCCTAGAGGGCTTGGTCCCACAGTCCCACCTGCAACTGAGCCCTCCTACCCCAGGCAGGGTGCTGCAGCCTGACACCTTGGTGCCACCCTAGTGCATCTCAATATGACCACAAGAGATGGGTCTGTGTCCCTCTGCTGAGATTCAGCCCCATTCCTGTGGCTGCTGCACCAAATCCTCCACCTCATGTTTGCCTACAAAACTAGCTTTGCTTTTGTATTTTCCCAAGCACCTGAACCCAGCTCTTCCTGGACAACGTGATGCTTCTCAGCCCATCTCCTGGGACTTATTGGTGGCCTGCAATAACCCATCAAACCATTTTCCCAGCTGTTTGTTGCTGTAGGTCAGCCAGGACCTTTGAGGAAAGCTCAGCATAGAGGCAACCAAAACCTTGTTTCATTTGGAGAATGAAAAACAGTCTGATGGTCCTGGTGGAATCTTCTTGGGTCTGAAATGAATACAGATGGATCTGGGATGCTCTTCAGTCTAAAATACTGTTGTAGAAGTTGAATGGATATTGTAGCTGTAAGAATTGCCAGAATAAACATAAAGATATTTCTACTTCGCAAATGTACATATCTAATGATGGATGTGTATAAACACACTCATTCTGTTTAACTCTCGTCAAAAGGCTGATAATGGTACGGTTTACAACGCTTAAGTGACAGGTTTTATGAGTTCCTTACTTGGAGACCTGAAAAGGCATCATATGGCTATGTTTTTAAGAAGAAAAAAAACCCAAACATAAAAGCCTGTAGGTAATGAAATGCTTAGTGCAAGATCTCGGTTCTCAACCTTGCAGCTATTACACTTCAATTTGAAGCAGTAAAATATTTTGCTGATCTTAAACTAGCGATCAGCAAGAAAGAAATGTCTTTTTTCTCCCTTTGAAGCAGGTGGTGATTGTTTTAAATTATTAGGGGTCTAAACTTGGCCACAATATGTCAAGAACCTTAGATCCTCCACTCCTGAATGAAAAGCACACACCCAAATAGTTGATCAGAGCATATTCTTCCAGCCTTGCTGACAGACTCAGAGATAACAATACAAATTACATTTTTCTTTCAAAATCAAAAGAGGTGGTGATTTTGTTTTGGTTTTTGCTTTTTTTTTTTTCCCCTGTCTTTTTTTTTTCCCATGGAAGAATTAGAACATGTTCAATCAGAATGGTCCAACAAGTCTCTGGCAAACAGGAAAGTTGCTCAGGGATCCAAATTCACAATACAACAAGTGAAGAAGAGGGCAACTATGCACAGCAGTGCATAGACACTGCCTCTTGTATGGTTTTACTCTTGTGTGCTTGATTGCCTGTGTGAGTTTTGCATCTTGTATGTTATTGTTTATCAAAGACCTATCAAAGAGAAAAGAGATTAGAGGGGAGGAAGAAGGGAAAAGAAAAAAGGAGAGGAGGAGAAATCTTATGCATATGTGAGGCCAAGGGATATTGCCTTTCAGGGTTCATGCACTGTTATCTTTAATTTTTATGGTATTTGAAAAGAATGATAATGAGTATTAGAGTTAAAATGCAAGGATTGATGACTTCAGAGAAAATGCATTGCCCAGAATTAGCTGTGGCCCCCAAGGCTCTTCTAGACCAGTGAACCACCTTTAACCCTCAGCTGCCATGTGCCCTTTGAGGAACCTACCAGGGCATTTTTCAAAGCAAGGCCCAGAGCGAATGTGCAAATTGCACTTTGCTGAAAACTTCCTCCTGGCAATTCATAAAAACTACATGAAAAATAGCAGCATGGCATGTTTGAACACAACATAAGTTAGTATATTTTTCTGTTTATTATCTGAGGCTTTTGGGCCACTACAGAGCCACGGGCTACAGTTTGTGGACCACTGAGTTATGGAACCAGTCCTCATTAAAGAACATCTGCCAGGGATTATTCATCCTGCAGGGTAACTTTCATGCATTAAGAGTCCTCTTGGTAGGAAAACATGAAATAAGAAATTTTAAAAGGACTGGATTGCTGTGAGGTGATTTGCTTTTGCACATTGCTCTAGGTCATCTGATGATGTCAAGAAAGTTTGTTGTGCTTTACTATTGATTAACTTGGAACCTGGAAAGCTAGTTCTTTCCTGTATCTACTTTTAAAACTAATTCTCCCAAGACTTACTTGACCTTGTAGCAAAGGCAAAGATGGTTTTGGTGATTTCTTAATCAGAAAAAAAAAATCACTTATCTACTCAGAGAGGTTGTTGAGTCTCCCTCACTGGAGATATTCGAAAATAGTTTGAACACGATCCTGTGGTCTAGGATGACGCTGCTTGAGCAGGAAGGTTGGACCAGGTGACCCGCTGTGGTCCTTTCCAACCTGACACATTCTGTGATTCTGTGATTTTTTTTGAGCTTGATACAAAAAATAGACAAAATTGCAAAGCTAGGCTGAAATTTCTAACACCTATTGATTTTCCTAGCAAGTATTTGAGGTGTGTTTGTTTGCTTATGCAAAATCAGATTTGTTTATGTGTGTTCAGTAACCACCAATTGAATATCTAATCTGACAAATGTGCTACCACCTACCTTGGTAGTTATATGACTAAGGTATTCTTTCTATCTGATGTTTAACAAATACAACATTATCCAACTCTAATGAGTGTGGGTGAAGGTGGAGACAGGATGCAGGAACAGATTTGGAGTTTTGAAAGTGAGAATAAGTATATCTGCAAATTTGGTGGGCATGGTAGTGCAAAGCATTAAGAAACTGGCTTGAAGTCTGTAGCACCAGTTTGCATTGCTGACCTGACATACTGACTGTTCATGGACAACTTAATATAATGACAATGTTGACCTGAGATCTTTCCTGTGAGGCACAAGAATGAAAGAGAAACAGCCTTCCCATTGACTTTTCTTAATTTTGTGCATTCATCAGAAACCAAACATTTTGTGAGGTATTGATTTGTGTTCCTAGTTTTCTTGATCCTTAAAGCTATAATAACATGTAAAACATTTTGAAGAAAAATGTAGTAACCTTATATGGGAACAAACTGTTCTGTCAATAAGTAGTATAAGTGTATCACAAAACCAACTCACCCTTAACATGACAGCAATTTCTTCAATGACATTTAGGAGCTCATTGAAAAAACGGTAGCAATTTTATTCATTGTTTGGGGCTTACTACCCAATGTGTAATGAAAGTGTTATGAAAATTAGAAATTGCGTAATAAAACAAGTCTTTTGTAGTGTAAATAACACAACCATATAAATTATACACATACTAGAATTATATTATACACATACACTATACGCAAAGCAGAATAGACCTTTAACTAAACTAAGTTGTATTTTAATTAGGAGAGTGGTAACAAGCCTTTAAAATCAGCCAACGCTGTATTTTGGTTTTAACTCAGAAATTCTCGGGCTTTATGAATTCATGACAAACCCTTAGGGATACATTTTCAAAGCATTGCACAGGATTTTAGCCATGCAAATCCCATTAAAATCAGTGGGAGACGTGGCTAAAACCCACGCAAGGCTTTGGAAGCAACATACCCCTTAATGTTATCTAGACAGTGTTCTGGCCTGTGAATTTCCTTGCTTCCAATTTTTACAACTGAATTCAAAAGGAAATAGAATTTGCCATGGGGATGTGGGAATTTTAACAGGATGCAGTCTCTTTTAGTTCCAGAGACATAGTTCTGATCTATCAAATATATTAACACATGGTAAAGGTATTTTTGGTCTATGCTTTACAGGCTTAATCTGTACCCGGTTATTTTGACCTGTGATTTTACTATGCAACAATGTAGGCAACTGACTTTGAAAATGTAGATATTGTAGTTTTCAGCAGATTATAATTTCTCCTAATAAAGTCTTTGATTTGGGTAAATGATGAAGTTCCCTTTGGAGTGATGATTGTATTTGACTTGAGGCTTGTGATATCCTGCTGCCAGGCATTTCAGAAATATCCAAATGTACTATAAAATTCACAGATAGGTGCTCTCAAGTAAGAGCACTAGCTGATCAGCATGAGCTTTAGACAGGTGGGTCTTCCCTGGTTGCCTGAGTTGCAGTAACACCAGTGGAGATCCACAGCAGGGCAGAGACGGGCAGGGATGAGCTCTGGAACACATTTTGCTGTTACGGGAAAAGGACTTCAGTCGCTGAAGCAAAGAGAGAAATGAAGCTTTCTCTAGACTGTGTGTCTATCACCAGACATTAAATATGGAAGCAAAAATAATATGTCTGAAGAGCTTACTCAAAGAAGTGCCTATTCAAACTCAACTTGCAGTCAGTGAAGCAGAATCTCCTGATTTGGAAGGTTGTTTGGTACCAAAGACAATGGGAAAACCTGAATCTATGAGAAATGTGAGTAGGCACACACAGAAGAACAAGGGCAATCTGAATGGTAAAGCTGCTTATCTGTACGGCAGGTAAAAACAGACCAAAATTTGACTCCTGAGCAGAAATACTATCAAATGCCATGATTTTTGAGACTTGTAAGTCCAGATCTCTTGAAGAAAGTTAATTTCAAAGACTTTAAAATTATTATTTTTGAAGAATTTGAAATTCTCTCTCCATGCTTTTTATGCCCACTAAAGGAGTCAGAATTACAATTAAAACCCGGCGATTTTACAGTATTTCTGTGAGGGGTTGAGCAAGAAGATTTGTGGTACCGCAACTCATCTGGGAGCACCTCACAGGGGCACCCCGGCTCTGGGAGATGATGTTTCGGGGCCTTCTGGGTTTAACCCCTGACCTGCTGGTGCAGCCCGGGTACCTTAACCCCAGGTTTCCTCTTTAGGTTCCTCTCCCGCCCCTCCGCGGCCCCGCACTAGATGGAGCTGCAGCCCGCAGCGGGAGCCCCGCGCCGCCGCCGCCCTTTGTCCGCCCGAGCGGGGCGGGGGCGGCGGGGAGGAGCGGAGCGGAGCATCCTTCTCCCACCGTTCTCTTAACCAAGGGATGCTTAAAATTTCAAATCTTCCCTTAAAGATACGGCATAAAAAAATCCTGTCCCAGTGGATTGTGTTTTTTGTTTTGTTTTGTTGTTTGGTTTTTTTTTTATTTTAATTGTTGTTTCAGCAGAGCTTAAAAGAAATTGTCCTAATTATTCCACCTAATACCCTAATCTCGGTATTAAGACACATGAAAAAAAAAAGATATTTAAAAATTAAAATTGTATTCCAATGTAATTTGCTGTGCAGTTGAGAGACGTTGAACTGGTTTGCTTTATCTTTCTGGTGTTCTTAATTCCAAACAGGATGATATATTTGCCTCTTTTCCTAAATTATCTGACATCACCATCATAATAAATTTAAACTTTAGGGTCTGTCATCCTGTTGTGTCCATGTCCACACACCATCATCATCCTTCCCCCAGTTTTATCTTACTAAATTGTCCAGGGGAAAAATATAAATAAGGCAAATGCTTCTTCCCTGCACCCCCCACCCCCACCCCCCTTCGTCTGTGCCTTTACTTTTTTTCTACTCTCTAATGACATTTGGCAGGCTCAACTGTGTAATGCTTGACTGGTTTTATTGTTGTCTGCTCCCAGTGGGGAATAGTTGACACTGCTCTCTGTTTTCAATTGATATCCATTTTCAACAATATTGCTTTCTATTAGATTCCTGCACAGTTTGTGCCAGCCAAACCGAATATTTACCATGTTGCCCTCAAACCCTCAAATCAACAAACATTAAAATAAGTAAAATATGCATTTACTATCTGACATTTTCAAATTTCCCTTTCAAATTATTATTTTGACTATATTTCACAACAAATGAATCAAGAATTAAGGACAGTGTTGCCACTTCAGGTAACTCAGATTGATTTTGAGTTTTAAATGACAGGATAAGAGGGTGGACAAAAAAAGGAAAACCTAATGCGCTTGTCTGCATTTCATTAGCTTCTATGATCACTTCTCTGAAAGAGGGTACACAGATTTATATTGATACTAACTTCCAATGTTTGTGTTGAATGACATTGTTTGTTGTATAATCTGATTAATTCCAGGTAGTTTACTCAGGTAGTAAAGTACTAAAATCAACCCTCGGAATCCTTAAATTTTGAGTTACCCACTGAGCTTAGAGGGTCTTCTGGGGCAGACTTCTGTTTCTTGTCATCGCTTTCATGGCTTGGTATCTGCCTGCATTTCCCAGATCTCCAACCCTGCACTGCTTCACTTCCTTTCACCAGCTCTTTTCACCTCTGACACATCTTTATCAGTTTTCCACACTCACCTCAGAGACTTCTCCATTAATGGCATGTGTTGCTCATTTTTGGTCACAAGTCGTTTATTATGTACAATTTTGGCTCTGTAAAGCCCAGTTTGAGCAGTCAGTCTTGTTGATTTGCATGAAAATTCTGGTGGATCAGGTAGTGAAACACTATTTGTGTACCTTTCAAGGTTTCTGTGATAACCTCTGCTACCTCCTTCTCCATGCATCTTCTTCCTTTCTTTCTCATCTTTGTTTTCATCTTGAGAAGCTCTAAGCTCTCTATCTTGTGCAAAAAACCTTTGAAATTTGTCAAGAAAAAGGTTCAAAAAACAGAGGAAATTCTGTTTCTTCTTTTTCTTGTGCTCCCTTCCACCCCTTCCGAAATGTCAGCTAGAGCTTTAGGTGAGGTACAAATTTTGAATATTTTATGTTCTTGACTTAGGTCTGGGTTCCTGCTGTTGGAAAGACTGAAGATGAACCCTGAAAAGGGCCATGCCCTGGCCATCACCCCAGGAGCAGCAGCAGCAGAAGCTCAGGCTCAGTAGGAACACCAGGACACAGTATCTGTGTGAGGGAAGGAGATGGGCCCCATCTGCACTTCCCAGTAAGCACTGCTGTTCAGCTCTCCCTCTTCCAGCATGAAGGTGGAGAAAGGTGATGCTTGACCTAGCCACCTTTAAGTCCTTAGGGGCCTAGAGAGAGCCTTTATCTGTCCTTCAGCACAAAGATCCAAGTCTTTTTCTCCTGCAATATACTATTATTAGACTACAAGCCTTGCTGTAACTAGAAGATTTAGTAATATAAGTAAACTTGCATAATGTTGAAGCTGATGTAGGTTCATGTAAGCTGCTAGGTTTTACACTTTCTCGCTAAAACAATAACAAAAAGGTACCCACTTCATAGGAAAATACATAAAAGGACTACATTCAGATAAAAATTCAGAACCGAACTGCTGTGGAAATTTATTTGGTCCTTTTGTGTGCATAACATTCTGATGCAATTTTGTTCAAGTGACAATATTCTCTTTAATCCACAGGCATAGTGCTTTCTTCCCTGCACAGGATGGAAGGTGTTTGCTGAACTGGTAGTTATTCAATATTTTGTTTTCACCATCAGTCAATGCATGACCTCAGGCTTTATTTACCAAACACCATCCAAGCCCTGCACTTAGTACAGAATTATTAATTTCCTCCTGGGCTGTTCTTTTGCTCTCCTCGTCAACAGTGCTTCACAATGCTTAATGGAGTTCTATATTTGGCCTGTGGCATAGGACTTTCAGTTTTTCTCAAATTGAGTGCGTGATATCCTTTCCTTGCCTGATATTTATTACCTTTCCATAACGGCACAGATGTACAGAGGTCTGATCATAAATTGGTTTCATCTCCTGTGTGGAACCCTGAAGCCCCCTAAGTCCTGGAAATGAAATGCCGGCTCTTCCCCAGTGCCCCAGCGCTTCAGGGTGGGCAGGGAAGAGCCTAGAGGGAAGCTCCATCAGCCCCCCCCCCGGTCACAGCCCCTTTGCCCCTGATTTGTGGTGTAAAGAGGATGAACTGCACTGTTCCCTTGTAATCTATGTGGATGATTTGGGTTGTCATAGCTCATACACTGTGGAAAATGCATTCAAATATAACACACAGGCTGTCAGAAAAAGCTACTGGTCTAAGACAAATAATGTACAAAGGAAAAGGCACACAATGGACCAGAGAAAATTTAAGGGCTTAAAAAGAAGTCAAAACCTCAAAATCTTTTGTAACATAGGGCTCATCTTTTTTTTTGTTGTCAGTCCTCAGGGAAAAATTCATTTGTTTATAACTGGATTAGAGAAACCTCAAGTTTTCCCTTCTGGAAAAGAGTCTGGAGGTGATTTTCACTTAAGTTTCTTTTGACAGAAGACAGTTTACCATCAAAGTCAACAAGTCAGGTGAACACTCTTCTCTTGAACACAGAAAAAGCAGAAAAGCCCTACACTGCTGCAAAACAGCACAGCTCAAGGAGTTCTAGCCTTGGGTTTTCACCTAGCAGAGAGGAGGCTTCATGTTTTCATCTGGCATCACAGCACTTTTGTGTCTGCTCCAGCCTTTTATTCAGGCACTGATTAAAGTTGGTTAATTACAATGGTAACCAACCACGGCATCCCAAGGTGCCCCCACCACCTGTGAAATCCAGGGCATCTTGTACAAGAAAGACACACAAACATTCCCGGGATAAGCTAATGTTGCCTGAGAGCTGGTTATTTTGTGAGATAATATTATGGGATAGTGATTGCCTGGTAGATAATTGAGTGTGAAAGGATATTTTGTCATACTTGTTTTGCTTTTTTCCTCGAGTAGGCTGAAAACTGGAATGTATTGAGTTTCTAAAATAGAAAAAGCTGGATTCTAAAGTGACTCCACATAAAAAAGTACCTAACACGTAAATTACAGCATTCACACAAGAAAGGATTCACAGTAAAATCTCTAATTACCAAGGTATATTAAACTTTATTAAGAAAAAGGGAAAATAAAGCTTTGGGTTTTGGTTCAAGACTGCTCTTAACATTAACTATATACATTCACCAATTGACAGAAAGAAGAGTATAGTAGATTATAAAGCCAAGGTATGATTGAAGACATGTAGGCAGGGGGCAACTTGGAAAACATTGATCACAATCTCATTAGATCAGAGATTGCAGCAAAAATGAATGCCAAATTAGGAGAAAGAGAACAAAAAGATGCTGGAGTCAGACTCACATTTCTCCAGAGGATGAGCTACACAGTTGTAAAAATCAAACTGGCTGAGGAGTGGGACTGAGAGAACAGAAAACCCTAAGAACTAAAGAATAAAGAAAGGCACTTGGCCCACTCCTCTGCCAGCAAGTAGTGTATGAAGGAAAAACAAACATATTGCTAAATAAGGAGTTTCACACCAAAGTTGGAAATAAAAAAAAAAAAAAGAACAATCTGGTGGGCAAGTTAGTTGGAAAGGAGAAACCGTGTGGTCCAAAGAGCTACACATGAAACCAGAAGAGAGACAAAAACAAAGGGAGTGTGCTAAGTAACAATAGCCAAAGAAATCAAGCTAATTAGTGTGAAGCAAACAAGCTTGACAGACTGGCTGAGGCCAGACGGAGGGTGGAGAGGGGAGGGCAGGTAAGAGGTCAAATGAGCTCTTTGCTCTAGTATTCATTTAACAAGATGAAGGTCACATCTCAGAAAGTGTGATAGATTTTTCTGGATGAGGAAAGTGAAATGTCATCAAGAATTATGGTTATGTCATGGCAGTGCTCTCATAATCTTGACAAGTCTCCAGTCCTTGCTTAATTAGTAGGCTTCATGTTTCGGAAGGGGCAAATATAACAAGAAAAGGTAGCTGAAGTTATTTAGCAATTCTGAGGAGACGCATGACATTTTCCTCATTTCATTTTCCCATTTTCAGTGCATCAGGCACAAAATTTTAAATTGTCTGCAAAAGAAGGAAGTTGGTGGAAGATGAGAGTCTTATACATTTAATCTACATCATCTGATGCCTCAGTGCCTACCCATTATTGTCAAAATTCCACAAAACACTTATATAAATACTTTCTTCTAAGCATACAAATACCTCTGCTAAAATCAATGAGATTAATCTAATGCTTAAAATTAAGCATTTTCTCCAGGATTGTATTAGAGCAAAAGCTAAATGCTAATGTAATCAGTCACAGTAAAGTGATATACTTCCTTTTGTTTTGCTAGGAAAGACATGCTGGACAAGTAGTGGAGGGTGAGCTGGGGACACTCGAGTCACAGAAAATGCACCCACAAAATCTCTAATGGGCACTTGTCCTCCCCTGGGAAAAGAATTATCTCATTCCCAGGGTCATGATTTTTTCACTTAGCACAATTGGACAAAAGCTTTTCTAATGCATTACCCATGCTGGGGTGATATGACTGAGCTGATGAAGAGAAATATGGCTCTTTACAGTTGTTGAAACTTAAATAAAACAAGGCTGAAGGCTGGAAAATGCTAACAATCCCCTCCTGCACACCCTGTGAAGGAGCTATTCCAATGTATTTAATATGCACGAGGAAGATCAGGTAGATTGATGCATTCTTGTAAAAATATTTATGTATATATTATATTCGTTATAATTTTTTTTGAGGTGTAAAATAACAGTATATTTTCCAACAAAAGAGAAAAGTCTGTGAGGGATGCTACAGATTCAAACACAAACCAGATGAATGCTTTTTGTCATTTTCTGGTGTTAGATCAGAAGCCTTGGTATTTTGTATGGAAAGGGAAAGAAACAAAAAGATAAGAATTGATAGAGGCTTGGAAAATCTTGAATGACCTGTCAAGAGCTCTTACTGATGAAAGTTAAAGGCAACACTTGTAAAAATAAATTACATGTGCTATTTTTTATACTGCACACAGTTTAATAGTGGACTTCAATCTATTTTATGAGACAAATACCTTAATATAGATGATTTGCAAAAAGAATTCAATATTTACCCAAATAAGAATAACATCCTCAACTACATTTAGTGCTAATTTAAAATGACAAGGGCTATCAATCCTCAAACTCCTCAGTATAACCTAATCGCCAGCTGGGGTCAGGCCAACATTTGCTTTCTAGCAAAGTATTGTAGAAATAGATGAATTGCCCTGCTCTCCAGAGCACTGAATATTGGCTGCTTCTGAAATCAGAAAACCAGCCTTGTGGAAGCATCACAACATCTTGTGCCTTTTTCATTATTAATTTTTATTATGTCCTTAGCTGCTAATATTTTTAAGTGTGCCACTTTTCAAGTTCTGTTACTTTATTCTATGCATATTAGTTTAGAATCTGAATTTACTGCTGTAATCTTCAAAAGACCCTGGAAAACAAAATCTGCCTCTCCAAGGTCTTTTTAGCTTAGGTATATAAATTCAAAGAAAATAAAGAGGGTGAAGTTAATTGCCAGAACAAATAAAAAGTTTGGAAAGTTTTTTGGTTTTAGGAAATTAAAAAAAAATTATCTGAGCCAAAAGACAAATAATGAGTATGGTAATAGATCTCATGATGAAGAAAATTCTGTGCTCATACTTATTTTGGTAGAGTTTAGCTTTATCTTTTTTTTGCTTGTTTGTTTCTTAGGGGATGCAAACTTTGTGTCTTTGGTACAGTCTTCTCGCATTTTACACGTTCCTACTGAAACTTAATAATAATAATGGTGTAGTTCAGTGTAAATTAGTTTAATTTTTCTATTTCTCTAAGAAAAATGTGGTGCTGAAGAGGCCACAGAATGAAACTGTCTTCAGTTGTCTGAATTTTATGTCCTACATATTGAAAGACGTCTGATTTGAATCCCTTACAAAAACTTAAGGGTTTGCTTTTGAGAAGACAAACATCCAACTCTGAGGGAAAGATAAGTAATTTTTAAAAAATGTACTCCCTCGGACATCTAATTTGTCATTTTAAAAAACGTGTGTCTCTTTTTTTTTTTGGCTACTAGCTAGAAAACAGCAAAATTATTTTACCCTGTCATAAATAAATGGACTTCTGAGTAGTCCATTGGGAGATGATGGATGAGTGTTCACCATTCCACCACATTTTCACAAGCTCTTGTAACACAACACCACAGCATGGGAACTTTTGTACAGAACACACACATACATACCTATAATAATATCTGTCAAATGCAGCACAAAACCTTCCCAAAGAAATTTGCAGAACATCTTCAGCATGATAGTTTCTTGGTATCAATGCATGCAGTTTAAAAAGCCTTCAATAACTTCTTTGAAATCCAAGATTTTTTTTCCTCCTAGGTGCAGACACTTAACTATAAAGAATGCTGATATTTTATTGTAATGACTACCTTTATCTGATTCCCAGTTCCCTTTGTCCCATTACTCTCTAGGCAGCAGAGCACTATGGAAAGATCTGTATACAGCCAGAATTGCAGTGCTGCAGCATAGGACATTTCTACTATCCGTTCCCTCATTTAGTAAAAAAATTATGCAGCATGTCATGACTGCTGTTTTCGGTATTAGGCCAAAGCATATAGAAATTTTCAAATGGACAATCTTTCTCCCCTTCCTGCTCCAAAACATCAGCTCCCAGCTTTCCTTATTTATTTCACTGAAGACTACAGGTATGAATTGAAGAAATAAACCTGCGTGAGAATTCAACCTCTCTCATATCTTAAAAGTGGACACTCCTTAATGAACTTCTTATCACCTTGAACTGTGACTGCTAGAGGTTTTGATGTGAATCATAATTTACAATTTTCTGCAATCCCTTCATTTAGGTCTTTAAATCTTTCTCAGGCAATGTCTCAGAAATAAAAATATTTATCTCCTGTGAATGATGCTTTTCTTTTTCCAGATATTTATTAAAGCATGTAACAAAAGTAGTTGTTTAAAAACTTACCTGGAGAGGTGATGAGGGCATCCTGAGCCATATTCTTCTGGTGTTGTTGGGTCTGTCTGCACAGTACTTATCTTCACCACGTTGCAGGTTTGGATCTTTGCAAGGGGTCCAGATTGGACAATGCAGTCTGAGAAGCTCTTGAACAGATGGTACCTTCTGCAATGGGGCTTAGGAATTTCTAAGATTTTTTTTGTTGTTGTTGTTGTTGGCTTTTTTTCCCCCCTTTATCATTTGCCTCATTCCTGTCACCTCTCTGCAGAGCTCTCTCTAGTGAGGGAAATGAAAACACAGTCAATTTCTCCTTTAGGCAGCTGCTGGAAGCTGTGAGCCATTCAAGGAAATAACGCAGGACATCATCAAGGTTATGATGAGTTATTGTCAACACCTCATGAGCTAGCCAGTGCTTTTTGCCCTGATGTCAGTCATGAGGCTCATTCTATGGCTGACTCATTTGAAATATCCCTGGGTCATAATGTTTCTGAGTAAAACAGGGATCACGTTTTGAAGATGGCAAACAGTGTTCAACAACAGAAAAAATTAGTCCTCATGCTTTTTTGATTGGGTAGTAACAATTTGTGAGCACAAACCTAAAGCAGTGTGAAAATGGTAAGAAGATTTATACAAACTATAGTGGTCTGATCCTGCAGATACTTTTCTCATCTGTATGCATCTCAACTTTATGAAAGTTGGAGTCAAAATTAAAAATCTAAGCTCTCCTTCAACACATGTCCACACTCACATTCCCATTGCAGATATATATCCACTGAAAACATTGAAAACTAGAGACTTGTACCTCTTGCAGTACCCATAAAGTAGATTGTGCCATGTCTATCACATTCAATTCTTTTTAGGTATCCTGCTTTGAGAGGTAAAGTGCTTCTAATGCCCTATTCATTGCTTCAGAAGCTCCTTTTCCTGAGTGAATCCTCTCACAGTGGATGCTTTACTTCAAATATTTTATCCAAGTATTTTTTCTCTCCTCATTTTATTCAAGTAATTTTTTCTTCTGTGGTTTTAATGTCCTTCAAAGTTGTGGAAGGTGAAATTATCCTGTGTTGTACTTTAAGTCCACTGCTGAAGCTACACGTCCAGCAGTGGGTGGTACAACAGGAGACATCATACACTGAATGTTTCAGGTTGCAAAACTAAAGCTTACGGGACATTTAGGGTGGCAGTTCAGCTCGTGACTTCTCAGGACCAACTCCCTGAGAGTGACAGCCACTGTGGGCTCTAGCAGTGGCCTCTAGGATACAGGTCAGCTTTTCAAACGTGGTATTTTGCCCCCAGCAATGGGGACTATTGGCAACAAAAATCCAAGAGTGTGTCAATTCTATTTTCTACATCACAAGGCTCCACATTATCCTTACCACACTGGTGATTTTCTTGTCTCTTTCCTCTGTTCTCCGGGAAACTGAGGCGGACTGTGCATCATTCCTGTCACATTCCAAGGATGAGGCCATTTTTTCATAAGTACTAAATGTAAAAGACTATTTTGAAGGCTTCTGTATTTACAAGACTTGATGAAAGAATCACCCAATCCTTCCACATTGCTTTAGGGAAAATAAGACCCAGACTGCTCCACTTTCTAAGGATCTCTCTTCATCATGCCCCTGGCTAGAATGGCAAGACAGCCCTGAACAATTAATGAGGCCATAATGAATTCAACTCACAGTCTCAGGCAGTATTTAAACAGATCCATGATTATCACATGAGAATAAAAGTATAAATTTCTTGATTTCCTAGAATAGCAGGCCTACTGCGTTAAAGGCCTTTGTTTAAAGGGAGAGGTTTTGCAGTCTTTTCACTCAAGGATCTAAAAGACAGGGAATCCCTTCCAGCCTATCTGACAAATACATATCTTTTCATATGAGAAAAGTGAAGGTGTATCTGTCTGATTGAAGGTATGACACTTTTGATTTTTCCCTTTTATGTCTCTTTTGTCCATTCTCTTATAAAGCAACTGGGCTTTGAGGTTTTTTTCTGTTTAGTTGGTTTGGGTTGTTTTGTTGTTTGGGTTTTTTTGTCTCATTTTGTGGCCCATTTTTGCATCTAGTAAAAGAGTGGAGAAGGGTGCTCTTAAAAAAATCAGTGATGGAGAGTGATATATCTTGTCCACGGTTCTCCACTGCTCTGTCAAAGATAGCCACTTGTCAGTGCCAGTAGTTCCTGATGTATTCAGACTAAAGACTGGATTGGGCAGAGGCTATGGAGGATGAGCTGACTTCCCCCCACTAATCATGTCAGATCACTCAACGGTTTTAAGCCTTCTGTAACTTGTAACTTGTCCCAATAGCTGGTCTGCACTGGAACCAGCCTAGTTGGGAATGGGTTGTTAAGCACTAGAATGGACTGCCCAGGGAGGTGGTAGAGTCACCAGCACTGGAGGTGTTCAAGAAATAACCGAACATGGCCCTTGGTGCTACGGTCTAGTTGAGAAGGTCAAATGCTGGACTTGATAATCTTTGAGGTCTTTTCCAACATAAATGATTCTGTAATTCTGTGATTCTGTGAGTTTTCACTGGTTCTTGGATCTACAAGGAAGTGCAGTGAAGATAAGAGAAAAACACATTGACTCTTGCACATGTGAAGCTCCATACGGCGAACATCCTCTGTGCCTGAGATCTGGAAACGCAGTCTGTTTAAAAAAGGGTTGGAAAATCACTGAAACTTTTCAGTGGCATCACATTGCTCATGTTTATTTTTCAAGAATGCAAATATGCCACTGTATCATGGGTAACCACTGTGATGGAACATTCCTAGGGGTCAGGCTGGCAGCTTTGCAAGGCCAGCCTTGGGCAATGACCAGTGCGACCTGGGCACACAGTTGGGGGGCTTCTGGGTGTCCACATCACATGTGCTGTGCAGCTAGGCAGAGTGCCTGAATCGTCTGTGCTGTCACCATAGCACTTTTTCCAGGGACTATATACTTTCAGTACAGGATTATAAAAAAGAAATTAAATTGGAGCCCATTAAGTATGTTTACTCTCTGCTGCAAATATTTTTACCACGTAGTTTTGTGTGCAGGAAGTGCTGTAAACTTCAGCATTGCTGCTGGCTCCTTTGTAATCACTCTGCTGATTATGAATTGCTGCCTTTTGGCAGTTGCTGCTCACATGGTTATGATTCCTGGTGGTAGGAGGGTAATAGAGGGGAAAAAATGGAAAAAAAATGTGCAGGCCAAGGAGACCTCAGGACAATTAATGTCCTTCAGCAAAGTGGAGTAGGGTACAAGATAAACTAGCCAAATCCAAGGCTTGTGGCAACTCTATTTTCTATCTTCTCCCTCCTGCAAAGGCTTTATCTAAAAAGATATATGTGAAGAAATTAGACCAACCAATCGGGACTTGATCACAGTATATCAGAAGAAACTATGTAGCCTGAGAGCTGGATTACAGACATCACAGCAAAAGTCTGTGCAAAAAAAGAAGAGAAAAACATTAAGCTGTAAGATAAACCAAAAATCATCCCTTTCCTCTGTATGCAAAACACTGATCTAAGGAAAAAACCAAGAAATCCCCATGGTTATATGATAGGTGATATGTTTAATTTATTTTTGAGATAATATAAAGCTTTATACTGTAAATGTGAGTATTATAGGATTTGGTATGTTAATATTTTCATCAAGAACTCATATTTTTCAGAAGTTTATAACCTGGCTATTAGAACTGGTGTGGAGTCTTTGGAGCACTGGCTCAGCCTGAAGCACTGACCTCCTCTGCTCTCTGTGAAACTGGGCACTTACCAGCCAGGCGCTGGTGTGGTGGAGAGTAGGATGCTGTGGGACTAGGGGGAACCTATTAGTTGTAAAGGAAGACTGGACCTCATTGATTTATTTTACATGAGCTCTAAATGGGAGAGACGAGGGCATGTATGTATGGAAAACTTTTTACAGTGAATTTCACACCCATCATGGAGCTGAGCGAGTCAGTTCTTTGGTAGATGCTGACAGGCATTGCTCAGTAATATTTTATATTTCTCTCCTCTTTTGCTGTTTGGTTCTGTCTCAGGCTGGACATCTAGAAAAGTCCAAGTCTTTTGGTTTGGAGTTTCTAGGTGCTTTACAGATTGTGTTCTTGATTTGCCCTCTTAATTTTTCTTCTTGGTTGTTCAAAATTCTTATTAGACTGATTTCATGATACACTCTCTGTTTAGGTGCTCTCTGTCTTTTATTCAATGTAGAAAGAAATCACAGAAGAAATCTGTGATTTTCAAGCTCATGTTTCTGTCCTTTTCATCTCTCTTGGATCTTCTTTTCATCTCATTGTCTTCTTTTTCTTTTGCTCTTGTTTAGCCCGGTGGCAAAAAATTATTCCTGTGAAACTAACATTTCTACTTACATGGGAGTGCTGCCAGACTGATCACATTTGTTCACATTAATGTGTCTCACTAGGTTGTAATGGGGCATTTGAGATCAGACTCAAATTTCAGGACTTTATATCAGCTCTTGCACAGTCCCTTAATTTTTTCACAAGAAGATCTAGATTTGAAAAATAGAGTGCCTTGGCTTCCATAAACTCTCCTTTTTGTGCCCCCTTCTTGACCTGCAGTGCTAACTAAAACTATTCTGAGGCGTGGAAGCTTTTAGTGTGCATAGTCCAAGCGAAGCCAATGTTGTATGAAGTGAGCACTAGTAGCCAACAAGTTGGAGTGGATGATCAGTGTGGGTCTTGTTAGAAATAAGCTTGGGGTGATGGAACCCAAACTTGGCTTCTTTTAGAATAGGAAATCCAAAATAATATCTCACCCCAATCCTTGTCTCAGTAGTTTTGTGAAGAGTCAGGTTAAAAAGCACATTTTGCTCACATAAATGCTTTTAATTGTCTATTCACATTCTCAAGTCTCAGTTCTTCAGGAGAATATGTCTGAGCAGATGGCTCTGACTATAGCATGGGCTATGCACCACATAAGCGTACTCTGGCAAATATAGCTAGGTATCTGTCTGATATGGATGACAAGAGAGAGTGAAATATGTGAGAGTGTGAAGCTGAAGTGTGGTTACTTCTAAATGTTGAATTAGCTCTGGTTCCATTTTTGTTTCAACAGTTGTTACTTTCTGTAGGAGCATTATAGCAAGCTGAACTTGACTTTTCATTTTACCATGCTATTAGGATGAGTTACCTTCATAGCAGAAAGAGGTGAGAGGTTTAGGAGATGGTCTGACACAGCATAGGAGTCAGAATTTGGGGAGTAGGAGAATGCCATGATAAAATTTTGTGTTAGTGATTTGCATGACTGGAAAACCAATTCATCTTAATGGTACCTGGTAGAATAGTTAAGACAGCGTTATTATCTCTGGTTCCTCCTGAAGAGGAAACAGAAGCGGGGTGCTGACATAATGCTGTGAATAATAGCTGGCATTTTGGTGTCAGCATGGGGAAATTAAGCCTTCCTACCCCCGTTTGTTTAGTCTCTCCATCAGGCCGCAGTGTCATACAATAGGTGAAGAGGTAATACACTTGGATAGTCAGAGCGCTTGGGCTATCATTTGGGAATCATTAACAAAAATCTCCTTTTCCTTTGTAATCTTGTCCTAATTTTTCAGAGTCCTCTTTAGATTTTCTTGTTGTATGAGGCAGTGATGTTCTTCAGGAAAAGGCTCATACGGAGAAATAGGTCTACACTACATCTGGAGGACAACTGAGCCTTGTCAGTCTGATATCCTCTAGAAACAAAATCCACAGTAGGAACAGTTGGATGGGTCTTCTGCGAGCACTGGTTCCTGCATGGAATTATGTGCCTGCCCATTTATTAGCTCTGAGGAAAACTGCAAAGTCTAAAATGATACCATTTGCCTAAAAGCTTGACTTAGCCCCCTTGTGAGGTTCTACAACCACACTCTCAAATTTCTTTTGTTATTCCTGAGAGGCTACTGAAAAGAGAAAATTAAGATTTGGCAAAGTTAAATTCTCATAGTCCTGTGAGAAAAAGAATTGTTTGACATTCATTTGTTGCTATTTGTCATTAGACAATTCTGTTACTCAACATGCTTGGGAGACAAAATAATGGCACAAAGCTGAGCTAATTAGGCATAGGCCCTGAAAAATAGTGAATGCCTAAAGTAATGTGTGAACCATCTGTGCTGCTGGTTGTGGTTTCTCTAGATGATGAATGACCAATACACCTTCAAGAACTTGGATGGACTCATGAATTTGCATAAAGAAAGGAGATGACATTTGTCAGTTTCCGCTGCCTGTTTTTTAAAACATTTAGTTTTTGAAGTATCTTTTTTCTTTCTTTCCTGTTATCCCTCTCAAAGGGGAATGAACTCCCTTTACACATCTCAATATCTTCTCTTTGCTCTTCTTCATTCTCAAAACTCCTTTTCGTGATGTTTACAGAATACCCTCAAGACTTACAGAGAGCTAAAATTCTGGCCTATCAAGATGGCTAGTGTTGTTCCTCCACCGGCTTTTTATTTTCCCTCTCCTTGTAGTTAGTTATCTGTCATCTCCTGGTTTATGCTGAGATGGTAACTCTTAAGGACAAAGACTGCAGGCCCAAGAGTAGGGCTTAAAAAATAGTAATTATAGTAATTGATAACTAATTCTCCTGAGGTAATTGAGTTATCTCTAGGCACCTTTCTTTTAAAGCAAAAATATGTTCTCTTTCTATCACTGTTCCTCTTGCAAACTCCAAGATCTTGCTTCCAACATGAAAGCAATTCTCAGACAGTGTATGTTTGTGTGTATACCTTATAACAGAAATATTTTCTCAGGGAACTATAATGTTTCAGTTGCCACTGCAAACATGTCAGAAGAGTATGTGAAACTGAGCTGACACAGTGCAGAATCTTTATTGGCAATTACTCCTGAGACACACACAGCGGACTTTTAATTAGTAACACAGCTAGTTATATTGTGGACTTAGAGGTTGTAGATTTCCCTATGATTCCTTAGACAAATAATTTAAGCTTTTTTCTTATGGAGGTGGTGATGCTATTCTATGACACTGTGGTCAAAGGTGGGGTGGCAGGTATGAAGGTGTGAGCTGACAACCCTGTAATTGGAGATGGCTGAGGGATTCTTTTGCACAGAGGGTCAAATCCTGTAGATTGTCCATGGGGGTTGTGTTCCTGTGCTGCTTGGGCAGAGTCTTGCTGTAGGAAAAGCATTGCAGTAAGAACTGAATAAAAACTGAAGGCAGCCAGGAATCCCAGCCAGGTGATTCCCTGTGCTAGTTTCCTACCCCTATGGAAGGCTATGTGGCCACCCTAGTGGAAACTCTGCTTTGTTTCCTGATCCTCACGGGCCCAGGTGAGAACCAGGGTGGGAAAGGGGACAGGAGGAGAGGACAGGAGTAGACTGGGCAGGTGTGAGCGCACACTGCTCCCTGCACCACGGCATCTGCTGCCCAGATGAGGCCATGCTCAACGTGTAGCAGAGCCAGTAAGTGCCACAGGGTCAACATCAATACAGAACAGGAGTAAGGACATTTTCCCTGTGTGGGCTTGTCTCCCCTTCTGCTGATCCCACAGCTTGTACAGGACAAGCTTTCCGCAGCCCAGCAGGATCCTTGGGGAGCTGCTTCTTCCAAAGAAGCTCTTGATCTGGATTTTGCCATGCAAAGGATAATTCCCTCCTCCAGGTAAGAATAGGGCCTACTACATTTCTAAAGCAACTCCTGTGTTTGAAGAATGACTCCCGACACTATTTCAGCAGGAGAAGATTTAAACTGTGGAGGCATAATGAATTTCGATGTGTGCTCTGTGCAGTGTCAAACTGTTTAATTTCAAGAAGCTGAAGTCACTAGCCTGTTGTTTCATGTTTCTGTCTAATTGAAATGTTAAAGAACTGATCTTTCTGCTGTGTATTTAGTCTGGACATTCCAGCCTTTGAACTCTCACCAGCACTGTGAGTAATGTTATCCACACACATTCACTCTATTGTTACAGCAAAATCTCTATATCTGATTTTTTTTTAAAAATCAAAGGACCAGCATGACGTATGCATGAAACATTGAAAATATTCTTTTGGAGAAAAAAGGGAAGGAAAGAAAGAGAGAAAGAAAGAAAGAGAAAGAAAGAGAATGAAAGAAAGAAATAGAAAGAAAGAAAGAGAGAGAGAGAAAGAAAGAGACAGAAAGAGAAAGAAAGAGAAAGAGAAAGAAAGAAAGCAAGAAAGCAAGCTCAGCCCATTACACCAGCTCTTAGAGAAGGAGGGAGGAAGCTTTCATTAGACTTACCATAATTTTCAGTTTTAATCACCTCTCTTCTTTTCAAATTAAAAAAGAAATTTTGATCAAGGGTGTAGAAGACCCAGAAGTGCCTTCTGGGGTTATCTGAACCAGTCACCTGTTTGGAAGAGACAGCCTTTCGCCATCAGACGGATATGCATTTTCAATAATTAACTATTTTTAGCGTGGCATAAGTGAAAAATTAATAAGCCCCAGCAGCAAATAAGCATTGCAGTGTGGGTAGAGAAGAAAATACAGGCCACAGCTCAACCTCCTGCTTTGAAAGTTCAGCTCCCCTTCTCCCCTCCCCTGCTGCACTCCCCAAAGGGGACTCCCTCTCTAATAGACTCACATTTACACAAAGAGGTTACCATTTCCCAGCTAGTCCAAGCATTAACATTCATCATCTCATTTCAGCACCTCCTGTGAGTAATTGCAGCCCTGAGAAATGGTCTCTCCCTCTGCTTTTTTTCTACTCAGCCAAGGGCTCCCCACAAACTCTGGGCACTCCCCCAGGGTGCTTGCTGTTCCCGCGGTGCTCCCTGACTTGCTCAGCTGTTCCTTCCCTTCACTGAGGCCAGCAGTGAGTGGGAGGGCTGAGCAAGAACCCATCAGACAGCATTATCCTGGGCAAGGGCACATTGCAGCTGAGGTGGCAGGAGAGGAAGGACAAAGTGTTTACAGAGTGTCTTCTCACTGGTCATGGAGCCAGGAGAAACGAAAGCAGTCCTCTAGGCAATAAATAGATCTGTTCCCAGCTTCCCACTGCTGCGGTAGTGACACAAGGCTTGTTCAAGAGGTTATAAGTGGGATCCTCACTCACGAGCACATCACTATCAAGGTGACAAGCCGACAATGTGAGGAGACAGGGTGGCACCTGGGCCATGGAGTTTCACATTATGCCAGCTTTTGTCACTGCCATCTCCAAGATCGTGTTACTACACTTTGCAGCATGTCCAGCACGGATTTTTTGTTTTGAATTTTAGCCTAATTTTCAAACAAATGCAAACTAGTGAGAGTTCTGGGCAAATGGTGGAGAGAAGTCTGCAGTGCCTCTCCAATGTTTGGGGTACAGAATTGCTCTAATGAGCCATCAGTGAGAATTCACTCAAACTGAAAGGAATTGAAGACTACAGGACCTGCAGTATGCCATTGTGTGAAGCCAAGTGAACCCAGAGCAAAATGAGCTGCACCTTTTTTTAGGCAGCTCCACCTCCTTTTGCAATAGGCTGTGCAGCCTGCTTTGAGCCCGGTGTGCAGGTACGTCTTAAATATTGGACAGGTTTTAAATCAATGACTGATCCATTTGCTATTCTTTCAAATTAAATTGAAAATTCAAAAATTGAAGGTCTGGCATCATCAGTTTAAAAGGTCTGATGATCACTAAGTAACTAGGGAAGAACCAATAGAGTGGAGCACTAGCATTTGAAACTGAAGCACAGAATTAAAGCATTATCTGAATAATGAAATGAAATTTTGTTTAAGCAAGAATCTTGTGGACTAGAAAAACTGCAATGTAAACGATGAGCCCCTCTCTATAAAAAGAGAATATATGCAGAAATCCACAGATTGTTTATGTTATCACTCAAATCAGAGACTAAGGAAATAGTATAGGCAGAGTTGATGGACTATATGATAACAAAAGCTTGAATATTTCTAATAAATTTGTTTTTAAAATAACCAATTTAATGACCGCATCCCAGTTAATAGATGGAAAATGACCTAAAGATTTTGATCTGATGGGGCAACTGTCCTGGTCTTGACTGGGAAGGTTTTTATGTGTAAAGTTGGGACAAAATATTAAGGCAGTTGGAATCACCTACATGACAGGTGTCAGCCGCACAGAGTCTCATGGCTTTCAGTGATGGAAGACTTGAGATGATAACTCTAAACCACTTCCATTTTCCTTGCATTTTTCAGAGTTGCTCAAACTTTTCTTACACCTGTAGATTATGCAGTATTCTTCCTTAAATTAATTACTTGTTTCACTATGGTTTTATGGAGAAATTTAGCTATATTGCCAGGGTAGAGTCAGGATGATGCCATGTTTTTAAATGTTTAGAAAATGTCAGTCCTTTTTTTTTGTTTGAATATCTTAATGTAGAAGACAAAATAGCAACTGTTATTTATAGGTTTGGATAGTTGGTCAGAAGTGGAAAGGACACTTAAAAAGAGAAATCTGAGAAAGAAAGCCAAGATTTTACATTGAGTCTACAGATGCTTGACATCCATAATTTCAATTAAAAATGATAAAGTTAAGTACATAGCATGTCAAGTTAACAAAAGTGGAACCTCAAATGAAGTATAAATTTTTTGTTAAACATTATGTAGATATGCCTGGCAATAGATAAGTACATCTTTGTGCTATGTTTGTTGAGTGGAAATCATTACATTTTTCTGGAGAAGAAGGAGATGAGGTTATGTCCTGTTTGAAAATGTATTTATGATCACACACTGGAGTATTTGAAACCACTGATGTGAGGTACTGACAGTATAGATCAATGTTTCTTACTGGCTGAGCTAACCTTTTTTGTACCAGGAAATAAAATCCTTATGGGACAGAAACTTTAGTACCAGGCTGCTAATAGTTGGATTCAATTACCCAGACAGGGACCTGAAAAAAAAAGGTACAGGAGTTGGAAATATTTTTGAGACTGCTCTAGACAGGTAGAAGACAGATCACATATCTATTGATAATATAATATTCTTTGTATGAATTCTGAATATAGGTATAAACCTGCAGTGTTGATTTCACTTCAGTAGATGTAACCCAGAGTGCAGATTCGTAATTAATAATAAATATGAGCAAACAAACTTTGCACAGTCTTTCCCTTCAACATTATGAGGGTACAAAATCAAAACACTAGTCCAATATCACATTTCTTGAAAGGAAGGAGGTCATATACAAGAAAAATCCCATCAAAGGCTGCCCCCTGAGTTCACCCCACACTAAAAACAACATCCCACAGAAAGCTGCCTTCCCAACAGCACATCCCTTCCCTACAAGCTGTTTGTTTCTTCGTGGCACAGCTAGATGTAGAACAGCAACACACAGAGCTCACATCAGCTCAGCAAACATTCCCCCTTGTGCCAGAAAATTGGATGTACCATTGTCATCGCCAGAAGAGAGCTACGATACTGACACATGAAAGTGCCTCTGACAGCCTGGGGAAATTATTTTTTCTTGCAGAAGAAGATTTGCAATCCAGGCTAACAAATTATTCTTTTATCTAGTTGTTTGTGTTATGGGACCCCAAACCAGGATCAGGGCTCCTTCGGGGTACACACTGTGGAGACACGCAAGGAAGAGAGCAGTTGGAACCCCAGAGAGCTCACAATCTGCATAACAGGCAGAAGCTATGGGTGGAAGGCAGCTGGGCTGAGAGAATACAATAACGATAAAATGGGTATGCATAGCATCTTTCTCATTAAAAGATGGTGGTAATTTGAGGGCACAGTGGTGGAGGTAGCTTGAAGGAAGAATGTAAATGAGGTTAAGAAACCAGCTATACAACAGGGATATTTTGCAGTCATAGTTTGGGCTGGGAGGCATCCAGGAGGTGCTTAAGGGAGAGGGAAAAGCAACCGCAAAACAGTGGTAGAGGAAGGCTGATGGCAGGTGAGAACAGTTTGCTGAACAGACTTCATCAGCACTTATCGAGCCACTGTTATATTTCATTTGTCATTATGGTGGGCTAGTCTAGGCCACACTTTAGCTTTTTTGAGGGGAATTTCGAGTGTTCCTAAAATAGTTACTGGAGGATAGACTACACTTCAGGCACTAATGCTCCTGGGGTAGACAAATGTAACTTTGGATGATGCATCCTGATTTATGGAGTGAATTAGCAGTAATCAAGGAAATATTACATTATTTTCAATCTGTTGTGTGTCCTAGGATCCTCAAGCTCCAGATGGATAGCCACTTCTCAAGGGTAGGCAGCGGGAAAGGGGTTTGGGTAAACATGGACAAACACGCAACTGCTCTGCAGTTACAGATCTCATGGCAAAATGAGGTCTGAGGACTGACTCTGGATGTAGTCTAAGATCACTGAGAGCTCTGCTTCAAATCTTCAACTTCTGAATAGATTTCTGTACATCTAGAGACTGCCTTAATGGTGCTTTTGATCCCACATTTATCAAACTAGGAAGAGCTGCTGTTTTCCACTGGCTTTACTGAGTACTGTTCATGGACTGACATTTATAGACTAGTTTCTGATGCTGAATTGTGTGGGCAGGTACTGTAACACTGGACTAGAACGAAAGGACTGAAATTTCATAAAAGAGACTTCAGGAATGTGCAGTCTCTGTAATCTCAGAAGGAATGATTTGCACTATGAAACTGTATACTAAAATATGAGTGGAGTAGTTAACAGGTATTTGTAACTTGAACAATAGTTTGAAAACTATCATTAGGGATTGAAATTCGCTCTGCATTTCACTCTGGCCAAGCACTTGAAACAGTTGTGTTGCATTTAGCAGAGAAATTGTATTTGTAGAAGAGCAAAATTTAACTCTAGAGATGCATCTGTGTGGCCAGGTAAACGCCACATGAAGTTCTTTAAAGACTCTTTGCAACTTTGAAACCTTAGCTCCTATTTCAGATGTGGCTGAGGCACTTAACGGAGGGATATTTTCCAAATCATCTAAGTAGATTAAAGACTTAACTTCCTTCAGGAGTCAGCGGCAGCCCACTACACAGTTAGATAGCTAGATAATACTGCTTAGGCGCTTTTTTTGATTGGCACTGAAAGTCAGCAGAATTAAGCTTTCTAGAGATCAGTACTGCTTTCCAGGATGGCTATGGGTTTTTTAATAAAAGAAAGTTTATATAAAAGGATAACTCAGACCTGAAGATTTTCCTGCTTATCCAAGGATAAGGTCTTTCTGTATCTTTACTGCCCTTTATACGACCAGGGAGTTGTACCTAGGTAGGTCCTGCCATAGCCTGTTACAAGTGCAGACAGTCTTTCTGGGCAGCCTGAACCTAGGGTCTAACATTATGGGCAATCGAAGCCAGGCCTGGGACCACCTGGGGTGCTAGATCATCCCCAGCTCAGGTGTCAAGGCAGACATTCCTATTGATGTGTCTGGGTTTTGCCTGTTGCCTGCAACAAGAACTTTCCGCTAGCTCTCATGTACAGCAGAGTGGTGCATCCGTATTGTGAGGGAATGGGAAATGAGTGCAAACCACTTGTTTGTTAGGTTTTCTTTTCATCCATGCGGGTGAGTGAGTCCAGGTTACAAAGAACCTGCTGGTATTATTACTGTGCAGCAATGCTCCTTCCACTTCTGTCATCAAAGATGTATGTAGGCGCTAGTCCAGTGATGAAAAGACGCTTGGTGTAGCAGCTGGGAGAAGGAGCAGTGTTATGTACAAAGGAAACATTCACGAGTCAACACTCATCTTCCTAAAATACTTTTTATCCTGTGCCAGAAAGTCAGGGGGTACAGGGTGTGTGAGTGTGTGCATGTTGACTGTGGGTGGGGGAATGGGACTGGAGGTTTGTTTACTACAGTTTTACTTCATTAATATTTTAGTCTCAGGTGCAGAACTTGGAGAGTCTCACTGAAATCGCAAACAGCACTGATTGTGGTGTTTGTGACAGTGCCATGGGGCATTTGCATTATTTATCCCAGGCTGCACTACCCATACAGCTTTCAGGGAATATTTTCAGACAGAATCGCTAATTAGCACATATGTGGAATCTTCTCAAAGCAGTTGGGAACTCTCCTCATTACTTTTTAATTTTTTCTATTTGCTGAACGTATGTCATAGATGAAAATTCAGAATGATGGTTTGAAGGAATTTTGCATATTAAATACTCCAAATAAAAGAGCGGGGTCTTCTGTCTGGACACTGTGAAAGACTGTGAGTGTCTCTGGCCTGGCAAGTTCATGCAGCATTACTTTTGGGCTGTCACTTGGTTGCCCAAAGTCACTGAGGACAGCTAAATCCTTTGTCATTGTCCTGAAGTGTTACAAGCCATTACTTGACTGCACTTAATAATCATCCACTTTCACCTTAGGTGTTGCTGCTGATTAGTTCTCTGTAAATAGATCATAGTATGTGCCGAGTATCTCCTATCTTCAGAGGAAAGATAGTTCATATATGTGCAAATCCAACTTTAATTTTAATAATGTATATAAGGAAAAAATTGTGTGATATTACAGCGTTAAAAATGTTTAAAAAGTGTTTTTCAAAATGCTAAAAAATGTTCTAAAATATTTTAAAACCTTCTATCATTGTACATTGTCAGATTGCTCCTGAATAATTTTATTAAATTTTACTCTTTATTTTCTTATTTTAGTAAATTTTCTACATTTTCACCTTGATATCTCAATCACACATTTTGTGTGTTCATTAAATGATTTATCTGAACTTACAGGAGTGGTACTGAGAGCAAACTGTTTCTTGTATACTTGTGCATTGCAAAAGACTGATTTAAGAAACAGTTTTTCTAAGTTATGGCTCAATTTAGCAGCAACATTAATGTTTAAATGTTGTTTATTATGGATTTAAATACAATGTAAAAAAGCTTCAGTCTGATAGCATAGGCACCCTTATCTAAAAAGTAAAAAAATAGCAGCACTGAAATGATGAAAAGTGAAAATATTGGCACACTTATCACATCACAGTCGGCTAAAATACATAGTGCAAAGCATAAAATACTGTGCCTTTTGTTCTTGCCCACAGAAAACAAAAGACAAATTCTCTGTCCCATGCCACAATTGTTCCATCCTCTCAAATGCCTGCCCAGGTTTTCCAGCTTATGAGTTAGGTCGACAGAAGAGAAAATGCAGGAAAATCAGTGTCAAAAGGGAAGGCTTAGGGCTGGTTGAAAAATGGAGTAACTTTTGCTGAGGAAAACTCTTCATCAGAAAGCTAAATGATGCAATTTCAAACCTCAGAAAGATCCCAGCGTCCTGTGCTATGTTTATAGCTCAGTCCTTCATCTATTTTAAGGTCTTGACTTTCTGAGCAGACCACATGATGCACCATAGCTTCTCTTTGTCTGGAACCATGGCAGAACTGCCTGGGGATGGCACTGGCCCCGGTGCATCATAGAAAGCCTGATCTCATTAGGAAAGTCAGTGTGTGCAGGTCAATAAGGTCGTGAAGTGTGCCTGATCAGGAATCAGGTATCACAGCAGCATTTCTGTATCAAACTGCTTTAATTCTGATTTATATTGTACCTGAGATTAAAAAAAAAAAGGCAACAAAAAACTTTGGGAATTGAAGTATACAGTGTTTCAATGAAAACTTCAAATAATCAGGGGGAAAATAAATCCCAAACCAATATTCCTTTAGCAAAACCAGTGATTTCTGTGAAAAAAAATCAATTTTCTGCCCAAAAAGCAGCTTTATGGGAGAATTTTGGCAACTCTACAAAGGATCACTAATGGTGAGAATTACTGGTGGCTCTCTATCTCTTCAACTCTGACAGCTCTGGCTTATGCATCTCTTCCTGTGTCAACTAAAACAGGTTGGCATAAGGCTGAGTCAGAGACATTCCTCTTACAGCAAGAACCTTGCAGAACAAAAGAGCTGCTGCCGTCTGTGTTGTTGTGGTCTTTAATACATCCTCAAGAGATGGCCTCAAGTGGTGGGCAGATAATCACACACGGTGTTAAGTCATGAAGTCAAAACATGGGAAAGGAGAGAATAATAAGATTTTAGCTAAATTTTGAAATTCAGATTTAGATTCCCGCCCCCCCTTGAAATACAATTGAGTCAATTCAGGTGAAATCAATCAGGAAAAGGAAGTAAATGTCAAAGATTATTTAGTACTTCAGCAAAATACTTGTCATTGGCACCTGTGAATGACTCCATGATTATTATGTTCAACCCTGATAAACGCAGGCTGCAATACCCCCACTGTCTTTTCTGGAAGGATGGGGATATTGTCACTAAAGGTGAAAGCCTGTTTTATTTTTTCACCCTTGTCATCTACTCTCTGTGCTGCCAACCTCCACTTCAGTTGCCACAGTGCATAAATTACAATTTAGATCACACAACCATCCATCATCAAATCACCCCATGAAAGTGCTACTAAAGAATGTTGCCAGTTCTCCCGGTTGACACTCTTTTTGTGATTGACATATATCTAACTTACACCATCACTTGTGTCACTGCTGAATTTGGCCCTGAAACTTACTCAGGAGCTGTGCACATTAAGTCAATCTTAAAGTTTCATGTAAATCAGCTCCCTTTTGTTGTTCTTTGTGCTTTCAGCTTCTTTTTTATTTACAGTTCCCTCTGATTATTAGGGTAGTTCACTGGCTTCTTTCTTAGCTTGCTCACTCCTTACCTAGGCAAGGTAGAAAATGGGTTAGATACTTCAGACTTTGGCTAGTTATTATTATAAATACTTATTTACTATCACTGCAGTACCTGGAGGGTAACCAGTACCTAAAATAAACACACCTTGATGACATACCTTGGTAACAAGCCAGTGTCCAGAATGCACAAGTGTATGAAGAATCTGTAGAGATATATGTATAGATATTTGCCACATGATCCATGAACAGTCTACATGAATATATATATCTAAAATCACCAGATTGCTCTTTTGGCTTACAGTTGATGAGCCTGAATGAATAATCATGAGAGCTTTCGATGGGCACATGGTTGTGCCTTTTCCACATGCAAGTGCACCTAAGCCATGTTAAAACCTGACTCTGAGTTGTCTGCATTTAGATTTTTTTTTTTTACCAGTGTGCTGTTGAGATGCAATACAAAATAATAATTTTGAGAACAGATTTTGATGAAAATGCTAAGGGGGTGTGTATGTATGCCTGCATATATATCTATATATAAAAAGTAAAATCTATCATGAATGAAAGGGTCGAACAAAATGAAAATGGATTAAAATTATTGATTTTTCTTAAATGGTGAGAGTCAGGTGTGCTGTGTTTTGATATATACATTCCTTCTGCTTTTCTCTTTCAGACACAGAGATGCTGTAAACTAACTGCTAGGTAAGGTCTACTAAGTGTGAATCATTCATTGCAGTTGTTCGCGCAGCATCTGTTCCATAACATGTTTAATTATTTTTGTGTGTTAAATTCATGTAGATTACTTGAAAATTGCTTAACTAAGTCTTAAAATTGCAGCTATTGCAGGTTTTCATTAGCTTGATTATCATTAGAGATGGGCAGAGGAGATTCCTGTTCACACTTTATTATGAAAGCCTGAAGTGCTGCTCAAAATTACACTTCCAGTCTTGTACGAACCTTCTCTTCCCTTGCCAAGCCCCTCTCTGTAGCTGACCTCAGCCTGAAAGACTGCAGACGTTTCTCTGAGTTCAGTTAAGGATCTCTGAGTTTACCTGAGCAAGCACTAGCCTGGGAGAACTGTGGTTAATTTTCTCTGCTGGTGTCAGAGTATCTCAGGTATATCCAGTGAGCCAAACAGTACAGAAAATCCCAAGAGAGTCCACGTTTACCTGCACAGTGATAAGATGGGCTAACACCTGACTGTAATGTCTGTGTTATTGTGGTGCCAGAGTTAGTCCTACATTTTAAGATGATATTTAAAAAGCAGAAAATACCAGGCAAGATTCCCCTGCCTAAAGAAAAAACCAAAATAACGTCAAATATTTTCACTTAAGAGCAATAAAATGGTAGGGCTCCGAATTTACTTAGCTTTGTACTAAGACTTCTGATCTACCCTTTTCTAAACTGCAGTGGAGTCTAACTTTTATTAGCCTGTGGTTTTAGGCAGACGAACTGCACTAGCCAGTCCTATACTTTGTACATCAGAAACTTAATTTGAATGGGGCTTCCCTTATTTTATTTCAGGTTTTTGATGACTTTGAAGTTGCTCTTGGGAGCTCTTTTCAGCCTTTTTACGACTGTATGAGCTAGAAATACTGTTCTAGTTAGAATCAGAGCTTTTAACATTAAAAAATCACCTGATTCCAGCAAGTGGGAGCTCTCAGTACAGCATAAAAGTGCAGAGCTCACAGTAAGAACTGGCAGTGCAGCTAACGGTCCTTTAGCACTGGCCTTTGATGCTGAAAGCATGGGATATAGCAGGTAGTGTATGATGGCAATTTATGCAAGCGGCTCACGTGTTCTTAGCACTTACTTGTCCTTAATGGGGTTGTGTGATAAGATAATGGATACCTTATTTCCTAAGGAGATGTTTAAAACAGTGTCTGCATTTAGAAAACCATTCAAAACTGGAAATAAAAGAAGATGTGTGCACCATACAAGTGCTCTTTATCCTGCAAATACATTATCATGTGCAAATTTTAGGAAATGGACTTAAGTGAAAAGTTTGAGTGAGTTTTTTAAGAGAGAAATTGCTCAACTCTACTTGGGATTTGAGCCACTATTCTACTGTCAAAATCAGTAGAACTCTGCTCAGTCCTTGCAAAATGCACTAAGTAATTGCTAAGTGATTCTCAGACATCTTGAAATACAATTACATTAGAAAGTCAGGTTCAAAAAAATAGTATGAGATTTCCAATAGACTGGTTGACTCACTTTAATTAACTGTTATTTAATTATAGACATTCATTAATATCATAAAGTTCTTCTAGTTGGCATCAATTGGTAACAGGCATGTAACTAAAGTCTCATTTCCCTGAGGGTGTACATGGCTAGTTTAATTTGCCTGAGGGCTTTTGACTGTAAAATCTCAACCAACATTAAGCAAGTAAAGCTAAGGTATGTTGGTGAAATCCCAAATCAGGACAGATGTTTCTCCACAATGATGTGCAATCCCTGATATTCCCATGGAAACAGTTCAGAATTGAATATTTTCATGTAGTGATTTCAACTACATAACCAAAGTTATATAATGTGTGCATGTTCACATGCACATGTGGCTGTGGGTGTATGCTAACAGGTTTAGGCAGTTATTCTCACAGTAATGTTGCCTGTTTTCATGTGCACAAGTGTCTTTATATATAGATATGTATATATCTATTTAATACTGTAAGTACGTAATGAAGAATTGATATTTCTCTTCTGTTCTTCCATCTGTTTTATTCCTTGAGAGAGTAGAAAGGCAAAAGCTCATTTCAGTGAAAAATGCTCAAAATAATGTTAAGGTCTTTGAAGACAGCCCTTGGATTTTTCCAGGTATGAATACCAAAGCCAGAAGCAGAAAGCTGAACCAGTACTGGTGGAAAGTTGGTGCATTTGTGTTCAACACTGTGTACACAAATGATGACTGGTAAGCACCTCACTGCTAGGAAAGACTTCCACTCTGTCACATTCTAGTTTTTCTTTTTTTCACTAACCCTCTATTTCACAGATGAAAGTAATTTCCATTTCTCATGTACATAGTATCTTTCATTTTCCATGCCAAAAACCACTTCAATATTTTTATGTCAGCATTTCTAATCTGTACAGGATTATTTTTTATTTATTTCTCTCTCTTTAATCATGTTTGCTTTTCAGTCATAGTCTATTCTCCAGATTTCATTTGTAGACAGTGAAACTTTGCAGTGAAAATGAGAGACAGTAACTGGACCCTAAAAGGTGGCAATTCAGAGTAACCAGGGCTTGCTGGGAATGGAGAAAGAAGCTGATGATGAAGTGCTTTTAGCAGCCAGAACTAAACAAAGATGCATCTTATGAGAATGTTCCTCTAAACATGTCTGTAAGTATTATTATTTTTTACTGATTTCCTTACATGTCAGTAATCTATGAAACAACTTCTATTCTTGAAATCAGAACCTGCCTGTTGTTCTCCTCTTAAACCAAGAGCAATACTAGATCAAAGGGCCTTTGAAAAATCATGTCCTGCGTGAAGTAGAATCAACTGACAAAAGTCAGCTGGTATCAGATTCCAAAATGTGTGACAGCCATTATCCAGGTCACATTTGGTCCTAGTGTTGCAGAATACCAGACTTTGGAAGGCAGCTCAGCTGATCCCTTTGTGCCCTCAGGTCACAATAAGTGATGCGCAAAGACAATCTTTAGTCAAAAATGTTTTGACATTGATTAGATCAGGGGAGGAAGACACTGGAATTTACCTTCAATAGAAACCTTCTTTTTTTCATAGGGCTGAAAATATCAAGGATTTAGTATTTAATTGTTTTGAGATTGTTGAACATGCCATTCCAGATTCCGCCACCTCCCCAGACTTACATGTGACTTGGGTACCCCAGCCAAGAGCAATGCTATAACATCAGTGTAGGACTTTGCTCAAACACTATCACTTGATGATATGTCACACAAGGCATCCATTCATGGTTTTCACAGAGTAAAAGAGAGTGTCAAGGCTTTGCAGAGGAAGGAGTGACCTTGCTTTAGTTGCATATTACCCTTTTACCCCCAGCATAAAAGTATCTGTTATTCCCACTTTGTTGGTTTCTGTCCCTGCCAACTGAAGAAGGTAAGGGGAGATCAGTACTGGAAAAAAAAAGGAAAAACCAAGGTTAATAATATGGTTCAAACCAGCCCACATCAATTGTGAAAATGAAAGTTGTTTTATATAAAATCAATATGTGCAAAAGAGGCATCGTTCTGTAGGAATATGCACATAGAGTATGAGGAACTGTAAGCATCCCCTCTCCTGTTTGAAGGACATGCTTGCACAATCTAGAAAACTGGTGGGTCGACAGGAAGGAAGTTTGGGTATGTCATAGGCTGTAGGTACAAGCAAATAAATTAGACTGCCTTGGGGCCTTACATATTTCTCTATTTTGTCTTTTCACTTGGCACTCAGCTTAGATGTTTCTGTGCATGCCTGGAAGGTTGAGTGCAGGTATTCAGGGCATTCTCTGGAAGTTTTAGGTATCTCTGACTTTATTAAAGTACATGATGTTTAATTTATTTCACTTTAACCAAGTGTTCTAGTTTGTTTTATTCTATAGTTTGCTTATTAATTCTCCTCAGCAGTATTTATTTACCTGTCTAAAATTTTCCATTATTCCCCTCAACTTACTTACAAAAATATTGAACAACATCATCACACCTAACACCTTTGGGATCCCACTACAGGCCCTCTAAATTGGATAGAAAAGCCCATTAACAGTGCTTTTCTGAATTCTGTCATATAGTCAGTTTTTAATCCATTTAGTATTTGAAATATTGATGTTGTATGATGCTAATTTTTAGTCAGAATATTCTTGTGGTACTAAGATGAAGTGATTCAGTCTAAATATATTAAGTCAATGCAGGCACTTTTACCAACGTATATAGTAATTTCATCTAAAATATGATTAAATGAATTTGACAAGATGTATTTTCCTTGAAGCCATATTGATTGACATAATTATTTATTATCATCATTTAAATCTGTATTGATTGAACTCCTCATTTGCTGGTCCATTAATATGCCTGAGTTTTGATGTCACCCTAACCAGATTATTTTGCTATTGCTCTAAGATGAGGTTTCCAGTAGTCCTCTGAGGTCTTTCCAGTATCCTATTCAAAAAATGACAGCCAATACCCTGATTTTCTTGGCCAGAAAATTGAAAACACTTACTAATGTGCTATCTGAATGTGGAAATTTAAGAAATTTTATTTTTTTTTAAACGCTCTTTAACGTATTTTCATCTTTTTTTAGCACTATAAATTTTTCAGCACTATAATCTGCCTTTGATTTTCCACCTTAAATGGGGGTTGTTTCACTCAAAAGCCGGGTGAACTCAGTCAGAAGTTAGAAAAATGATCCCTACCTGGTCATCAGTGAGATGTCTGAAGTGTAACGAGAAGCTCCAGACAGCCAACAAAGTCTTCCATCTTATATCTCCAAATCTATGGTATGTAGAGTGTAGCTCTTCCATTCTGCTTAACACTCACATGAAAAATTGATTTTGATTTCCAAATTTTTCAAGGATTTTTCTTCCTTCTTTTCAAAAGACAAACATCATCATACCCTAAAAACAATGGGACATGACGAAGCACGTATTACCGGGCTGTTAATGCACTTTGCACTTTGGCCATGTGCCTCAAAGTGCCCCAGAGACTTGCATTAATGGCCCAGTAATACGACACACCCTATCATGTCTTATTGCTTAATTGGACTCCAGGCAAGTTCAGTTAAACCACATATGCTGTCTTTTATGACTACTGCTGTACAGCTTTTATTTCCTCAGTTCTTGGGTGCTTTTGGAGATCTTTGTGTTGTTTCAAATGTATCTTTCAAATTGAAATCACAGATTGTAGAGGCAGAGTTTTAACTCTATCCCTGGCCCTTTGCCATCCACATACCAAATGGGGATGTGCTCTGACAGGCAAAACACAAACCCTGAGAGGCACACCTGGAAAACCCATAGCAGAAAAGTGGAAGGAGGCATCATAGTTCTGCCTGATCTGTTGGCCACAAAACTCATCTTTAACAACGTATCAGCCATGAATGTTATGTGGCTTGTATTCATTTGGCATCTGTGGTATCCTTGTATTTGAAAAAACCCACAAGATCATCTGTAGTGTTTGAGAGGTTTCTCCCATATATTTCTCTTTTACCCAGGAGGGCTACATGCTATAGCTGGAGCAGAAATGGAGTATCTTTATAGGTCTTTCCACTGCATTAACTGTGCTGCAGAGCAGTATGCATGTGAGGAATGCTGTTGAGATAATTGCAAATAACAAACATCAGTCAGCTTGTGATATCCCTCAGCATTTTACATCACATTGCCTGAACTCGGGAAATTGAGGCTGAAAGGACACGTTTCTCTGACAAGGGTGAAACAGGATGCCCAGAAGCACCGGGTAAATACTGTTAGATACTGGTGTCTGTCCTCATCAGGCCATGTAATGATACCAAACAGCTTCCATCAACTTTTCGCTGCCTGGTACCAGTCAAAGGAGAGAGTGAAACTGAAAGGTGTGCCATTTTTTGGGTTTATAGAGGACCTATACTGCATGGTAAAGTTAATGTTCGTCTGATCAGAGTAAATTTCAAGTGTACTTAGTTACTTTTTGGACAGAACTCAAGTCATTGACTGCTAAGTTCTGCAGCATCTTTATAGGATCCTAGACTAAAAGTCATCTTTGAATGCTGTAGGACCTCAGGTAATTTCCATCACCATTGCTACTATTTGTTGTTAGATTAAACTGTGGATTAATTTCAGTGTTGAGATTTCATGAGTGTCACATGCAACATATACCATGGATGACAAAGATTGCTGATGCACACTGTTGAAGTATATAAAGTAGAAATCTTGAAATTAGTGAATTAATCAAAACTCTTAAAGCCTTAATTTCAGAATAAAATTCTCAAGTGATTACAATTTGTATAAATTGCTTTTAGACCTTGGACACAATTTGAGTGCTTATGCTAATAAAAGGGGACCATCATGCTCTCTAGAAAAAATAAGAATATCACAACCAAATATTCTTTAGTAAATTATCAACTGGCAGTAAAGAAACCAGTGTAAATGCAGAGGGTTTAACATTAGCCTAAACTGATCCTGGTAATAACAAAAATAAGGCAAAAGCAGCAATGCAGTGTATCTTCACTCAGCATGACTCCAGCATTTAATACATTGATTAGATAAAGAATCAACTGGATCCGCTTCTGACTAATAGCCACCTGTGAGTGCTGTCTTTGGAAAGCGGCACCGTTGAAAGCACGTTAGAGTAATGAGGCCTAAAAGAGATGGTGGACCATGATACCTGTTAATAAAAACTATTTTTTCTTTTAATATTGTAAGTCCCTTATTGTATGAATGCAAAAAGTGATGCCAGTTGTCACTTTTGCTTGAAATATGGATCTTTATCTCTCCCAGACACAATGAGTTTTTGGGCACTGTGGTGTACAGAGACTTAATGTTCATACTTTCTGCTATAGCAAAGGCCATCCTTTTGTGTGTTTTTAAAGCACAGCAATTATTTTGGTGCTTTCTTTTTGAATATTAACAATAGTACCAAATTGAGATGAGGACAAACAATCATTTAAAAAAAACAAACAAAAATACAAGGTTAAAGACTTTAGAAAATCACGTTTACACAGATTTTAGAAATGATTGCCTACCTTAAATTAGAATCCAGGATAGTTTTAAAAGGAAGAGGCACCATTCAGACACTTTCAGTGATCCAGAGGGGTTTATATTGTTCATTCCTTTCTCTCTCTCCCCTTGGTGCTTCAGCATGGTGGGTCAGTGTTAGACTGTCTCCCAGCTGATGCGGTTTGGAAGCAAAAAGGGTTGGCTCAGAGCAGCAAACTTTGTTCTTCCACCAAGATGTGTGTGCTGGTTGGTGGAAAGAAGGAAGGCAGGCAATACAGCATTGGCAGCAAAAAAGTGGGTTCCGAGGATGTAATATCATATTCAATGGGACTCCTTTACTCATGTGTGAAGCAGTGTTTTCTTAATTTAAAAATATTAGATGAATTGTTAAACGAGGATTATTTGCATGAATATATTTTTACTGGTATTTCTCCTAAAACAGCAATATTGTACAAGTACAGTGTAAAATTGTGTGTCAGATTTTGTTCACTGCACAATTTTAGGAAACCATGGAATGACTCAGAGCCTCCTTCAGCACGTGACTTTGGTGCAGGAGCATGTTTATTGTGTTGTGAGTATAATGCCACTCTCCATTTAAAGTTCAGCCATGGGGAGAGCAAGGTGAGACATCATTAAAGACAGTCACAACCTAAAGCAAAGAAAACAAGCTAAACCAGACAAAAATTCTGCCCCAGAAATGCAGAATTTCTTTGGAGAGAGGCTTTCCATTTCTAGTCTAGACTTCTGTCTGTGAAACAGTGTAGCAGCTTTACCACATTAAGATCTTCAGACCAAAGGTCCCATTAGACCTTGAGGGGTGACTGCACAGAAGGCTCATCAGTTAGCACTTCATGGTGACCTTCAGAGCCTTTAGTCCAACCCCCTCTCCATAAGGAGCAGTGAGCCTGGGACTTTGTATATGCCTTCACGGTGGCCTTGTGGAAATAAAGTGGAGACGTGACACAAGCCCTCAGGTACTTGCTGGTGCCCATGTGGAAGGTTAATGACTGCACTGTGGTTTAAAAGAAGCTTTAAATCACATGACTGAGTTCCTGCCAGCTTCTCTATGTCAGCAGTGCCAAACTGAACATGAAGTGCTGCCAGCCCTCGAGGAAGGCTTTTGGGCGTGGGGTGCATGAGCCCTGAGCACCCGCCAAGGCTGTGCTGGTCTGCCTATGTAGTCAACAATTCATGGATTAGACAGCCAAAGCCCTCCTGGGATTCAAGTTCCTGAGCAGCAGCTACAGGAGCAAATGCAGTGAATCACAGCTCCTGCCTCTTGAAGGTCTCTGGACCTTGGTTCTGCCTCTCACCCCTATGTTACTACTGAAGAGAGGGGCCTCCAGGGATAATAGTCCTGTTGTTCTGACTGGTGATGATGCTGTGAAAGGTGCAGGAGTGAATGTGGATCCTTATAAGTGTATTTTAAAGCTTCTTCCTCTGCTATGGCTCCTTCCTCTTCTGTGAAGCGGGGCGAAGGGTAAGGGTCGCTCCCTGTGCCTCCTAAGTCCTTGCTTGCTCTTTCTAACCTTCCACAGCGAAGTGTCCCCTCACAGGCTTATGCACAAGTTCTTCCTACTGCCTTTGAAGAGAGCATTTTGTTGAAGGATTAAATTTTGATACCTTCCTCAGAAAAGATATTTTAAAGTGTGCATGACCAGGTTGGATGGGGCTTTGAGCAACCTGGTCTAGTGGAAAGTGTCCTTGCTCATGACAGGATGATTGGGACCTCTAAGGTCGCTTCCAACTCAAACCATTCTGTGATTCTGTAATTCTAAGTATGGCACATATGATACAGCCATCTACTTGGTATGCATTTTTCTCCGTTTCTTGAGATTTGTTTTATCATATCTGCTGGCTGGTCATCCTGAGCTAGGATATCCCCCTTCACACACTGCAATGCCAGGCTGCCTGACAATCTCATTTCATGCTTTATTGTGAGGCAGCACGTTGTGGTGCTGAGAGCACAGGCTGGGCAACAGGGCACATGGGATTTCTTCCCAGTGCTCCCCATGGCCACAGGCTCATCCCTAAGTGATACCAAGCTTCCCAGCTACAGCAGAAGGACAACGATATTTATTTACACAACTCGTTAAGCATGTGCAGTAGGCCTGGCAAGACTGTGCAAATTAATTCCTGCTAATGAAAGTTTGGGATTTTTAATATTTCACATATGCTGTGACTGTGCCCTTTCTGTCATCACATTTTATGGAGATGAATTTGTCATTATGCCAACTCTGGGTCTTTGCTGCTGTTGGTCAGTTATTTGCACTGTGGTAACGACCAGAGAAATTAAGGCTCCACTGTGTCATACTCTCAGAATGGGAAATACCTCTACGATATGCATTCACTCCCCAAATGGAAAGATGTTTTGGAAAGGAATTTACAATCTAAGACCTTTATTCTGCAAAGTACACTAGACTAGCTTGATAGATGAGAGCAGTGTCACCGATTTAAGAGTATGAAAGCTAAGCAAATGAGTATTTCTTTACAGAATCTGATTGCAGAGGACAAGAACATGGTTTAAAAGATGAAGACCAAGTAATCAGATGCATACAGATTTTCTGCTCAAAATTTGATTTATTTAGGCAGTGGTCCAGTGAAACCAAGTCTTCCTGTAGAATTGGAGTCATGTTAATGTATGTATTATGATTTTTGAGGACTGCACTCAAGAACCAGAATCTTCTGCTTCACCCGCCATGAAGCACATGCAGTTTGGAGTATACGGCCCTACAAGGCAGCATGGTTAAAAGGGGGGTAATGGATGTATTTGACTGTGGTGGCAAATCTCAATGTTTAGTAACTCTTGTTCACTTAAGAAGAACCAGATGAATTAGCAGGAACAAAGACGCAAGGTTTAACGAGCCAGGCAGGAGCAGCGGAGGACTGCAGCACACAGTACAGAGGTACCTATTTGGACTGGATGGACAACCAGTTACTAGGTGGCTAATGACTGAAGATGGTAGTGAAAGTGTTGATGACATTCTTTTTTCATGAGAAAATGTTTCTTTTTGCTGAACTGACAGTGTTTTGCAGACTCAGAAGAAACACAGACTGAGTTCTGGCATTTCCACGCATCCGAGAAGCGCATCCTGACAATCCAGTTTATGACTAGTCCCTAGGATCTTTATTTCCCTTCACAAAACCCCCAGAATTTTGACAGCTCTCATTTTAATTCTGTTGTGGACTAAAATCACATTCTGAAACTTAAACATTTTTCACAAAATGGATTTGTTTACCAGTTAGCCCTATAAACAATATTTCTCAAAGCTGTGTTTGACAAGCATGATATTGCTAGTATGGCTCCCACTGGTGTGTCATCCATGGCCAGGTTTTCAGAGAGATGTCTACAAAGCAGAGATATCAGAAAGCTGCAGATACCATTTCTTTTGGAAAACTCTCTGCTTTCAGAGTACTAAAGAATAGTGCCAAGTCAATGTTAAATCATCATATGGGAAGTGGTTAACAAGACAGCTCTCCTTTCTACTTCCTATCTAATCTCTGCCAAATCAATCTACCACCCAAGATTGGAAGTGGAAAATCTAATAAACAGGTCTGCAGTAAAAAATGCACTATACCTGTGCCTGAAGCAGTTTCCTCTTCATCTCTGTTCACCACCAGCATGCCCTCCTATTACCCAAGGGAAAAAATTAAATATTCAGATTGTTATTATTTATTTAGAGGACACCAGAAAAATCAAACCAAGTCAATATTTATCCACCTGAAAAAAAGCCCAGTATATGACAGATGCTTTATTCAGGATAAATTAGTAGACATATGTCTCAGAGAAATGTCGTTGTTGTTGATTTATTCTTTTGTTCTTCTTTCAGTTAAGCTTTCCTCAGGTGTTTTTCAAATTGCAGAGCTTCTAAAGCTTCTGTAAAAAGTCTATTTTTTACTAAACCACATTAGCTCTTTAAAATATACAGGAAAGATGAACTCATCTAATAACAACCTCTGAAGATAACTGCAGCTGAATATAAATAAAATTAAATTTGCACAGAGGAAAAAGCCATTTCAAACTATTTTTTCCATATAATCCATACCACAGATACTCAATAATTCAGTGAGCTTTCAGGCAATATAAGTCAATGTTGACTCATTAAATGCATTAGCTATAAGATGCATCTCTAGTAGGAAGAATGAGAAATGATTTGCATTCTTCCCTTTTCATCACTATTCCTTAGTGGCTTTAGTTTCAGGTTTTAGTTTATTCTTTTGATTTTTTTACATTTCACACTTTATAAAGAAAGCTTTACAGCAACCTCAGGATCTCCAGCGTATCATTAAAAAATAAACACTTTTTCTTCCCTACCAGAAACCTGACCAAGAGCAAAATTATCTTGGTTTACTTAATGGAAACGCTGACAGATATTAAAATAATGCTTAACTAATCCTTCAGAGATGGCCAGCCATATGAAAAAGTGAAAAACTAAACTGGTAGGGCCAGGAGTGAGGAACTCTCCCAGACTAGTAGAGCCCAGTTGTCTTGGACTTTAATAGGCATATGAGAAAAAGAACGAAGAATTTGAGTAAATAAAAAGTAACAACTGCATTAATTTGAAAACAACACGAAGTTCATTTCTCTGATCAATGACTGCATTTAGTTAGCATCTTCCAACTGAAGAACTCACAACACTTTATGAAAATGAATGGCATGTCCCAGTATAACGTTATAAATTAGGGAACAGCAAACTTGCTTATCAGGATGGCACTGGAAGGAGTCTTCCCAGGGAAGCACTCCTGCATGTAACTCAAGATAGCAGGGGCCTACTGCAAGGTCCCTTATCTCTGATGGACTCGAGAGTGTTGACCTGATATAGCTGGAGGGCGTCTCTGATGGAGGCTGACAGAAATGGAGCTGCTTTTCTGAGGGAAGTTGAACCTCCCTCAGAAGTCTGATTGTTGTCAACCCTGCAAGGTGTTGCTCTTTCTACCAATCTTCTGGCTTTTCATCATGGATGGTAATTAGGATTCCTGCATTTTATTTGGTGCTCATCTTTTCAAAGAAGGTGTTGCAAAGGAGAATGGGGTGTGTACTGAAAAGTCTTACAATTGCTCTGGGAATTAATGCTATGAAAACATACGTAATAATACTAGCTAGGGGAACATGGGTGTTGACACTGGGAACTGCAAAAGGAGAGGAGGCAGGTAGCTGAAAGGAAGGTCTCCACTTTCAGGCTTTCTCTGCTGTCCTGCAGCCTTCCTTTCTTCACTGGTGTATCTCTGCTTGAGCTCTCTATAGCAGCACTTTTACAGGAGAGTAATGGGCAGCTCACCTGCCACAACGGGCTTTTGAAGCATCGGCGGAGGACATATTTCTATAAGAATATAATTTAGGACCAATCCTTTAAACCGATGCATGTAATTTTCTCTACCTGTCCATAGAACATCACTGAGCTCCATCATGCTCATGCTGTAACTGAAACTGGTACAGCTTATGGCACACTACTGACCGTCACAGGTACTGACTGTGACATTCTCACTGCCTGACTTTATGCAGACAAAACTGAAGAGGCAGTGGTATCCAAAATCCTGAAGAATGCATGCATCAAACAATTTCAAAAGATTAGAGCTTTGAGATCCTCATGTAAAGACAAAGTCAATTTTAGCAGAGATGTTAATGCCCCTCATCTGTGAAAGGGCTGGGATTTGCAGAAATCCTGTGGTGTCAGAGTGCCAAGTTTTCACTTTGTGAACTGGATTTCTCACACTGACCAGCTATATCTTGTTAGGATGTTTGAAATTAATGGATTCCAGCTTCTGCATGTGGAAATCCGAACATTATCCTCTAGTGTGGCAGTTACGATCCACATGTGTTGTTTCAGGTGGGATGATGTAAGAGAACATTGACATCAAAAGTTAGATGGCGAAGGAAATTATGTAAGTTGTAACTATTCAATATTTACCAATAGTCAAATAAACAAAAGGAAAACAACCCTAAGGCAATACATTTGAGTCTTGGCATATTACTCAGTGAAAGGAAACTGGACAACATCAGCCCCCAATGAACCGATTTTCTTGCTTATCCACACATTTCTCTTCAGTGTCACATGTGGAACAAGTAAATAATATAATTTTGTCTGGTTAAGTCAGGTGAGTTGGCTTAGCTAGGAATCTGGGATGCCATTACAAGTGCATTAGGTTGGTTAGCCACTCAAAAAGGATTTAAAAAATCAGCTCCCTAATGCCCCTTTGTTTGGTCCCCAGCTCCAAGAAGCCATTTATTTCTTCCTCTAATGCCTAAAGAATTATTTTCACATTCTCATCGATTAGTACTTCAGTGTGAAACCATTGTCTGCAATGTGAGTTCAGCTGTTATCTACTCCCTAAAAAAAAAATTATTTCCACATTTGCTATGTAACAGCCTGACAAACAAATAACACCTGCAGAGGATCACGCTCAATAAAGAAAGGGAAGAAAAATAGGTGGAAAGCATGAGAATTCCACTAATGCTCAATGATTGATCTTGTTAGTACGCATAGCCTGTCAGAGCACATTGCCCCAGCACAAGCACACAGCACTGAAGAACCAGCAGCACGGGAAAGAAACGCATTTCTATATAGATCACAGTCAGACACCCTCCCCCAGCTTTCTGAGTGGAGCTTGATTGTCAGCATTATACACACGCTCAGACAATGCTTTCAATAGACGCCTTTTTGGAAGACAATTGCAGAAAGCATGATAAGGGGATTTGTCACCCTGATGTGGCTGCTGCTTCAGCAGGCATTATAATAATGAAAGGAAGTTTTACTAATTGAAAATGTGAATGAAATTCAGCTGTCTTTTTATTTTAATTCTTTTGGATGAAAGCCAATTAAAATCATCTGTCTAATGCATCTATTCACCCCTACTTCAACAACGTGTCAATTATAATGGATGTCTAATAAACTCAGACTTCTCAGGACAGATAGCTGAGCATACAAAATAACTAGTGAGAAACATTGACACATACCTGTAAAATATTTTGGAGGGATTTGCCATACCCTGCAAATGGCTGAGCTTGTTTTCCACAGCATGCCTAAGGGGAGATAACCTGCACATCCTCAGCAGTGGGTGGTCTGGGCACATCTGTGTCCTCCCACCTCTGTTCTGCACCAGTGGTCTTCTTTAGGCACACCGTGGAACCTCATGAAAAATGTTCAAGACTATTAGATTTCTATTAATTTAAATAGTACACAGTGTTTTTGGGGCAAATAAATCTGAGTGTGACGTCACCTGTGTGTGTGTCTCATCTCGTTCCATCTCTTCAGTTGGGTGTTTCTTCCTCCCCTGGCGCCAGAGGCATCTGACTCTCTTTTGCTCTTTCCACTCACTAACAAGTGTGGCCCAAAGGGCTTGCGGAGAGAAACTGATGGCACTCAACCTGTGTCCACAATACATATCTTTCACGTGTTTTGCCCTAGAATAGTCTGGTTGTGTGGACTTAAGGTTAGTGGCATTAACTGCTCTTCTAGAACTCACCTTACAGCTTGGCTTAATGTATCAACAACCCAATTTGCATCACTCAAGATAGTGTTGCAATGCAAAGCAGGTGAAGTAAATGAAGGCAACTTGTTTCAGAAGCACATGCCTGATCTGGATTGAAGTGTAACAGTAGAAACAAAGATGCTCAAAAGAGAATCAGCATGCAGAGAGAGAAGTTAAAATATTATAGTAAAATGAGCATAAAAATACATTTTATCACTGATTAAATATATTCCTATTAGGTAAGGTACACAAATATATACAAGGTCAATATTTATGTCCCTTACAGAAATGAATGTTGGATAAACATCGCAAATGTTTATGTAAAAACACCGACTCTATAAGATGCACTTTCCCATTATGTACAAGCCATTTTAAAATTAAAGTCCATGTTAAACATTAAAGCTTGTCCATTGCTGTCACCAGTGCTTCTTCTGTGTGCATTTCTACCACTGATTTTGATGCTTCTGCTGTAGCCGTGTAACACTGTTCTCAATACCAGAAACCTGATTAAATCATCTTGCAAGAGTGGAGAGTAAAAAATGCAGCATTTTTTTTGAAGCTTTTGTAAAAATAACTTCACTGCAATTCTTCTGTATTTATTTTTCTGCAGATATTCTCCTCTGTCATATTAGTGGAAGAAACTCTGGCCTAAAAAAAGACACACACTGTGAGTGAAGACTATAGCATGCACATGAACTTCTAACTCATCCATGGCAAGAGTTTGTTATTAAAAAACCTGCTCAAAGCTTAAACTCATCCAGGTAGGCAACAGAAACCCTCCCTGCACCTCCCTCTTCAACTAGAACAGACCAGACATGAAGAATGAAAATCTTATTCTTGAGTGTAGCAAATCAGCTCCAAGCTGAGCATTAACTTGGAAATTATTATCCCATGGATATAGGACCCAATGAATTGAATCTACTCCGATAATGACCAGCTGTGGGTCCACCAGAAAGCCTTTTTGCTGCAGAGAGCATCTGTGAGAGCAGAAGGAGCTTTGGGAATAAGAAGCTCAGAGAGAGGAGCAAAAAGGCCAATAACAGCCACAGTATCTCTAGGTTTAGTGCCTTACTTGTTAGGGAGATTTTTACTTCAGTCCTTCATGTTATTATTAGACTTACAACAGTAATGTGAGTTTAAATATTTCTCCTTTCTACACTTGTGCATACACTCCCATTGACCTTTCTGTTCTGTTCTGCAATTTAAATTAATTCTTTATTAAAACCACTGTAAAGATGAAATATGCGCTTCCACGGGTGAATTTCATATTTGCTGACGTGGTGAAAAACTTAGTTTGGAAATCAACAGCTACTTCCAGTCTCACCTGAATTGTTAGGGATGTATATTTGTACTCCTTTTCCAGGCTTATAGCATCAGACATCTCTTGAATAGTGACACTTCCTTAGCTTTCTCTGTTAAAACTGTTTTACCTGCATGACCCTGCTAAGTATGCATTATATCCCAGAAAAGCAAAGTTTAAATTTTTACAGAAAAAAAAGTTAGTTTACTTAGATTATCTTAGGTGGAGACCAACTTTGACCCTGAGTATTCTTCATCCCAAGTTTGTTGACCATGCTTTTTTGTTCAAAGAAAGTAAACTAAAACCAGCTTCTCTTTCTGGTCTGTCTTTGTGATGTCACAGCACTTCAGGCTTTGCAGGTCCAACAGGCAGCAGCATCCCAATAAATTCTGGCATGAAGAACACCCTGCTCTGCTCAGCTCTGCTGTGGTAACACATGGCCTGTGTATGCTCAGTGGGGGAAATTTCCCCAGGCGCTTGTGGAATAGCTTTATGGAACTAAGTCAAAATTCTGGGAAATTCTGAATCTTCTAAAGTTAAAAGGAATATTTTTAAGGATCCACATTTTGCATTTAAGTCCTTAAAAAGATAAGGAAGGTCATTAACTTGTGAGTTTAGACCCAGCACCTTCTTATGGTAAGCATTTTTTGGTAGAAGTGTTGCAAGATGACATTTTGAAGGAGAATGATGTATGTATCTAGTGCTTATTAGAGAGATAACCCTCACCTTTCTCTGCCTCCCAAAAAATCACCAATTTTGGCATCATAAAAGGTTTGGAGGATGCTGTTTGATACCCAATAAGGGCATAGTGCAGGCTGGCATTAGCTGCTAATCAGAAGGGGAGATGCAGAAAAAGAAGTGATGTTTTCAGGGCACTGGGATGAGAAGATAATATTGCAGAATCATTTTGGCTTAATACACTACTACATTTCTCAAGTTCGGTGAAAATACCAAAAGTTTTATCATGATCTGGACAACAGCTTCAGAAATTTGTTGGGATTGCTACAGTTCTGTTTGAAAGATGTTCTACAGTGAGGCTCTGTAGGCCTTAAACATAGCCCAGATGCTGGTGTCTAGAGAAAAGCTGAGACAAACAGCTTAACTGGATTATGCATATGAGTGACTGATGGGATAGAGAAAGAAGGCTGTAAGAAGGATTTGGGACAGGGAAAATGAAAACCTATGTTTTATCTAACTTGATCATGACTCCTCACAAGGATGCATCACAGAAACTTTATAGAAATTACAGCGAGGACTATAATTTTCACAGATGGTAGGAGCTCTGAATAGAAAGGCAGAGAAAAAGAAGTGAGTTTAGAGGGAAAAGAGAAGAAAACATGGCCTGAATGTGACTCATCACCTGCCTCTGCTGCTCTGAAACCTGAAAGGAAAATAACACAGAGGTTCTAAAGAGTATGTTGTATGAACAGATCTGAGGAAGTTAAAGAAATGATTTCAAGACCTTTAAGACCACCATGTGCAAATGGTTCAAATCTTCACTATGTCTGCTGGCAGGCCTTATCAGCTCAGGCCCCATTGCATGACAGGACACGTGCTTTCAGGTAATTTCTGAGTGTGGACACATTATTCTGGAAAAAGTCTCATTCACAAAGGTGAGAGGATAAGAGTGGTTTGGAAAAGGTTGTTCAAGATTTTCACTGGGAATGGTTCACCAAGAACAGATGGTATAAGCCAGTGAAGAGAGATAACTTTGCAAACGGAGGAGAGGCTCTCTGGAGAGCAGTAGCACACTGTGCATCAAATAAGTTTAGAGAGGGGTAAGTGGAATGGTGGTGAAGGCGGCAAATGTGTGTGTTTTTAGTAAAAGAGAAAAAAATAATCATTATCCTATAAACATGCAGATGGAAGAGACCAAAGAGGCACCAGATGGAAAGTGTAATTTTCACAAGAAAATGAAGGGTAACATATGTAATGGAGAGCAGGTGAGGAGATGCTGTTATTCGAGCAAGTGAAAGGTTTGAAAGAGAACTGCAGGTAAGAGAGGAGCTTGAATATATTGTGAAAGGAAAAGAAGAGGAAGAAAGGAGAGGAAAAGTCACACCATCTTACTTATAGGATTGTCCCCAATAAGAAATTGATGCAGTACAGTGTGGAGGGAGTGTGTGCAGTACAGTGTAGCTGCAGTGGAATGTTGGTGTGGCTTTAGGCACAGGAGTCAAGAGAATGGGATGGAGATGAAGATGTAGAAGAACTGAGGGAGTAGAGCAATGAATTAGTAAATATCAGTAAAAATAAATAGACATGGGGCTTAACCCAACAAATTAACGTTCTTATTATCACTGAAAATTCTGATGCTTATCCTTACTCAAAATGAAGACTTCAAACCGTGTAACTGACTGCTAAACACAGCTTTCTAAGCCTAGAAAATAGCCTGGCTATGGGAATAAGTGCTTAGGAGGCAGTTTGCTTCTTCTTGCTCAACAAATCATATTCTATCAAGTGAAAGGCAATTTAGTCACTTTCTGGTTTTCCTAAAATAACAAGTTTGACCACATGAATCTGTGATTTAGTCAGTATTTATTATCTATTACATATGTGAAGTGAAGCCATATGTAGTGATAATGCTTGGTGCAAACAAATAGTACTAAGCATAACACTTCAGGAAAGGTGAGGCATTACTTGCTATCATGCCAGTAAGTGTATGGTTTTAGGCTTTATATTGGGACTCAATTTGAGGAGATTTTGCTGAATAACCAATAACGTTGAATTTCACTTCTTGAGAAGAGAATTTATCACTTTGTATAATCACTGTCCAATATATTACTATTACTGTACAGAATAGAGAAGTCTTTTCTTTCACCTTCAATTTTCCCATCTTATAATAATATTGTGAAGAGAAAAAAGTGTGAGGTACATTGTTAAGACTCCTGTCCAGCTGTGAGGCATTCACTTACTTTGTTTGCAAATGCTATTTCAAATCATCTCAAAGATTTGTCTCTGCTGCTCTCCTCCTCAGACTGGTTCTGACTTCCATGTCTGTTGCCCACAGAAATGCCCTCTGACTGTATCATGAAACACTGTGCAGTAAACATCATAACATTTTAATCTATACTGCCATGCCAGTGGATTTCCAGCCTCTTTTTCAGTAAGATAATGTGTAGAGTGCAAACATTTCAGCAACTCTCAAAAAATGGCGAAGGACTGTGCCACCTTCCTCTTGTATTTGGAAACAGTAGTTTTGAAATGTAAGCCACCTGCAAATCCTGGCAGTACAGTCCGACCTGGGAATTTTGTGGCACAAATCCAGCCCTGACAACCCAAACCTTTTTTGCCAATTAAGCTATTGTTCATGACAGAGTACAGAGTCCAACTCAGTACATGTCTCAGGATATTGGCTCATTTCTGCTGGGAGATCAATGCACAAGATCAAGTGCTGCAGCAGCTTGCTCTCCTTCTACAGATGCACCAGTGCTTTCAAACCACAGGAACCGCAGATGGGGCAAATCTGAAACAGTGACATTTCCACCCCTGTAGAAGAAGGAGGACAGGTTTCTAAGAGGGTGTTTAAACATTTTCTTTATCATTCAAATGTTTCCATGATCAAAGAGAAATAAATGTTCCTGGATCCCTCAGTGATCACATCTCTAGATGATCAAATCTAGGTTGCTAGACGAGACCCACAGGCTTAGATTACACAGGAACACATTGGAGAACTCTTTCCCTACATCAGAGGAACTGGCAGTGCACCAGACCTTTTCCCTATTTTATTAAGACTGTAGAACCTGGGCTCTGTCCTCTACATCACACTCATGCTTGACATCACCAAAGGGTAAAGTCACTTGCTGTTCCCAAGCCCTGCTCCCTGCTTCTGAAGAGCAGTCTGAAGACATTGGTTTTGCATCATCTTCTGCTTCCGTAGTGGATGGGCCAGTGCAGGAGCTCTTTCAGGAATACAAAGGCTTCATCCCCTCTCTATTTTCATTCGTGACTTTTTACAAACAGTGACTTGTAAGGTATCCAGTTGCATTTTGACATAACACATACAAATCATACATGTCCTTCATAAAATAAATCACTCTCTGAGTAGCAGGACTGAAGGAGATGGTTGCCTAGAAATTTGCACCACCTAAATCCTCCACCACTCTAGTGTCCGGCATTCCCTAATCCCATCTCATTTGTTTGTCCCTTACATGTTGAGCTGGGCAAGACACGTGTGCCTTGGCAGACCCTTAGGTGAAGGTACATCTCAGCTGTCTGCTGAGTAAGGTGAAGTTTCTTCTTCAAAAGTCTTATAGAAATGTAATGTATTGAAACCCCAGCCTCTCTGCCAAATACAGCTGAATGTGGCAAATGGCTTTAGAAATTGCTAGCCAAGAAAAGGAGGAAAACACATGCAGAGACAGGTACAGATGCACGTGGCAGCTGCAAAAACTTCTCATCTCTAAGAAACCAGATGGAAAATTACTTGGTCTATGCTAAGGAAAGATGTGTCTTCTCCACCATATAGTTCAGTTCCTGGAATGCAGAGGATCAAGAGAGGGAAAAGACACATCTTCAAACCATGCTGGAAACACAGGAGGAGAGAGATGTGTTACAGGGCTGTTGGCAGTGCGGCTGCTTAATGCCCTGGCTGGGCTGGGGACAGGTTTACATCCTCTGTGTCCAGCCAGGCTGACATAGAGGAATAGTATGAAAGACAGGGTGGAGTAAGTCTGTACCAGCCCTCTTCTTGCTGAGCCACATTTCTGAGTGACTGTGGGAGCCAAATAGGAGCAGAAGGTCTGCTTTCTAGTCCTGGCTCTTCACCTCCACTTCAAACATTCCTCTTTTTCGACTTGCTAGGTCATTTAAGATAGAGTTTCTGCAGTACCTAAATCAGAGATACCCTCATCTTATTCAGCACCTCTAGATGACGCTGTAATACAGATGAAAAATAGAAATTAAATCTCAACAAAACACATGTCCCCTTCATATTTATTAATAATTAATATCATATTTTCTTTTTATTATTTTAGTGGCTTTGTGAAAATAGAAATAATTGTTGCTGATTATTATTTATTTAAGTGATGACAACATGATTAATAATACTTCAGGATGGGAAGGATTCACACTGAATAACCTAGAATGGGGAGATATTATCTCTGTTGGTGGCAAAGCTCATAATACACAGGCATTGGAAAAATGATAACACACCTGTAGAGGAAGAATGATTAAAGACAAAGATGGTTATGGCAACATACAGATAAAGAAGATCAATATTTAGGATATAAAACAACTAAGAACCTCAGCCCATGAATTTGTTCTAACATGTGCAGTCCTTGCTGAAGTGAGGCTGTCATACCTGTTATTTACCTGCCCATCAAGGTGAGATCAGGATCTTCCTGTGGAGACCCATGTACCTAACCACCCATGGAAAAATTCTTCCCTAGTAGACTCCCACCCTCATACATAGCTTTCCAAAGTCAAATTCAAACAGTGACTTCTGTATTTAAAGAGTTACTGAATTCCTGAATACTTATAGCAAAGCTTAAGCTTGTTGCCCCCATACATTTTCCCCATTATAGCAAGCATCTTCCAGTGGCCTGCTTTTTGGTCACAGCAGCTGATGCTAAAAGCCCAATATTTGTGCTCAGTCCTGCAGTCTTAAGCTATTCTGCTTCTTACATCATATCTTCATCTTGTAACAGGAATAGAAAATTCTAGAACTCGTTATAATGTTTCCTTATGAAAAGTTGTAGCATTTTTTTAATCAAAGAAATTTAATTTCCTAAGATTTTATGAAAAAATTTCACTATGATTCCTTGTACAGCCAGCCGTTTAGCTGCCTTGTGCTTATACTCTGACAGCGCTTCTGATAGCACCTAGTATCGCTCCTCCTTTTGAGGAGAGTACATGGTTGAGGCAAGTTCAGCTGCAAGACTGGCAAATACAGAAGAGCAGAATCAAAAAGGGGACATGTATTCACATTTTCCCCAAATGTTTGTTGTTTGGTTCTTTTTCAGTTGTGACAGTCATAAATTTTGACTAATTTCCTTCTTTGTTTGCCAAAAGGTAAAAATTTCACAAGTCCAGTTTTACATATCTGCAAGAAACACTTTAAATGAGACATTTTATATATTTTCTATCAAACCACTGTTGTGCGGCCTGGGATCCTTGGGAGTGCCTTTGGATAACTCTGCTGCTGAAGTACAGTCACCTCTCTTGCACCGTTTCTACTTTTCTTCTCTTGTCCCTTTACCAGCAACTGCCAAATGGGTCTGCCGCCGTCCTGGGGCTGAAGCTGATGTTAAACAAGATGCTGGGTTGCCGTCTAGTGGGTTTTTGGTTCAGTACATGCTCAGCTGTTAGAAACAAAATGCCCATGAAGACCTTTAGAGAGAGAAAATTTCTACACAGACAAAATTCTTTCTGTTTCTTTTAATCTCATTGCACGAGAAAACTGTTGAGTTGAGATTGTGTTTGCTTTCTGGTTGTGAATGCATGGATTAGAAATACAGTTTACAACTGTGGTCATGCTAAAGAATATTTCCCTGCCTTCTCTTTGTTTCGTTTGCAAAAGATTTCTGTATGTTTCTTCCAGAGATTTTTCATGGTAATTAGACCTAATTCTTTAATTGCCTCCCCCTCCATACCTAAAAATGCTGCTGCTTCCTAGTGATTCTGGATATAACATATGTTGCCGGATATAAACAGGGGGGCCTATTAACACAGTAATAAATTTGCACGCTCTATAAATTCTTGCGTCATTCATAATCTAAAATAAAAGATGAGAAAAAAATGCTTCGATTTGTTGCCTTTGGACTGACCTTCAACATGTAGATTTATACAGCAGAAAACAGCGTTTTGAATCCCCCAATTTCCTTAGGCTGGGGAGAAAAGTAAAGCCTTTTTATAATTTTTTTTAATGGAGTACAGTTGGTCCATCAAGTTTCAGTTTCATTTTGAAATGTGCCCTGAGAGAATGCGCCATAAATGCCAACATATTCAGCATCATGAACTCAAGATGATATCAGCTTGTAATGGTGTTCTGTTGCCAGTGACTCCTACTAGTCATTTTAAAAAATGGTTTAGAATTTTGTTTATCATCTCTTCCCTTAGAGAAGCAGAATACAAACTATTATCTTCCTTCCTCATCTTTGGTGCTGCCTTTATTGAAAATTCTCAGTCAGGGATTCTCGTGGTGCATTTACTGTTGACCTCAGACAGTAGTAACATGATTTCCTTGCTTACTAAAGAAAATACAATGCTGCAAAGGACATGTATTTTGATTGACAAGCAATAGGCACATCTGTCTTCAGACTTCTAGATTCTTAAAGATACTGCTGAATAAACCTTGCAGTTGCCATCTTACAATACACATAACTCATTCCTCCCAGAAACACATTCAATTTTAAAAGGAGCTTTGTGTAAAACAACAGCACTAATAAAATGACAACATGTATTATGGGGCAGATTTGCAGGCAATGTAAATCAGTACAAATCAGCTGAAAACAATGGCTACATTTCTGTCAGCTAAAATACATCCTTTTTATCTTAGTTATATTAGGCAATTTGTTAGAATACGTGATAAAATATGTCTAAGTAGTACAGGTAGGATATGAACATGATAGCTATTTGACAAAGCAGCCCTTGAAAGTGCATTTTGCAGAACATCAGAAGTTAGTTCCCTTGATGAAAGTAACAGATAGGTTTGCTCCATGTAATCGTGTACATAATTATCTTCCAAATAAAAACCCTACCTAATTTCTTTCTGTTGCTATGCATCATTATCTTAAATATTTTTGTAACCATTTCGTTACCATTTCCATTCCATTGCTCATTCCTTTATCTCAATTGTTTTGTCTGACATCATCAAAATGAATATTTATCTTGTGCTCTCTATAGCCTTCAATAACTACTTTGGTGTCAGAAACCAAATCTGTAACAAATACATCCGACTTGAAGTAGTATTCTTGTTGAGAAGCTGCCCTGGTGCCTGCAGCTTGTGCAGAGAAGTAGAGGAGCCTGCACTGTTCTGAAGAAGCACCTCTGAGAACCAGCTATGAGATTTACTTGCTGACATTTAAAAAAATGGAGTTGTTTACTCAATGTATTTTTTTTTTTTTTCTCTGAGCAAATAAGCATAAAAGATCCTGTTAAGGTTTTGTTTCCAGTATGGCATTCTGGAACTTTTTTTCCCTTTCTATTTTTTTTTAATTTTCTAGAAGTAAAAATTTATAATTTTTATTGATTGGCCAATTAGAAAAACTGGTGGCTGCTTACCTGTTAGAATGGAAAGCTTTGAATACAGAGGCTCAGGAGCAAGCCCTGGCTGAGGAGACATGAAAGGGTACAGTGGCAGTTAAGTCTCCTGGCACATGAAGGAGCGTAAACCATTGCTCACAATACGAAATGCTGAAAACTGAAAAGGAATCCAATTTATTCTAAATAAAACTACTCTGTTCTCCAGTGACAGATTCCAGAGTCAGACACCAGAGAGGAACTGACAGCAGATGTTTTAGAGCCAAGACATAGAGAGGCTGAGTAATAGTATAGAAAAGAAATTGCTTTGAACTTCACCCCTGCTTTAAATACTTCAAATCAATAGGGTCACAGAGCTCTTTAATAGAGTGATGAGGTCTTGCCCCAGCAGATCTTCACAGTGACAAGTTGATGTGCTTCCTAGCAGCAGGGTCATAAAAATTTCAGGCTTCCCTCTGAAAGGGGGCTTTGTATTAGCGAGGTCCATTTGGAGTAACTCCCTTGTATGGCCGCTCTCAAAAGCTGAGCCCTAATAGTCTACATCTAAATGGGACTGACCTCATGAATTACCTCAAGAAACTTAATCTATAAACTGGCTTCTTCTTATGCAGACTGATGAATTCTTGTTTATTCCTAAATGGCTGTCACAAAACCTATTCATCAAACTCTTAACGGGGAAGAGAGTCTCACATAATCCTGCTTCAAGTGCGGCACCATTAAATAATCATTAGACTTCATTGCTGGTCTTGAGACCCACTCCAAATCCACAAAGCAAGCTTTTTACCATTCATCAGAACTGCATTTAGATGAGATTTTGACCTGATAAAAAAGGGTGTTTTTTGTCACTATCAGTTTCATGGCTGTGCTCTTTCTTCTTTCAGAGACTGTGGTGGGGTTTATTTTTTTTTCCTTTCCTTAACAAAAGTAAAAGAAAATAAAGGCAGATGGCCAACTCTTTCCAATATCCGTTTGCTTTATTTGAGCAGTTTAATGTAGTGAAACAGAGTGAAATGTTGCTACTTGCTAAATGGTAAACAACGCCATTACCCACAATTCAGCAGTAGACTGATACAAAACAGGGTGCTGGTGATTAATTAAACTGTTGTTGTAATTGTAATGCATGATACATAATAGATAGTGTGCTGTGTATTTTAAAAGCTGCAAATTAGCAAAGAATAACTTCCTTACGTAGCACATCTCCATTCCATGCTGTTAATGCACAAATAATCAAAAATAAAAAGTCATTACTGCTAACTAATAAAAAGAATGTGTTTTGATTTTCCTTACTCTGTAACCATGTGCTGGAAGAATTGAATATTGTGGGGCAGCAGATCACAAATCCCTGCAGACAAGGTGTGGGCCTTTTCTCCTCTTGGGTACAAAGGTATCATATTCATTATTAATCAATAACAATTTGATCAGCTTGAGCTGCAAAATTTCAAGATCTGCTTCTGAGCTTTTACAATTCCAGTTATTATCATCTCCCTCAAAAGAGCAAAGTTCATGTTCTGCAAATAATTACAATGAACACTCTCACTCATTTGGCAAATTCAAGTGTGGCTCCCATGGAGAGGTGAGTTGAGGTTACTTTCCCTATTCTCTGGGATACTGAAGCATACACCTTACTTCAAGAGTGATATTGTCCCTTGTTGTGACAGGACAATGCCTGTCTTTAAGTTCAAACATGCCCTGAATGCCTAGACAAACTTGGCCTAAATCCCTGTCATGTATCAGATTTGAGCCGATAATAAAACGAGCTTAGTCTCCTAATTTTTTACTCTGTTTACTCAGTATCTGTCAACCTGGGCAGGATTCTCCAACTTTAAAGATTTTCTCACTCACCACCAAAGACTTGAGACCTAATCTCTCAGAGGGTGCATCTGTGCAGGGGACTCTGAGCTGGCTGCTGCAGCCTTTCTTCCATGAACTGCATTTGTGGTACCAGTCTTTCATATGCAACATGAACACCATTGGAAATGATCAACGCATGACTGGCAATTGCAAAATTTACTTTTCTTTTCAAACTCTGAGTGCTCCTCTGCCAGGGTAGCTTTGGTTTACCTGTGGGGTTGCAGAGGTTGCTCTGGACTATGCTGCCCCTGCCACCAGGAATCATCCAAGGTCAGAATTGTCCCACACTGGTGATAAGGTTGTTGAGAGGTTGACTGTGAAGGGTGGTTAATCAAACTGAATATTTCACCATTTCATTTTCATGCCACTGATAAAATAATTATAAATAAAATTATTATTCAAAACATTCTTAAAAATAGAAAACACCCAACCCAAATAAGGCCTCTTATGCTGCTTTCAGTTTTCTGCATTCATTTTTAATACTCAGATACCTTTATGTAACTGGCAAGTGTTCTATGCACTGTATTTACTCTTTGATCAAGATTTTTTCCTTTACCTAACACATCTTCAGGTACCCTATTCACATTTTTACGTAGGTGCTTAGTTCCTGCTCAGTTCTCAGTTAGTGACTAGGAGGGAGGAGATGGTTGAGGGGAGATTATGAAGCATAGAGGAGAGAAATTAAGTACAACTACTGCCTCTGTTTACAGAATGAGGTTTACAGGATTATGTGTCTCAGAGAAATTTAATAAGATTCTGTGGGTACGTGATGTACTCTACTGTCTTGTGTGCATAAGAGATGCACACAGGTCTTGACATTCATATTTATTCATAAAGGATTCTGAAACAGCATGATTTCAAATATAGCCTAAAATCCAAGGATAGTAATAAGGATGGAGGATGATAGTGGAGTCTGATGCTTTAATTAATGCAAAGGTTAACCCTGATTTTTGAGAAACGGCAAGTTCTTCTGCCTACACCCATGCTGATGCCATCCTCTGCTGAGCAGAGAGGTGCGGATGCTTGGCCAGAATGCCAAGAAATAGTGCAGCCTTAGAGAGTAGAATAAACATCCATCTGCTACTTTTTTATATTCTCCCTGCTGTTTCCATGATCTAAGGATGTGTTGTTTATCCATGCTGCTTAGTTTCCTTCTCCTTCAACTCTTTCTTTGATTCCCTCTTTGAGGGATGTGGGAATGCCTGTAATAACTTTTATGAATATTATATGTTCCATCTGCTTTTTGGAGTGCTGTTGCATTGCTTACAATATTATAAGGGGTTAATTCCAGAGAGGTCTCATAGTTCCTAGGAAAGGAAACAACAGGTTGGGATAGTACATGTGGTGATTAATTTGCTGAACAGGCAAGACAGGCAATGCCTTCATGTTTTACCTCCCTTGACTTAGAAGCTTTTTCGGATCTAGAGTATTGAGGAGGATAATGTGGTGAAAAACAAAGGTGTGAAACAGGAGAAGGAAAAAATTCTGTGAGTAGGAAAGCAGAAGAAAGCCAAATTTCAGTTTGAGGACTCAGGGATGACAGTTACCATGATCCCTTCCACCTCTGCCTCCTTCAGTGCAAGGAGCTGCCTGAGATGTAGCCCATCGTTATTTGCAGGTCTTTAACTTTCAATAAAAATCAGAACATCCCCTCATCATCCCATACTTCTGCTCTCTGCTTTGATTACTTGGCTCTCTTCTGTTTCTCTTCCTAACGTACTGAGTTTTTCATGTTTCCAGCACTTTCTAAATTCTCACCTGGCTTCATACTGCCCCTTTAAACCAACACCTTCCAGAAATATTACTTCAATATTTGCCCAGTTTCTTGCTTTATCTCCCTCCTTCTGTATGAGTCTTATATCTTAGTTTAGGTTACACCTCCTTCATGGAGGAATTGCATTAGTCCTGAATTTAGTTTGTCATAAGCTTAGCTTAGTCAGTGTTTCCTCGGTGTTTTGTTTTCTCAGTTGTGGTTTTGACTGATTGTTAACCTTCAGTTTAGCTTTTACATGCTTCTTACATGGATGTATGGATACATCCATGCCTGTGGATTGCAAGTTTGCTGCTTGGTTTACAGTGTAACACCAGCTGTAACAGTCTGGTTTTGCTGAATGAGTGCTGAACAGTAAGTAGTATGCAACTACAATATTATTCTTCCTTGGTGTCTAAAAAACTATTGACAGTCTCTTTCAAACACCTTTTACATACCACATCTTAAAGATGTGCAGAGTGTGTCTTGAGACACCTATCAAACTGCATCATGCTTTCTGTGATTAAGTGACTAAGGGACTGGATAATAAGACACATTATTTTACTACTGATTTGCTCAGGCATTTGTGACAGATGCAGGAGTGCAGTTTGACTGTGAGTATGGAAATCAAAATAGTGCTGACCCCACAAGGCATTATCTGTGCAGGAATGCACAAGATCTGTTTTTTTGATGGGCACGAGAGTAAAGATATGTTTCCTGGTCCATGAAAAGTGTTTGTGAAAATACCTGACTAAACTAATATTTACTATACAGAAAAAAACATGGAAAAGGAACACCAAGCTTTGGTTTTAACTCTAAAAAAAGTTATGGGGAACTCCTTACTCTTTCTTTTGACCTCTGTTAATGTACTTTCATTAATATACCTCTGTTAAGGTACTTTCAAGGCCATATAGGCCTCTCCAATACAGTAGCCTCATAGTTCTTGATGGAGTCCTCACTCCCCTATATGGTGGCATCTCCAGTTTCTCTTACTCCATCTTTTCTCCCTCTCTCTGTTCTACTCTTTTAATTAAGGATTGTATTGCTCCTTAATTTTTTTCCATTTAATAGGCTATTCACAGTGGCATTAATGCTTTCTTTCCCTGATTTCTTTGATTTTTTTTTCTTCATAACTGTATTAAGTATGTTCAAGTTTCAGGAACATATTACTGCCTATCCCAGAAATAATCTTGAATTCTACACCCAAAGCAGTCTGGTGCATTTTTAATGGACATCTCAATCTCACATCACCTTGTAGAGGTGGGCAGAAAAAAGTGTCTAAAGGTAAGTATTCATGTTAAATATAGGGATTTTTTTGTGAGGGTTGGTAAAATACTTATTAAATCATTGGATATCAGGCATTTTGTTGTGTGAATAAAGTTTGCAAGTGTTTATGAAGACTTTCTCTGATGTCACATATTACTTAGATAGCAATTGTAAGAAAAGCTAGACAACAGCTGGACTTTTGTTCTATAGCAGTGAGAAAAGAAAAAGGAGTTTTATTCATCTTGTTTAGCACCTGACAGTCATGTTCAGATCATACAAGAAGTCCATGAAAAAAGTTTACTAAAGCATGCAAGAAATAATTAAGTGAAAAATTGTATATTAAATCCCCAGCCAATCTGAACCAACTAAATGCCCAAATGATACCAGGCTTACTCGAAGTGTCATGAGAAACAGCTGTTTGACCATGCTGATTTCATACTGAGAATTCCTGAGATTCTTGCAGTATTAGAGATTTTCACATGGTATGATAGCATGATGAGCATAGTACTTTGTTAAGGATCTTAGTAGTTTTCTGATATGGTTGTTATGCTGGGATAAATGTAATTACTTTGTTTCCATCATACCTGGTTCCTTGCTGTCTGTATAACGTGCAGCAAAGGCATAAGTGCCCTAAAAAGCTGGTACCCTGAAGGAGAAGTGGATGGTCATCAATTTCTCTGTGGAGAACCTGGTGGGTAATTATGGAGATATTTTCTCCCTTGCTGTTGACACAAGGGCTTTTAAAGGTCTTTTACCCTGATTTTGCTCAGCTGTCATGCTGCTTTATGGATGAGTCATAAATGATGTCACAGGAGGAAGGAAACTAAAATTCCTGGCATGAACATCTTATGGCAAAGTGTGACCATCTAAGGAACAACAAAGTTATAAAGTCTTAGTTTAGGATGTGTGGAGAAAATTGGGGTGTGTGTGTGGGGAAATGACCTATTAGCATACTGGCAAAGTCAAATGCAGCACAAAAGTTTTTCACCAGTTTAGATCATAAGATCTGACACCAGCACAAGAAAAACTGAGTTTTTTCCTGCTGTGAATGCTCTGCTTCACTACTCAAGTGGCTTCATCGTTTGCATTTGGACACCACACATACGTCTTCAGGGAGATGGCAGCAACATCTTGATGTGAAGTCTGGAGTTTGACTCTTCCTGGATGATTTCATGTCACAGCTTTTGTGTTGGTGCTGGGAGTTGCTACTGTCCCTGGAGGCAGGGAGACAAGTGGACTCAGAGACGGTCTAGTGAAGGCCTCTGCTCACACTGTTGAATGTTGATAGTCACAATCTAAATAGCTGTTGTCAATAGATCTCTTTTCTGGGACACAAGATAGAGATTATCAGGGAATTATATGTCTGGACAGGAATCAAAAATTGCATCTGTATTGTCAGTCAGGAAGCTCTGCATAACGTTGAGTGAAAAGATGGGTAAAACATGTCCAACATGTTTTTACTGGAAATGTCAGACTTAGCTGATCTAAAAGTATTTTTGACAGGCCAGTGGTTCTTTATAGTACTAACTAGAACTTGCTTTGAAGTGGCTTTGTTGCTCTTTTATACTGCAAAAGCTCAAAGGTCAGTAGATTTATCCATTCGAAGGTCTCTGTGGAGAGGTCAGCTCAAAGCTTCACTGTGTTTCACTCATTCAGACGAACACAGGGAGACTGCAGAGGTTAGTTAGGAGATAGGATTACAGCGTCTGCAGTGTGGAGAAGGTGCACCTCTCAATGTCCCTATTATGACTAATTCCATGTGAACAACGCAATTCATAAACAACGAACCTTTGGTGATATCGCCATCATCTACACAGAATCTCTAGAAATTTATCTGCATTATTAATCAGTAGTATAAAATTATTATCTATCATTAGATTTTCAGGACTCAGGGGTCTGCATTCATCCAGGTTAGACCTGTAGTATCTGTGAAACTGGATGCCTGAGAAAGCATTTGTGCTGAAAATTGTGGGTTTTGTCTCTGTGCTTTTTCATGTGTGCATAACCTGTTGTTTCAGACACTCATCCTCTTCTGCTTGTCCATGTTACCCTGAGATCAGACAACTGCAATGCATTCTACTTGCAGCTATTCCTGAAGGGAATTTAAAAGTGTGAACTATCCCACTTATCAAAGGCAGGGAACATTTAACACCAATGTGCCACAAACCAGCAATTCCCAGTGGTCTCTTGGGTAGGATTCAAGGTGATGGCATTGACCTTTATAAACTGAAATGGTCTTGCCCCGCCTATTAGCGCCTTCTCTCCACGCAATACTCCACAGCTATAATTGAGAAAGGTTCAAGCTGAAAGTGTTTTGGGATATTGCTTTGACTGTATAAAAGCTAGAGGTTTTTTCTGCAAATTTTTCCAAGTATATCAGGTTTTGGGAGAGATTATGAAAAAGACTGTAACAAGAGGTTGATGGATTGTTCATCAGTATGGAATAGCACATTGTGAAAACACATTTTTTCATGACTTTGCCTGGTGCTGGTAAGAAATTTCATTTGACGTTGATTGAGCTCAGATCATTAGCGGTCTGACTCAGCTATCCATTCAGAAGTGCATAATTTGGTTTGCAAGACTGGAAGAGCAACTATGGATAGCACTATCCTGCTATCCTGAAGCCCAGGCTGTCAGGGTGACCAGCCTTCAAACCTCTGCTTAGTTCCTAAAACAGAACATATTTCCCAGACTTTGTGGTGGTGTTAGTTTGCCTGGGGCAATGGGTAATGAAGGTAAATTCAGCTGCTGAGATGGACTGATCTTCCCCAGAAACCCTGGTTATAAACTTGTGATCTCTGTGCCTCAGTGGGGACAGGATGCATAAATGCAGGGCAACAGAGAAAAAAAGACCATTTTATGACTGTTGTAGAAGCAAGTAATTCAATTGATTAAAACCAGGCATTTAAAAAAATAAAATTAATTTTTCCATTTAATTGGCTTTAACACCTTTGACAAGAGGACTCTATGTGAGTTTGAGAGTGGGAAAACATGACAATGGGAAAGCTTGGGAAGTATTTATCTGACACTTGGAAACCTGGTTAAGAAGTTTTGCTCTGTGTGAGCAGGGTCTATCAGAGTTTGTGGCATGTCCAGTGTGTTTTGTTACAGTGCTTTGTAAAGCAGACTACCATGAATTAGAAAAGGGAGGGAAAAGGTAAAAGTATTATATGAACAAAACTGCTAATCCCAGAGGATTCCTGTTTTGCTGCTGGATATTACAGGTCTTTGGCCCACATAGTAAGAGCCTGTATACTTAGGCAAAAGAAAAATTGCACAGAGCTTTCAAGTTACTCAAGCTTTTCTGAGTAGCAACAGCTTCTGAAGGAATGACAGAAATGTTTTATCCTTCCTCCCTTCCCTGTTTATAGCTCTGACCTGCACTTCTTCAACACTTCAAACAAATGCAGAAACTCTGTATTTGCTCTGCCTGGGTTTTGTTATTCCAGGTTCTTTGTGTGACAGCAGAGTCTTCTCAGATTGCTCTTATCTGTGTTGGCTGGTGGAGATGTTAAACCTCAGAGCCCTAAGATCCCACGCACCATCAGAGCAACTACCATAGCACACATTGGCCTCCCAAGATATAAACAAATCCTCCAGTATCAAAGGCAATAAACCACAGAAACCTCTAATCTTTTGATAGTTTTATAGTGAATAGCTTCTCTGTGAAGTGTCCTAGGTGGTGTTTCTCTGAAAGGCACGAGATTGAGAAAGTAGGATAATATGACAATCCCTAAACTTGTTTTTAATATCATTCTAACAGTCCATGTAATTTCTACAGTAACTTCTCTTGTGTATTAAAATAGACATACCTGTAAATACGTCCTAATAGATTAAGCACAGAACTGTTTTACAGCATCAGTGGGTATAAAAAGAGTGAAGATTTTAAGTCAGGAGATAAAGGAAAAAATGTAGAATGGAGATGATATCTTTCTGTCTTTTCTGAGCATCCAGGGGCCCTCTTACCCAGATGAGCTCAAGGCTCAAATCATGCAAAGATCTATTTCCTCTGCTATGATTCTCCTCCTCACCTAGTAAGCTGTCATCACTGTTCAGGTAGAGGCCTGGACTCAATCTGTCATTAAGCACCTAACATGCAGATCATACTTCTCTGTTAATTCCTCTGTAGTCAAAGAAGCAGCTCCAAGGTCATTTCAGTCCAATTAAATGTTGAATCTTGTTGAAGACTGTGAACTGCCTGTCCCTCTTAAAACCAGTGAGGAAATCTAGGAAGACTATAGACATATACCCAGCCTGTTGGATGCATTTTTACCTCCAGGGACTTCATCTCCATCAGATACAACCCTTTCTTAACCCTCCTCTCCATCCTCCAGCTTTCATCTTGTGCAATTGCCAGAAAACGTAGCCCATGAGATGTACAGGTAAAAAATACATGGATATCATCCTAGGAAAGAGTATGTGCAGAATTCTGTGTAGACAATGGAGTGGAGAAAATGCAAAGGGTACGAGTCCAGTATGCGCTTTCCCACAGGAGGTGGATGCTCCTCCCTATCATGTGTGATACCCACTCACACACAAATCAGTCGTCTTTGCCATCCTGTCCTTGCTGTGCTGGCCACTGGAAAAGAAAGGTGCAAAATCAGAATTGCCAGTGGCTGCTTTGCTCTTTGAAGAAGAGACACAAAGGTTGCACTGACCTTTAATGAAAGCCAGTGTTCCCCACAGGACAAAGCTTTAGTCTTAAGCTGCTCTAAACTATTCATTTCGGTAATTTGGCCCAGCAAAGCACACAACCGCTAGCCAGCGAGTTGGAGACTACCCTTATCCTGAGCTCTGGTGGTCCTGACTCACTGCCCCAGCTGAGGTCCCTCTGCCTGCACAGCTGGGGTGTCAAAAATGCTGCTGGGTTACACTGACCACAGAGTTCTCAGGCTTCTTGGGCTGTATCACCAACTCTTATCTCCACCGCTGTAGTACTACTGCTATAGAAAGGAATCCCAATTAAGCATATGGTGCCTATAGTTTTAGATAAAATCACCCGCCCCAGTACACTCCTTGCTCCAATACTTCAAAACAAGGAGGAAAGCCCTCCAAACGAGTACATTATGTGCTCAGGATAGGGTTTTTATGACCAATAGGTTTCCTGACACATGACATGCATGTGGACTCATACTTCCCTGTATAGGCAAGGACACAGAAGGAGATTGTCTCATCTTCCCCTTTGCCAAATCATTTTTTTTCAGGTTTGTTCAGTTCCCTGCTTACCTGAAACCCAGCCTGCTGAAATGCCACCAGTTTCTGCAGCTAGTACATAATCATCAGCCCATTTTTAGGGAAATAACAAAGCTCCCTGCTGGTCCAAGGCTGGAAACAGGCTTTAATGCATTGCTTCACTGGCAAGGTGACAGCCCTTCATGCTGTGATGAGTCGCCCACCATGCAATCCCACTAGCCCCTAGCCCAGCTCCCAGCATTGGGGGCCACGGAGAAGCTCCCACTAGGCAGCACATCCCCAGCACCACAGGAGACTTCTTTGCCCCTGCCATGTCCTCACAAAGTATTGGTTCCTGAGACTTTCCTTTCCTGGTTACCCCTTGTGAGCGTCTCTGTCCTGCAAGAAAGCTTAGGGAAATGGGTTGATGCTTTGTAAGAGTGACTGTGGGATTGAAGCGTGAATGCCCCCACCTCCCTTCCTTCCTTATTCTCTGCTCTGAGAGTTACCTGCAAAATAGATTTCTGTAGATACTGGGTAAGGCTCTGATCTCTTTTTCACTGATGGAGCTGCATGAGGATCAGAGTCAGGCCCACCATTTTTTTTTAGAAGAAAGAAATATGTATTTGTCCTTCATCATGAAACTTCCTCGAGGAGATTTTGTTATGTTATGATCCAAGTCCTACTATTTGGCACAGCAAGTAATTATTGTACAGTTACTGATTTTCTGACTCACTCCTTTGCAGATCAGTTCTGCTTCTTCGGATTCATTACAAGCCTCAAGGAACAGAGCAGAAAAACAGCATGTCCCACCTTCACATGTCAGATAGTAAAGCTTAGTCATGCAGCTTAAAATAAAGTAAGCAAGGGGCAGATGGCAAAAAGGACAAAATGTGGCTTATTTAATCTGCCTGTGTTTGCAAGGAAGTAATTGTCTTTTAGGCTCCAGAAAACAGTGCTACCAGAAGACAAACAATGAAGTCTCTCTTTCCAGAGCACATATGACACTATTTGTATAGCTTCAACAGGAGTCTGCAGTTAATTCAGGGCTTTCAATAAAATTTACATTCACCATATGTAGAAGATAAAACACCTTCCTTGAATTTGGAAGCTGAATTGACCTGCTTCCCCTCCCTCATGTGATCAGTTTGCCCAGAGAAACTGTAATCCTCTTTTGAGCCCATATAGTAAAAATGTCTTTAACAAAACAGACCTTCCAACATAAAACTATTACGTGAGGAAACAAGGCACTAAGCGGTACAATAACTTGAAACACATAATACTGTCAGAAACCATGACTATAGGCTTGACAGTTTCCATCAAATGGTACCAATTTAAAGCTTTTAGTAAGTGCAATCATTAATGTATGCAGAGCTGTTAAGTAGTGAGTCAGAGTAACCTAGCTACATTTTGTTTTGTACTGACAAACCATGAAGGAACAGTTCAAATACTGAAAGTACAGTTGCTGATTAGGTATTTAGTTTGGCAAATATCTTTGGAGTTTTATTCAGTTATTTTCAATGAATGAGTGTGTACAGTGCAGTTCTGCACAGGTTGAAAGGATCCCTTTCTTCCTTGAGATAACATTTTAAACCTACCGTGTTACTGTTGAGAGGACTAGCCCTGAGCTAAAACAGGGAGAGGGATAGCCTGAATCAAACTGTGTGCGTGAAAAACCGACACTTTCCAAATGCTCTGAAAAGTTTTAGCTTTTAGATGTTTTTAGGTAGGGAGCACCTCCTGAAGATTCAAAAGCCATCAATGTGCTATGTGTTTAACACCCTTTGAGGACCTGGCTAACTTTAGAGGGTGCTGCATATACCTAGCTGACAATTGACAGCTGGGAGGCATGTGCAACTGGAGAAAACAGAACACAAAATTTGCTGATGCCTACAAATTTCCAAATTTGAGGTCTAGTAATTTCTAGGGGTCTTTATAAAACAGAGAAGTGGATGCAGGGAAGACAGGTGCAGCCATTAGGGAGAAGAAGCATCAGCCGTTATGAGGAGATACTAGAGCTGAAACTCTTGGAGAGGAAAAGGTTGGTGAGTGGGGCAGGTCTTTCACAAATATAAAATCATGGGGATGGCAGATAACATTAATGCAGCTCTTTCATTCACCAGTTGTCCAGGTGCTCAGTAACACTAGTAGGAAACTGCTTTAAAACAGAGGAAAATCCTGGACAACCTTGTAAAGGCAGATGATTTCAGTCGGTTCAAAGAAAAGGAAACATTCACAGACCAACAGTATAACAATAAAGTGAATAAATGATTGTAACCTCTGGCATCTCTAATCTAGTCACTATAGTGAATGGATTAGAGGGGTGGGCCAGGTGTTTCCCTCTGCTGCTGTTTGGGGCAGAACACTTGGCCAAAAGGCCCACTGCTTTGGGGGCAGCTGGGCATTCTTTTCTTTTATTTTCTTGTTTCCTGGAGTCTAGAGGTAGACGAGACTGGGTGTTCCTCAGTGCTAGGCATAAATTCTGCATATGCAGAATTTTAATCCTGGATCTCACTTAGTTGACATCTAAAACCTTTACTGGCTTCTGATTTTGATGTTGAAGTTCATCCAGTGTTTAAAGATCAACTTCTGGGCTTGTCTAGAGGCACAAAAGTCTTGAAAATGAAGAAGAGCTTAGCACCACCTTCACCATTACCCTCAGCAAGCAGGTTTTTTCAACCTTTTTCAAGTAAAGAAGCTCGGTTTACTTCTCCACTTACCTGTTTTCTTGAAGAAAAACAGACATAAAAGAAAGAGCAGATATGCTTACCTACAGGACAATGTCAGAGCTGATAGTCCTGAGAAAATGGAACTGCCTTCATTTCACTCACCATGTTGAGGTCAAACATCAGAACAGAGACCTAAGGCGCACTCCCTTCCTCTTCACATTTAAAAGATCCTTTTAATTCTGCATTAACAAAACAAAGTAGAAGTTCTGGGAGTTGGTTGGCAGCCAGGGTGACGAGGTAGCATAAGAGATGTGTAGCTGCTGCATCTGTGCCCTGTCCTAGGAATCAGGCATCTTCTCTGCAGTGTAGTTTTATTTTGTATAAGAATTTCTCTTACAAGGGATGCGATTGGTTTTTGTCGTCATCCCCCTTTAGCTGGTCTTCCCATTGCTCCTGAATGCTGCATCTCCGGGACTAATTTTCCCACTATCTTTCTATCTCCCTCTCTAATGTACTGGGCTTACTTCTAATAATACTTCAAAGGCGTTCATAACATCAACAAAAATATTCTAGTGACATGTGGAAATCTGCCTGTTCATTTTAGGTCAAAGTCATTTACCTGCGGGTTGTTTGAATTTTCTCAGAATCTATAAATATTCCTGGAGATCCAGAGAAAATCAGAAATTACTGCCTTAATGTGTGGCTATAGCAATGAAGTAAATGCAAAGGAGCATGATAAGAGAAGAAAAATGCTGTTAATGTTTCCAAACCACCAGCAAAATGAAAATAAAATAAATTTGGGGCGAGGTCAGACACTCAGGTCAGTTCTGATTTTGTAAAAAAAGTTATTTCTTCCTTAAAAGGAACACAGCAGAAGTGCAAATGTGGCACTCGTCCTGCTAGAGCTCCCTGTACTTCACATTGCACACATTTTATTTCAAAAATGTTTTGTGTTTGCCAAGGTGTCACAAATTGTTGTGATCCTCCAAGCTAGCAAGTTCCTAAAGCACCATGTAATGCAGCAAATTTCTGCTATCTAACTTTTAAGATACCTTGACTCAATTTCTCTCCTCTGTGGCTTTCCCAGGATTGAAAATAATAATAAAAGAATGGTTCAAAAATCAGAAACAAAGCCAGGGAAGCATTTGGGCTTATCTTTTTTAATAGAGGCCCGAAGAAAAGGCAAGCTAACCCTTCTGATAAGGAAAAGCACGTTAATCTCACCTCAGACAGGTTTTCAGCATCTGCCATCCAACCCCTCCTCACTAAATTCAGTCACCTCTGTTAGTAATGCAGTGTCTGATTAGCAAAAGTATTTAGTAAGCTAATGTTCACTGTCCACAGCAGGAGGCTCACACAGCTTGGCTGATGAGAAATGAACTGCCTGAAGCTAGCTTTTAATGGCAACTAATTTCCCATATTTGATACTCAGCTCAGCCAACTAATATCTTGCTCAACCGTGACAAGACAATCACAGTTCCTTTTGAAAATCCTTTAATCTGGGATGCAAACCAGTGTGCTCAAGGCTATAATGAACTTCTGAGATTATGTACTGGCTATTTTATAGGAGGTATATTTTCTCTTTCCTTTTACTGTCTCAGAAGAGCTTAAGAATACATATTTTCATACTCTCGTGCTTTTATGCATTTTGCCTAGTACACAGAGCTAATTTCTTCCTGAAAGTCAGTGGCAAAAAAAGTTTTAAAAGGACAAGTAAACATCTTTGCTTTCAGATAACCCATAGGATGTGGCAGTGCACAACAGCACAACATCATAAGTGGCTTTTAAATCAATTGATCTTGTTATTCTGAATGTGTTTTAAATATCTAACATGTTTTATACTACACTGGCTTGGGCTTTGACAAATCCCATTACTCTCTGTTACTCTATCTCATTACACAGTGAATTATTAAACAGAACACTTAACCTAATTAGATATTATTGTCATGATACATACAGACATCCTGAAACGAGTCATTCCTCATTGTTTTTCTGACTAGTCTCTCAGTTGTTTTTTATCTCTTCTTCTGTGTTGGTGGTAGGGTTTTTTTCTTCCTTAAGAAGCATCAAATCTCCAGTAAAAGAAATGTGGGGTTTTTTCCCCTGTTTCTTTTTTAAATGATTTACATAGATACACACAAAACCAAACAACTAAAAATGATTCAGGGCCACACACAGAGTTTTTTCTCATCTAGTACTGTGTATACTCATTCACTTCTGTGGAGCTAATAAGATATGCTTAGCAGTATTTTGGTTCTAGACTAGACTAGAAATTTTCATTCAAAGACACTCATTCCAGGAGAAAGGAAAGCCTTCAACTTTTCTATAAATTGGCTGACAACCCCAGCCTGTACCACACTGTATGCCCAGTACATTGTAGGGCCATACAGCCTCCTGTCAAGCCCTCACGGATGGCCAAATCGTGCATCTGTAAAGATGCATGGGATAATTGCTGGCTATTAATTTCAGGGAATTATCATATCAACAAAGCCAGGCTAGTATATTTTCTCACTCTTTTCAAAATACAGTACGGTCACAGCTGGCTAATTGGAAAAGATGCTTCCTATCATATAATATACTTTTAAATTAACAGACTGTCACTTGCAGATCTGTTTTGGATCATTTCATTATTATTCCAGCAAACTTTAAAAATAAAATATTTATTTTTCTCACTCATACTGTGCAAATCAGGTCAAAAATATTACTTGATATAGGCATAACTTGTAAGAGTTGCTTTGGCTATTTACCAAGCTGTCATGTTTATCTTTTCAGTGGCATGTCTCATATTGGGAAACATGACAAATGGTGTAGATAGTGTTATTGTTGTGGGAGGCAGTTTTCCTGTGTTCAGTGATGCTAACTATAGAATACTCATTTTTCAGAAATGGCCCGTGTGCATGTGCCATTCAAGTAAAAACCTCCAAAATGTATTAGCTCACAGCTAATTCATGCCACCTGAATACATCTCTGTGCTGAGGATGTCCTGGGAGTGATGCAGTTTCTGGGAGAATGTCCTCATTGCCATTTGCTTTGTATGACACCACTGGCTCCTCTGTGTGTCCCTTTTTTTCTTGTGCAGAGGCAATAGCCCAGTGTGTCAAGTCCCTCCTACATTCGTTCTATGTTCTTTTGTGCTAAGTGTTAGGTAATTTTACCTTTCTTGTTGTTTTACTCCCATATCCCTCCTCCTTCTACATGTATTTCTTTATTTTTAAGCTGAAATGATGGAAATCCAGCTCTGCAGTCAAGATGACCTTCATTTTTACAAGTCCGCATATGAGTTAAATACTTCTGCTATTCACAACATGTGCGTTAGCAATCATAGTTCTGTGCGTTGTGAATATTCACAACAATATTTCACTGTATTTCATGGTGAAAGTGAGCGAGACACTCAAACGTGCATCAAATGAGAGGAGAAAATACAAAATGGTGGCTACTGTCTGAGTCAACAAGCAGCTTGTGTTCTTATCTGTATGTATAAAAGTGAGATTACTGGATTTCCTTAGCTCTTTTATGAGTTAAATTAGAAATTGACGTGCCTGACATTAAGACTCTTACTAGACACTTACTTGATGTGCTTGGCAAATATCTCTATGTGGATGAGCTAGTTTCAAAAAGACTAGGCATAAGTATCACCACTTCCACAATCTGGAAAGCTTGTACATTTTAAAAATGTCAATATCAGAAAACAACTTTCAAAAAGGTGGGATGGGTAAGATGGATTTTTTTGATGTACCACTGAACATCCGTGATGCAGCGGAATGCCCACCCAGAACTTGCTGAAATGAGCTGTTTTGCAATACTGTCAATATCCACAGAAAATCAAGCCCAAAAATTTGCTAAGGAATTCAAGATAAATATCAACGGTATCACTATTTTAAATTAATTTAATTCCGAAATAAAAAGAGATTCCTATTGATTGTTTTGATGGTACATATGAAATTGCAATATATTGGGGGAAACTGTGTTTAGAGGACTTTCTGATTTACAAAGCCTAGAATTACAAAATTTGAAAAAAGATTAGAAGATCAAGATTTTGAAGAGAGGGATTAGAAAAACAGGTGGTCACCTAGGAAATTTTAACCAGAGCCCTTGTGAAAGAGTGTAGTCTGTACTCACAGTGATCCCCACTGCTTTCCAAAGGACTCTTGGCTCATTCAGTTCATGGAAGGGAGGATGCAGAAATAATGTGTTATGCCTGTGTGGGAAAAAGCTTATTACCTGCAGGGCCCTGGACAATGACTGCTATTAGGATACACTCAGTGCTTGAGGCGGGATGTCATGTAAAAGAACGGTGATAATTTCATGGGCAGTTTCACAGAAATGTTGGAAAACTGTATCCTCTTCATCAGTCCACCACCAAATTCTGGTGTGATGCTGGACAGTCATTTGGACTGGCTCTTTCACAGGTGGCCAATAACTACTTTTTCCTCCATTTGAAAGTGCTTTAGATGAGAGTTACTGCATAAAAACTGCCAAGCACTCATAACTGCAGGGAAATTCTTGAGTGTATACGGTTACATTATGCTAAGTACTCTAAAAGATTAATTCCTAGACATCCTAAAGTGGGCACCTAAAATTAATGGGCTTTTTTTTTTTTTCACTATTTTCATCTTAATCTCTTTAAGTTCCTCACTAGTCAAATGAGATAATTACACCTCTCTCCATCATCAGGTTGTTACGTAGATAAAGTCATAAAAGATTTTGAACCTGTTAGGTACTACAGTGATGAGTGTTATGAAGAAGCCTTGAAGTAAAATGCCAGCTCTGTATTCAGCACCAGGACTGGATGGGGTGTATGGGAAAGGGCCTTCCCCTAACAGGACTAGAACCCAAAGTGGTCCAGTGTATGGTGAGCATTCTCCTGCCTGCACATCTGGTGAAACCGGTGATGTGCCTCAGCACCAGAACCAGCGAAGCCAAAACTGCTGCAGCTTTGTATCCTCTGCATCTAAGCCAGGATGAAGTCTCATTGGAGTTTTTTTCTCCTGTCTTAGTTCTCTGACACGTAATAATGAATGAGTTTGCAATAAATATTTTCTTCTAAAGGAGGCATTAAAAGTGTATCCAGCTTCCCACTTTCACAAAAAAAAAAAAAGACAAAAAAAAAAGCACCAGTACAGGCTGCGAGATCTCACTCATCTTTGAGAAATTTTGGTTGAAACTAGTCAGCATTTAAAGCATCATGGTCATCAAAGCCTTGATAATAAGGGGAGACAGGCTACAAATAATTTGTGGTGGTAGACAGGTACGTGAGTATTTATATTCAGGGTGACAGCTGAACTATGTTTCTCATGTTTCTTAGTGTTTTAAACCTTCTTACTGCTTTAATAGGCTGTTTCACATGCAACTGTGTTTTAGAAAGAGAACTGAAGTATCAGCTATGTGAAATACCCTTAAAGACCCACTGCATGGAGAAACAGTAAAGCTGAGATCTTCGTATGAGTGTCATAGGCCTTCTCAGGCTTGAGCCTGAAACACTTAACAGTGTCTCCTCTTCAGTGAGGAGAACAGGTTGTTACCCTTGTGGGTTCTCTCCTGCAAGAGGATGGTGTTGGGCTGTGGAATAAAAGGCACATGACATGAAGTATCCCAGAAACACGATGGCAGATGGGAGAAACCCAATACCCTGGTCAGAGACGTGAACTGCTGCCCCTGTTTTCAAATTAAACTCTATTTTGAGCCATTTTCCTGAGTAAGGGATGTTTTGCATGCATAAGTGTATATAAGGCCAACAACTGGAGTTGTACCAGGGGACATAAGGGCCCAGGTGCCTGGGGTTCCAGCAAGCAAAGAGGCCAGAGCCCATGCACACTGCCTGGGTACCCATGTCAGTGTGTGATTGCTTCCAAACATCAAGCTGGACTTAGTGGTTGGGAAGCCAGACAGAGACCAGAGGTTCTGCCAGTTCTTCACCAGCAACTGAATGAGGGCTACCTTAGGAACTCATGTGTCTGGGTGTCAACAGCTAGGGAGATGGGGGATCCAGAGACAGTTTTGGGGCAGACAAAATTCAGAGCCAGCTAGTAGAAGGACCCATATAGTCCTTCTAAACATAGGTATATGGTACCCTAAAATATGGGTATAATATTTTTCCAATTAACAGCTGTCATCCTGATCAGCTAGCGAGGAGAACAGGATGAGGCCGTGGTGCTGCTTGTGCTTGTGAGTGTTGTTTTCTGTCTGTGTCGATCCATGTGGCCGGTCACAGGTATGTATGTGTGTTATACATATGGTGTGTATGTGAGCCTATCGGGAATACATGCTCAGCCTCACTGCCGGCTGATCCGGAGGCTACAGAGCTGCAGCAGCCTCCCCTCTGTCAGGCTGCTAGGCATGACAAGCCCTAACAGATGGGCCCTTCTCTGCCAGAAGGTTTCAAACCCGTCTCCTAAACAACTAAGGAATGCTTCTTAGGAACACTGTATTTGCTTCCAGGATATAAGGAATTATGGTCTAATGGCTACAGATCCGCTTGTATCTCTTCCTCTGAACCTGCCCCCTGTTGTACCCTTACCTGCTGGATAATCAGTTCTCTCTTGGGAACAGCAGGTAGCACTCAGCAGCTCTGTTTCAATAGCACATACATTACACAAAACAAAAAAACCCGCTGCATGGCTTCTTCCCTTTGTGATAACCTGCTCCATACTGTTCCTCCTCTTACATTTTTGTAACCCTGAATGCTTTGCTGGGAGTACAGTTAGTTGGAAGGAGAGATTGTTGCTAGGTTATCTTTCCAAGGCTAGCTAGCAAGAGTTTCAAATGACTTCCACAGTCCTGAGCAATAAGTCTTCTCCAGGCACTGATATTTCTGCTATTTTGTAGCATGCTTGAAGGAGGATGTTATGATAGCAGAGCAGTGTGGGGGTGGATGAGAAAGGTGAACTAAATGCAGTGGCACACGAATTTTAAGATAGAAATACCATGAAAGGGAAGGTTCTACCAGCTTGATAATAACTAGCTGACGAGGCTCATATTTGCTGTAAAGTCTGGGATTGGGAGTTCAGTGCCTGTTGCCTGCAGTTTGCTGGCTCCCCCTCTGAATTCACATTCCTCCAAAGCACACAAAGGATATCTGTACACATTTTCACTGACTGAGTTACAATCTGATTTATCCCTACTTAACTCATGATTCAAGAAATGAATGATTTGTTAGTGTAGGCATATCAAAACTGGTGTCTTAGGTTCTGCTATGGCTGGTCCTTGGAGCTTGTTTGGAGGATTGAACTGTCCTCATATCAAGCTCACTTCTTATAGAAGAGATTGAAAACAGAGCTAATCGTGTATGAGAAACTATATAGAAACTATTCACTAGGAGGAAAAAAAAAACCCTGGTTTTTCATTGTAATGCAATTTTTAAATAAAATCATCCAATTTAGAATTAAATGATATTTAGTTGATAAAAATCTCCTTACAGGCACTTTGCCATATTCTGTTGTCAATTTTTCCTCACAAATTACTTGTTCCCAGCATTGCAAAACTCTGAGGTTTACTGTAAATATATTATTGCTAATAAGTGAATACAGAGGTCTCTTTTTTTTTTTTTTTTTTTTTNTTTTTTTTTTTTTTTTTTTTTTTTTTTTTTTTTAAGGAGAAGCAGTACAGGTGCTGATCAATTTTGTGGTATGAAGGATGGTGATGTCATGACCTGGCAGGAACAAACACGGACCACAGGAGATGGAAGAGGAGCAAATCCAGACAAGGAAACAACCCACCAGTAACACAGTGTTAAGGAAAAAACCACAGGGGCAAAAAGTGCAATTAAAGAAATTGAGGAGATATGAGGAGGAGGCAAATCTGGATTTTGAAATCGTGCACTTGAAAATTGAAACCTCATACACCTCAAATTTCTATTTTCTTTTTCTGTCTTTCTTTTATGGAACTGTTGATTTTGCTCTTTGTTTCAGCAGTTTTTTTGCTGAATATAAGATAATTTGTCTCAGACTAGATAGTGGGGGGCAGACTTTAGCTGGTGTAAATGGCTCTCACTTCATTCTCACTGAGAAGCTACTCCAGCACTCTTTGTTCTCTGTATAAGAAGCAGAACTGCTGAAACATGTCAACTGCTCAGCACTTATTGCAGTGCTCTTAGTTACACTCTCTTCCTCTTCTGCTTTTGCATCATATTGCTTTGTACCATTTTCTTGCAGTTTTGTCAGAGAGGTAACAACATTTCATTGATGGTGTATGTGCAACTTGTAGTCTTTGGGAAAAATAATAAAGAACCAAATTGACACTTATACTGTAAATGCCTGGAATTAATTTGTGGAAAGAATAATCTCCCAAAGCAGAAATGCTATGTGGATGTCAAATTGTCAGCTCCTCACGGTTTCTTTCTATACTCATTTGGCATCAGTGCTGATATTTTTTTTCCTTTGCCCTTTCCCTAGATGCATTAATGCCACCACACTTAACATGAGTTCATTGTTGCTGGATGCAGCAAAAATGTATCTGCATCCCTGCAGGTGGATGTTGAAATATTGTATTGGGCTGGTGAAAAATAATTTTGCTGAAAAGTAAATACTTAGTTTACTTTAGCTTTTGTTCTCTTTCTCTGCTGTGAAAAATTGGCTGTCTCTCAGACCCAGAAAACAGTGCTGGATTCTAAATAATTAATCTAGAAGTCTGTGTGCCCTGGCTCAAGTAATACCACTCTACTGGTGTTGACCATTATTTGTGATTTGTTGTTAACTTTGCTTTTCAGTCAAATAAAAAAGCATATTTTGTGTGCACCCAAGTCAGATGTTTCTGGGAGAATAGGGCCTTTGGTAACACTGAGGGAAAAATTTAATTTTACCCCCACCCCTACATCATTTACATAACTCAGATTGATGAGATAGGAAGGAAAGTGTTTACAATGCAAGAAGATAGGAATTTGGGGATTTGAATAGGAAGCGAGTCGAAATGAGCTGTCTGAGGTAATTATGGAACACATACTTCATATGTTTTCATTAGATATTGCTATTATACTACACAAGGCAAAGGAGTTTGATTAAACTACAGCTCAGTATATAAATTTATGCATAAATTACCCAGAAATCAGTCAGTTCATTATCTTTCAGGAACTCAGCAGGGAACTGAGCAAAAGTTTAGGTCCACTGGGATAAATAATTTGAACAGGAATAAAACCTGTATTAGGTAGAAAGCAAAAACACAGACAAGGTCCATGAGATGGAGCATGACAAGGGGTTAAATTAACTCCTGTGCAGAGCCCCACACAGCGAGAACAGCAGGGAGGGCAGGAAGGACTGAGCTCCTTCTCCACCACCGGGAAGCCCAGGGCACAGATAGTGTTTGCCCACAGTTCCCATGGGATCACACTAATGCCTGGTGAAGGAACATTTCACATAAATGCCTAGAGAAGAGACACTTCTCTCCTGCAGGCACCTGCAGTGCAGGCAACAGCTTTATCCTTTCTGTTTGGAAATGGTACTTCAGGCTGTTCACCACTGGTTTGCTCAGGCAAGGGGGCTCATCAAATAGCAGGAGGCTAAATTACTTTCTGATCTAACCCCCAGCCTCTGGCAGAGTGAGGGATTTTTTTATATGAATGAAGAATTTTCTCAGATATTATTAGCCCTTACTTTTGACAATATATTAATTTTTAAAAACATTGCATACAGGATCTCAGGAAGGATCATAGCTGAAATCCACCATCAGGCTGCCCTCAGCCAGCTTTTGACTTCTGCATGTTGCTGGGAAGGAATCACTGGATGAAAGGCGAGGTTACCAGGAAATCTGTGACAAGCAGTCAAAGCATGATCTCCACAGACCCTTCAAGCAATAAAATTTTGTGATAAATACTGCTTAGCGTATTTTCAGTTGATTGTTATTCTTCAGGCCAGACTCCGCCATTTAAGAAAATGAGTGTTCACAAGAATGTAATATCAGCGATTTGGTGAGAGAAGCCATCACAAAACACTCTACATTAACCTTTCATGTAATTGTGCATCTAATCCAGGTCTGTACATCAGCATTTGATTGATAGAAACTGTGGCGCTCACAAGTACATATATGCTCTTTTTGGCATTTGTTGAAGCAGGCTGGATTAAATTTCTTCTGTTTCTGCTCACATAAAGTGATGCTGTATCATTTTTGTTGCTAATGAGGACACAGGATTAGTACCTATGTTCAGGTCTTATGATACGGTCTCATTGAAACGCCTTTCAAGGACCCCTCTTCAAGTCTATTTATATTTTTCTACATTTTTTTAAAAAGCTGTAACAAACACTGTCAAAGGGCTTAACATTTAACTTATAACTCTCTTTTAGCCTTCCCCCCACCTCCCCCTATTCCTGCTGAGGGTGCTTGTTCCTTTTTAGCCCTTCATCTCTTTAAATTTCTTTACAATCAATTACAAGACACTGATCTGTCTCTCTCACTCACTGTCTGTAGTATATCAGCATCAGCTTCACTGTAATCCACTCTGCCTTGTTATTGACTGCCTCTCTGCAAGCCTGGTATCATCATCAAATACCACTGCCTGACTAAACAACCTTTTAATAAATAAACACAACAAACCTTGGCCCTAATAATAAAGTTTCTGACTCTCCGATAATCCCCTTTCCCATTAAATCACTGTGAAGTTCAATATTCTTCCTATATTCCCAGCCAGTATAATCTATTACATCAAGCATTTTTTGGGGAACTTGTTACAAACCCTGTTCCTTTTCCACCATGATCTCCTAACAGCAGATGACATGTGGAAAGCTTGTTAAGTCTCAGAATTTTGACTGGTATTTCATGGATTTATACATTTTCACACCAGAAGGGACATCTTGCTTGACACTCAGTATGACCTGAACTACAGAGTTTTATCCAGTCATTCTTAGATACTTCTTGTGCTGCAATGTCTTTTAGGAAGACTTCTAGTCTTGAATTCAAGTAGTAAGAGTTGTCCACAGCCACTGGTAATTTATTTTTGGTGGCTAATTAATGTTGCTGTGAAAAATAGACACTTCTGAGTTTGCTGTTTGAATCCAGTTTGAATTTGATTGATGTCAGCCTCCAGCCACCGCATCCTGTCACTGTGTGCAAGATTAAAAAATCTTATGCCCCCAGAAAGTTTTCCTTGAGGACTATGGAAAGTCCATTTCAGCTTCCAAATAGCTGCTCACTCACTCCCTCACTCCAATGAATGTCCTCCACTTTTCACAGTATTCTTATGCTGGCAGTGGAAGCCCTATCCAATCTTCTACTGTCCCTCATAAGTGTAGGTGAAGTAAGTAGAAACTGCACATTGCACCATTAACCTTGCCCCTACTAACTAGATGGGTAAATTAATATCCATAACCCTACTTTCTATTTCCCTGTTCACCCATGAACGGTTCTTTCTAGGTCTTTTGGCCATGACATCCTGATGGGATGTTTGCAGTCTACTGCCTTTACTGAGTCTGTGATGCTTGCTGCAACTGAAACAGGAACTGTCACTATAGCTTTCTCTTGCGAGTTTTCCCCAATATTTTCTCTGACAGCACTTTCATCCAACGTTATCTTCACCTGATTACTTCTCCTAGTGTTGTTTTGAATAAAAGGAATGGTTTCTTGCTGTCAGATCAAATCCCTTCTCAAAAGTAAAGGAATTGATTATGATATCATCTATTTTATTATTTTTTTCCTTCATATTTTAAAGTGCTTTTTAATACAGTACATTTGCCAATACATCTGCATTTATTTTGCTGCTGTTTTTTCTGTATAGGGCATGGGTCTTTGATATGGACAATTAATTTAAGCCTTCTGATGTTCTTCTTTCATTGACTTCATCTTGGATGTAGCTTTGATTTACCATGGTATGTTTTCTTCTCATGGAAAGAAGTATCTAATTATTTCCCCATGACAGACTATGAACATAGGAATAAATAAATTATTTTATTTTTTTTACTATGTCAGCCCTTTCAACAATATATTACCCCTTCTATCTCTCATTCCACCTCTTGTGCCATCTCTTGTTTCTCTATGTACGCGGAATCTGTATTCCCATTTGTCTTACATCTCATTCACACCTCTTTCCATTCTTCACCTTGCCTTTACTTACAATTTTTCTAGTCTCACAAACATTTCTGTAATCTTCCTACTCCTTCTCTGTGTTGATGTTTTATACCTGGTGCTAACCTTTATCTCATTCTTGCTTACTTTTTATGTTCATTGCACAGTGTATGAATTGTTACAAGCTTTGGGATTGCCTGCTCCAATGGTACTTAATGCTGTGGATATATTGATGCACCTGGCTACAAGGAATCTCTGACTATTTGCCTTTTTTCTTCCCAAGTCCATTTCTCTGCCATTAATAATTTCCTAAATCTCAGCAGGCTGACTCCTCTGCCCAAGCTGTCTACAGCAAAGTTATGACTTGCCCTCTTCCTGTTTTGTTCCTGGGCTAAATGGGTTCTTTTGGTCAAACCTGGGAACAAACTTGGCCTGAAACTACGAGTGAAAAAAGGGCAGAGTATTGCTGTCTGACAAACTGTATACCAGGACCAGTTGAAACTGGGAGGGGAAGTATGAGATCTCTCTGTTGTCCCCTCTTACCCTCAAGAGCAAGATCCTCTTGCAAATGAGTGGGATGGCAGAAATGCAGTTCTGGTGCTGGAGACCCCTGAGGAGGAGAGGAAAGTGCCAAAGACACCTTGGAGACAGTCACTGCTAAACCCACCACCATCACCAGTGTCTCTAAGTCTTCATTCTCCTTTACTCCTTCCTTCTAAAAGTTCATATGTTCTCTAAATGTACAAAACGTTTGTCAGGAACTGAGACTAGAAATATGCTGGAAATAATGAAAAAAGCTTCCATTCTGTTGGATGAGGCCAAAATGTCTTTCCAAGCAGCAAAGTGCATCAAGCTCTTCATCAGCAACACAGTCCTGCCTGTGGGATGCAAGGCAGCACTACTGTAGAAAAAACACATGTACATCATGCAGTGGGGCCTGTTTTAGGACCTTCAAACCACTGCCCATCCCAGGTCTAAGGAGAATGTGCATCACCATGCACTGCTGCTCGCAACCCAACAAGGTGTGCAGGACTGCTTCTTGTAGGGATAACAGCATCAAGTTCGTGTCTCCAAGGACTGATGTGGACCTGGCTGGTCAGTCAGAAATATCTCTATGACTTACTTTTGCTAACACTGGTGCCTGGGAAACAATGAACTACAACAGAACCAGAAGCACAAGCGACTGAATTTGCGTGATTTAGTTCTACTCCTACTTAGCATCTGAATGGGTCTGAGATAAATTAATTTTAATATTTTTTTTTCAGTGTAAAACCACGATAGCAATGTTGTGCTTAGCCTTTTATGATATCGGATCCTAGCTAGACAATTTTCTGGGTGTTTGCCTCCTCCCAGCTATTTGTCCTTCTTACACCTGTCTCTGCCCAAGCACACAGTTGCTGCTGCACTGTGCATTGCGCAAACACCATTTTCCCCAGTAGCTCTTTGTGGGATTTAGATAAACTGGGAAAACAATGGGAGGTGTCTTCCACATATGAGATTTTTTTTTCCTTATGCTGCTTGTTAATGACAATTTGCAAGTCCTTTTATTATTTCTGATTATAATCTGACCTGCATTGTTCAGATTTTGTGGATTAATTAATTTTTCTGTATTATTTTTCCCTTATACTTTGTAGGCACATATATTCATGAAAAGAACAGAGGAGAAAAAAACCCCAGAAATTACCACAAGAAAACCCCTGCTAAAAGCAATAAGTTTGCTGACAGATGGTAGAATCAGTTGAAAATCGAGTACCATATTTACTAAGTCTAACCCATTTAGTAAGCCAGAAAAGTGTTATCTAATTCTATCCCCTGTGTGTTTGTGTTTTGGAATAAACAGATGCCTAATGAGGAATGTGTCTACTATGGTTTTTGAAGAACCTGGAGGGATCCTGGTTGTGATTCAATACTTGATTTTGACAAAGCTGGTAACACTCACAGCAGAACCTATTGTTTTGGCTAAACCACAAATATTCCAACATTAGCTGACGGACAAAAAGTAGTTTCAAAGAAGGTGATAGAACAGGGAACAAATCAGAAAAAAAAAAAGTGTTGAATTACTTAACCTGCATTTTACATTTCCTGTTCTATTTATATAACACCCAAAAATGCAGCGAATGAAAGGGCAAACATGCTTGAATCACTTGCAGGCTTGACAGCTACCACAATCAATTCCTGTATGTTTTTCACTTGGCTTTATAAAATAATAGAGATTGGCTTAGAAAGACATATGCTTGTGTACTTTGTGACAGATCTGGGTGAGAAGCAAAAATTGAATAAACAGAGAAGGGTAATCTGAGCAACAAAGGCTTTAGGGAAGATGAGCCTCTCGCAGGCCATGCTTGTCCAACAAGGCTATTGCACGTGCAATGCCTGTAAAGTGAGGTTCCTAAAAGGCCCTGTCCTAACACTGCCTGGATGGTTTCTAAATTCTTATCCTTAGTGAGAGCCATGAAGAAGTTTACCAAAGAGAATCAGCTATCTGTGAAGTCCACAACAAAAGTTACAGAACAAGATTTCTCCCAGAAGGCTTTTAAAATATGCTTCCGCTAACTTTTCTGTGTGTGTGTGAAATGGATAAAGAACAGGATCTGGTCTTCTGTAAAAATAAATAAAATGACATCTTCGCATAGAGCAGAATATTCCAAAGGATTATTTAACAGAAGCGAGATCTGTTATTTTCCCTAGTATTTAAAAATACAGTGATCGGTGATAGATTTTACTAAATTGATATTCACTCACTCCTACTTGTTGAAGTTGCTCAAGAGTTACTGAAGGCATTTTTATGAATTTGTATTATATTTTCAATTACATGAAGCTGGTCAGCAGTGAGAGATTTTAGTTCTGAAATTATAAAATATGTATATTGAAGCAGTGATTTGAATACTAGAATGCACAGCCCTCTGTCCAAGATATGCTGTGTATCTGTTCTGTGAGCAAAAGTGAGCAGTTTTTGTTCTCTTTCTGTATTTCCCTGCCCACCGTGGAGGTGCACATGGAAATATAAATCTAAACTCACATAGGAATTATTTTAATGTGACCAATATTTTAATTTTTTTGAAGGAATATCTAAGATACAGGTCAAGTCAGCATATTGTCATCTTATTACTGCAGGAAATATTGACTGGCCCATCAAAGGAAAACAGACACTGATGATGGCAATACAGTGTTTTTTTAACATGTGGATTCTTAAATATTATATATGATTCTTTAATATTAATAGCAAGAATTGGATTTCACCTTTTGTATGGGTGGTATCTGAAGATAGTTTTCTGTTCATATTTTAGTGAAAACGAGTTTTGGAGGGGGACCTGAGGGAAAAGAAAAAGAGCCAGCACTATGGTTTTCTTCTGAAGGCTTTCAAAGCCAGAACAGACAAGATGCTTAGGGGAGAGATTTTACTGTGTCAATGTTTGAAAAATTTAATATAGGTATAAATTTGGTTTGTTTCTGGTTTTACATGAATGAAGGAGGGAAATGAGAAAAGATTGTGGGTCCTGATTTTCAAGTTTCAGGTTTTACTTTGCCCTTTCTTGGCTCTACTTTGTCGCATTTCCAAGGCATTAAAACAGACTCAGGGGCCTCGCTAGACATAATGGCATAAAGTTTCCAGTGCAATAAGCTGTAACACTCTGTATGCTCTGGAAAGTTTGCATTCAGCCTTTTAATAAGTGAAGACGCAACATAATGCTCCTGATAATTTTCAGCATGGACAGATGGTATATGAACAGCCTGGTGGGAGGAGAACCAGCCCAGCTTAGGGTAACAATGTTCGACTAGCTATCAGGGAGGAAACAGACTTCCTCTGCCATTGCCCAGTGCCAAGGAGCTTGTTTTATCTCCTGCTCACCACACTGATCATGCTTTGCTTTCTTCTGTTTTATAGGCATTGGCTTTATGCAGAAAGTGCAGTTCCTTTCTACTGCCAAAACGAAACAGTATTTTAGATTATAACTAGGCTAGAAGTCATTTACAATTAATTCTGCTCCAAAACTCCTGTAGCTGGAAATGCAGATTACACCAATTTGCTGTGAGCTGTTGTAAGATGAAGAAGCTGTTCACTGCTGCTATTCCACAGTGAATTTTCTGACTTGTGTGCTAAAGCTGGAGGTAGCTGGGCCAGCAACTCTAGCAATGAAGCAGGCCACATTAGCAGGAATAGGGGTGGGTTCATCACCACTTCATGAAGCTTCCCTGAGAGGTCATATCCAAATTACATTTTCCAGATGCTGTGTATGTAATTCTGTCAGTGCTGTTCCCTCTGCAAGAGAATTCAGTAGCGGTGACAACAGCAAGAGTCACACTGGAGACAGACAGCATGCCACGATGGCTAAGCATTGTACTCCATTCTCTACACGAATGTGCTAATTGCATAGGGCAAAGCATTTTTGCAGCCTTGGAGCTCTGAACACAGTAAGAAAAATCTGGCCATGTTCTACCTTTGGACAGGTGCTTCCACTGAGCCTAACAATGAGATGCTTAATAGTCATGGAGGTTGTTAGTGATGGGAGGATGGATTGAAGATGTGCATTTACTCCTAATTCTGCATCTTGGCAGCTAGCAGAGACAAGTGTCTTCCATGAACATTAATTTTAAAAAGGAAATTAAGGAAAAAATGGCTTTTTCTCTAGGCTATGTCTCTCTTGTGAGCAGGTGACAAAGAGAAAAAGCAATTAAGAAAGAGAAAACATAATATTTCCTTCACTGCAACTGTCTTTAAAATGTTTGACCAGTTTTTTTTGTTTTAATCTTCTTGCCTCTGCTCTTTTTTGTGTTTGTGGGATTTTTTTTTTTATTGCTCTTGAATTCAGTACTACCAAAAATAGCACTAAACAGTTACTGTAAATCTCTCACTGCTTTTTTCATCTCAGAGTGGACAGGAGTTTTTCATTTCATACATTATTGACCACAGGATAGAATAGTGATTCCACAAAGTGAGCAGAAGCTTTAAAAAGTTAATGAAGAGGGACTGCAAAGGGTTGTTGTTCTTGTTGTTGTTACTTTTTAATGTTCTGTAGCATTTAGGACTGGGCAGCTGGGCACGCTGGATACTGACTGCCACTGCTGTCATTTTTGTTACACTGTGCTGCTGACAAAAGATGTTATCCCTTATGGGCTCTGCCCCGCCCTGCAGTGATTCCTTCTGCAGGCAGGGTGCCACATCCTGCACCACACCTCACTGCACCTCACCAGCAAACAGGGAACACCCACACTTGCACCCACAGAGCATGAGGAACTGACACATAACCTCTGAAGATAAACACTAATCTCAGCAAGAAAAAAAGAAAATGTAATATATTTTTGATTTTCTAAGGAGTGAAGCATCTACCTTCCCTGAAGACATCCAGTGAATAAGCTTAGTATGTCCTCTGGCTAACATCTGTAGCAAACTTACCTCAAAGATACAAATACCGTGAGGGTTATTATAGTGGTACCGTTGGATATATTATTTTACATGGAGCTACCATCTGTTTCATACTGTAGCATGTATCTGAGCACTCCAACAGCAGTTCCAAATACCTCTGTCAGGACACTTGAAAGCATATGGGGCCAGTCGGTATGGTGCTGTGCAATATCATGGGGCTGAGAATATGCTGACATATTCTGGGCTGGATCCTCTCTTACACTGGTGTTATTTTTATATAGTTCCATAGACTTCAGCTGCACAAGTCCGTATTTATACAAACATGAGGTCAGGACCTCATCCAAAGATTATTTAAGTCTTAAACATCTTAATCTACAATGAAAATAATGGAGAAATCTGTTTTTATAAGAGCATCTAGTCTTTGTGAAACATTTGGCTCTTTTACTGTCTAGATGAGAAATACTGAAAACACAGCCTTTTGTATGGCAGTTTGGTACCCTGGAATTTTAGCTGCAGGTTTTTTCTATTAAGAAATCCAAACCTCAAAAGGACTTGTACTTCTCCCATGTAACAAAAAATTCAAACACTTCTTAATTTTGCATCTTTAGGTGGTAGAAATTATCATGGCTTTCTTGACTTGAAATGGACCTGAAGATTTTTCTTGCTAGTCAAAGAACAAGGCCTGATTGGCTTAAATTGCAAGAAGCAAGATGCCAGTTAAATATGAGCATATACTTAACAATTCTAACAGTAAGACTGTTAAATACTGGGGATGGGCTGCCTAGAGAAAATGTGGCATCTCTGTCACCAGAAGTCATAAATACTAGGTCAGGCAAATGCCTGTTATGAAGAACACAAGCAGTGCTGATGGGTGGTAGTGTGGGGGAGGGATGGTACCCCTTCACCAACCCCATAGTGCAAATCCTCTTGGGAATCCTGCTGGGAGCATCGCTGTGGCTGGGAACAGGAGTCACGTCTCCCACTCCCTAAAGGGATGTTGACTGTTCACTTATTTCCTGGAAAGAAGGTGCACTGGGTTTGTGTGGCAAGGTTTTGGTAGCAAGGGAGCTACAGGGGTGGCTTCTGTGAGAAGCTGCTAAAAGCTTTTCCTGTATCTAACAGAGCCAATGCTCCAAGATGGACCTGCCACTGAACAAGGCTGAGTCCATCACTGACAACAAGTAACACCTCTGAGATAACATATTAAACAAGGAGGGACAAAAAGACTGCAGAACACCAGCAGCATCCAGAAGAGAGGATTGAGAATATGTGAGAGCAACAGCCCTGCAGATGAGACCAGTGCAGACAGAGGGGGAGGAGGTGCTCCACAGTTGAGATTCTCCTGCAGCCTGTGGAGGAGGCTGTGGTGAGGCAGGCTGTCGTCCTGTATCCCATGCAGGTCCATGGTGGAGCAGATATTCACCTGTAGTCCCTGGAGGACTCCAAGCTGAGCAGATGGGTGCCTGAAGGAGACTCTAACCCCATGAGAAGCCCATACTGGAGCAGGCTCCTGGCAGGATCTGTTCAGCAGAGGAGGGGCAACAATAAAACAGCTTTGGTGGGTACCTGGTGTCTAGCTGGGGTCAACCCAGCCCAGAAGGGTTGAACATAATAGATTATTTTTTCTCTTACCTTTTCTAGACCTTTTATCTGGAAATGTCTAGAAGCTGCTGATGCAGGAGGCCCAGAAGCCTGGATCAAAGGAAAACACTATTGAAGAAAGGAGGTTCATGTGGCATATAATAGGTGTGGAATGATATCGTACCCCTCCCATTGTGTGCCCTGTGTCTTGTCACCTTGGAGGGCAAATTCTTCAAGCAATAATTATCTTTTACTGAAACACCTGGAGCATCTTGCTCAAGGACGTTCATTGCCATTAAAAGCTCCTCAGACAACTACTGAAAACAGGGCTGACTTTTCTTCCATGTGCATGTACCTAGATTTCTTATGCTCAACAAAGAGTTACATCAGAACTGTCATTGTCCTTACTAGTCTTCCTTTAAAACCCTCTACCAGCAACTAACAGGCAGTCTGGGACATGAAGAACAGCAACCGTTTCTGAATACAATATCAGTGCAAAAAGTTAGCAGCTAAAACTTAGGCTTTCTGCTACTTAGTAGGCTCAGACCTTCAAAACAACAGACACAAATGCACCCACACAAATATATAAGTACACACACACACATAGGTATATATAGATATAGATACATACGTATGACTCCTACATGAATCTCAGGAGTCCAATATGATTTTGTAAGTTCACCCAGAATTTCTAAGGTCGTATCTGTTGGTCATATTCATTATCAGTGATATAAATGTAGACATTGATTATTTTTTAAAATGTTTCTGTCTCACCTGTCTTTTTAAAGTAGCTGGGTTTATGTGCCTTCTTATTTTTATTGCATCTTACAAATTATTGCTGCTTAGAAGAGTTTCCTCCACAACCTTTCCAACCGAGTCCCCAAATTGTGGGAGGGTATCAAAGGAATGATGTTCACTGCTGTTTGACTTTGAATCACTGGCAAATGTTTTATGTAACTCATTTTCTTCCACACAATTAGATTCTAAGGACACAGGGACTAGGCACTTTTTTTTTTTAATTCAAAGGTCTCAGTAAGTAAAGCATAATGTATTCTGCCCAAACTGTGAGAACAGAGCAATACAGAATAATTTACTTCACTAATGCCAAATTAAAATTCATAACACAATACTTTAATTACCATCTGAATCCAATTCTCAAAGAAGTTTGCCCTAATTGCATTGTTGATATGCATGGATGCAAATAAGATGTTGACTGTTTCCCTTGTAGCAAATGACTCTGTTTCTAATATGCAGACATCTAACAACATGGGGCCAAATTCAACCCTGGTAAAAAGCCATTAGAGTCAGCAGAGTTATACCAGGGATGAATCAACCACTCTTCTCAGCAAAGCTGGTGTAGTTATCAACCACTAAAAATTGCCCCTCCAGTGCCTATGGACGGAGTTGCTATTCCCATTATCCCTGAGCAAGCCACTGAAAAGCTCCCAGAACTGCTCCAGCAGCCTGGGAAGGCAAAATTGTGAAATGAGCATGTGTGGAACAATGTTTGCCAGAAGGTAGTGGGGACATATAAGCCCATAATTTCTTCTTTGCTTTTGTGACAATGCTGAATATGGAACCTATTCTTAGCCCACAAGCAGAGGTGTTTCAGAAGAAAACGAGAGAGAACATTGTATTAGAGATGCAGGAAATTAAATAAAATTCATCAAATAAGGGAGACAATGGCACGGGCATCAAGACATTTTTGTAACTGCTGCATACTTCTCTCAGATGAGATACTTAAGTGGAGGGACTTTGAAACATTCTTCTAATTCCAGAAATAAAATAGGTTAAAAAGTCTTTCTCAGGTAAATATCTCGGAAAAAAAAGTCGTCATTTTTTGTTGTTGTTGAAAGATCCTCACCAAACCTATTAGCTTTCTGAAGACTGTAGTTATGTTGGCCTTATTTTCTATCTCATTTAAATGCATTTCTACTATGTATATGCCAAATAAATTATTTTCTTAAGTAAAATCCACCCTCTTTTCCTCATAGCCAGATAATAAACAACAAATAGCAGTGTAGGTGCCCAATGTAGCTCCAGGAATGGCTACAGAAGGCAGCAGTGCTGCCTCACATTTAGGGAAGTAAGTGGGAAAATATCAAGGGATCAGTTTGCTGAATGTGTTTTTATTTCATTTTTGCCAGCTACATAGGATGCGCTGAAGCTCTCCCACTCACTTTCATTAGAGGGCCTGGTCTAAGAGAAATAATACTCTTAGTGTGTGTGTTCAGTTACCTGATTAAGACGTATTTTCTTAAAGGAGATCCGCAAAAGGCGAGGAAATGGGCTTGTTGCCCTTCTTTCTTTTTTATAATGTTAAAAAAAAAAATCTGAAAGGTTTGCTTTTTTTAAATTAAATTAGAAAATCAGTCTCACTCTGCTGTTTCTGGAAAAGTCTATGTACATTTAGAGAATTGTTGGAGATATTAGATATACTAATATAAATAAAACCCTACCAAGAGGGGAATTGCTATTGTTCAGATGTCTGGGTCTAGTTTAATATCTGTGTATCTCAAGGGCCCAAATGGGGTCATTAAAACTCTCCTAAATGCACCACAGATCCTGTCCAGTTGTGATACCTGCATGGCCTGAAAGAAGGCAACTACTTCTTGCTGTGGCCAAAGCCCACCAGCAGAGACCTCTGCATGGCTTAGGAGACTGGCTTTGGTTCGGCTGTGCAGCTAGGGTGGGAGCCAGATGAGGCTGCAGTGGCTGGTGTAACTGTGGGTCCCCTGGGAATCCTGGCCTGCTGGTGCTGCCCCTCAATGGAAAGATGTGAGATCATGCAGAAAGGCACTGGTCACAGGAGGAGAGCTCAGCTGAGTGACAGAAAGACAGAAAAAGCCAAGGATGAGCTGGTGAACGTGTGGGTAGCATTGAGCTGGAGATCTACAAATTTAATAAAGAGACCCAAACACAGGGAAAAATTCTGTTTAGCAAGGCTAAGGGCACTGGAGGAACCATGTGGTTGATGTCATGCTAGCATCCTTGTTAACAATGCACCTGAATGTAAAGACTGATAGAAGATTTAAATGTGTGGTCGCTAGGCCTCATCACTGTGTATTTATGGCCAGCAGATCTCTGCTCAAAATCACTATTCAACACTGCAGCTCTCATGCTTAGAGGCTCTGAGTTTAATTGACAACACACAGAAATTTTACAAAGATTTTGTCTTAATGTTGACTAGAGTTGTAACTGAAAAATGAGCCCTCTGAGAGAACAATTGCAAAGGTCTCAGAGGTCTTGAGAAGTCATATAGAGAGAAGTTATCATGTTACGAGTCATTTTGAGTCATCCTGTGCTTTTCAGAGCATTCGTAAATAATCTGGATGTAGGTACAAATTAATACAAGTATATATATAAATTGCTTATAGTCCATAAGTATATTTATTTGAACTTCAGTGCTCATTTTATACTCATCAAAAGACTACCGATAACTTTTCCAGATAATTGAAAAGTAGACCTAAAAAGTAACACTTATAAGGGCAAGAAAGTCAGATAGAGTGATACATGAGGTTTGGCAAACTGGTCAAGACAAAGAAACTGCATTTCAATACAGACTAACGTGAAGAGATGAGCAGGGAATAAGAATGGTGGCAGAATTTTAAAGCAGTGGATCTGGCAAGCGATGCCTCCAAAAGTAGTAGTGATCTTGTGGATAAATAGCTCAAAGTGAGCTCCAAATCTCAGGCTGTTGCAAATAGTTAATGTAATCACTGTATCACAAAGTAGGAAGTAGATACAGCACTGCCTTTATGATGGACACGTCTATGTTTTAAAAAAGATGTTCAAAGTTTCAAATGAGAGTTAAATACATTTGTATATATGTGTGTATAATTTACATATTTCCCAAGATAGAGAGAAAATGCTTTGCATTTGCAAGCTTCAACAGATTTAAATTATTCTGTTGAGAAAGAGACTGAAAAGTTACATGAATGCTCTAGATTCACCTTGAGGCCGAGAAAATATAGGGTGTTAGTGGACTCATCAGGAAGGAATCTGGGATCTCTAAGTTGCAAGAAGAAAAAAGTAAGGGATAAAAAATTATCACTGGAATAAACTGAAAATTGTGAATTTGCTGTGTCTTGACATATTTTCAGTCATTACCACAGTTCAGAAAAGCATCTGAGCAAAACAATTCCCTGCTGTAATTCCAGGTAAATTACTGAAGTCAGAACAGGAGTAACAGGACAGGGCACGGGAAGCAAAGGGAGGTAAGACAGTGTGAGAATCCATCTTTCAGCAGTCTGTATCAGAGGTAAACGCAGCAGAGGCTACTACTGCCTTTGGGGTAAGGTGTGGGCCTACAGAGGAAGGACATAAAGAGGGAATAAGTATGCTGTTAACACCATTAACATGGATAAATGTAGTGCATGCAGCTGTGACTGCAGAGCCTCCATTTTTATGCCACTGGATTCGGCCCACTAACCCAGCTGAAAAAGGATCAAGAGTTCTTAAAAACGGGACAGGAGCGTATTCCTGTCATCTATACAGAAATATCTGGATTAAAATGGGAAGGCACGGCTCCTTAGCCCCTAGACTCATGTGGGGGAAAAGGAACTACTTTCTACTTTGATCTTCCCCAGCTGTGAGAAGAGAGTTACATTTGAACAGATCCTGGCTGCGGAAAATCATGCTGCCTGTAAGGGCAAGGAGTCTTATAGACAGGCAAAGAGGAGGCAAGAGGAGACTCATAGAGGACTAGTAGCAAAACCAAATTGCAGACAGTGAGCATGAATTTTGTTCAGAGCAGGGTCTGTAATACAATCCTACAGGACCTGCCTGGACATTTTGGGTTGGAGGCACCACATGATCCAAAGAGGAGTACAGCCAGTATTCAGCAAACACTGTGTCATGTTTCCTTCATTTTAAGTTAAAATTAGTTTGTCTCACTTCTTTTGATGTGTGATTGTAACTGTCAAAGAAATCCCAGTGGTAAAGCTCACCTTGTGCTCCTACACTCTGTGTGTCTCTGAAACCATCTCAAAGCTGAGTTCAGAAGAGAGATCAAAGGTGTCCCTGCTTGAACTGAAGCAGGACTGCTTTATTACAACTCTTCTGATTTGGGTTCTGTAAAGTTTACCACTCACCTTAAACAGGTGTTTTCAATGGTAAATATTTGGGTTAGAAGTAGCTTTGTCCCTAAAATCATTAGCATAGTCTCTTCTTAGTTTTGTTCCTAGGATATCAAACTATATTTCATAGGGTGTTGTGGTATAACCCCTGCTGGCAACTAAGCACCACACAGCTGCTCACTCATTCAGTCTCCCCAGCAGGATGGGGGACAGAATTGAAAGAGTAAAAGTGAGAAAACTTGTGGGTTGAGATAAAGATAGTTTAATCGGTCAAGTGAAAGGCCCATGCACAAGCAAAGCAAAAGAAGGAATTCTTTCACCACTTCCCATGGGCAGGCAGGTGTTCAGCCATCTCCAGGAAAGCAGGGCCCCCACACCTAATGGCTACTTGAGAAGACAAACTGTCATTTAAAACATCCTCTCCTTCCTTCTTCTTCCCTTAGCTTTATATACTGAGACTATATTACACCATATCATTTTAGTCAGTTGGGGTCAGCTGTTCCAGTTGTGTCTCCTCCCAACTCTTGGTGCACCCCAAACATCCTCTGCTGGGGTGATGTAAGCAGCAGAAAATGCCTTGACTCTGTGCAAGCCCTGCTCAGCCATAGCTAAAACATCCCTGTGTTACCAACAATCTTTTCAGCACAAATTCAAAACACAGTCCCATACTTGCTGCTCTGAAGAAAATTAACCAAGTTAGCTGAAACCAGAACATAGGGAAAGTAAATGGTGTTATATAAATAAATTATAGTTGGGAGAAAAATACCATCAAAGGTTTTGTTTCAGTATAGTGTGAAAACAAGTCACAAGCTTTGCCATTAATGTTTGTCACACAGGAACAGGAACAAGTTATAAGGTCTGAGACAGAGAATACAAATTGCTACATACACCAGCAGATTCCCTGACTTTATTTTAAATCGTTTCTGGCTATTAAATTATCTAAAAGCTGCTTTACAAATCAAAGGCTACGGGATGCCAAGAGCAGGGCACCTTGACATTTGTTTAAACTTGCACTGGGAATGTTACATGTAATTCTTCAAGAAATACAATTTAATGTTTTTAAATTCATTTTCTGTTCATTTAAGTGGAAGACTACTCACTGAATTTCTAGCATAATACTGTCTCGTGTGTTAGCTCAGAAGCTTTAAACCATGAAGTCTTCAAAGTGAAAGAATTTAAAACTGTCAGATATTTACTCTCATGGAATGAACTAATTTTTGTATTTTCTTGTATATTCTGTGAAATTCAGACAGCCAATTTCACTTTGATTTGGAATTATTTTCACGTCTTTATTTCAGAAAAGCTAGCAATATCAGTTTTCCTTACTGAGCTTTTCTTAAGCTGTTAAACCCCAAACACATAATAGCTAGAAGGTCATCCTTGCATTAACATCACTTACTTAATATTGTCTCTGATATCTCTTTTTAGACCTGGAACCCTCATACGCTTTTACTTGATCATGTATAGTTTTCTCTTGAATAAGAAACAATCACATGAGATGTTTTGACAGAATTGGGCACCTGGTTCCTTAGATTACAATTTAGCTCTTCAATCTGTCAGTGGAGGAGAAAGAGGTGTCTTCTGCCACTTCAGAGTCTGTGTCACACAGATAATAGCCCATTACAGCTACTAGTAAAATAATAGCTCAGTGAAAAGAGATCTGTGTTATGGAGCTAACCTCAGCTGACAGAACATGTAGGAGCTGCCATTTAGGCGGAGAGTGATGGGGAAAGGGGAAGGTTCTGTTTCTCCCTTTTAAAGGAAATAAGAAATTTCAGCCAAAGAAACCTACCCAAATTCTCACTGCCAACAAAGACAAACAAACTCGCCTTTTGACTGGCTCTGTGGGTCTGTTATTGTAGTGGAACCTTGTAATTACAATACATATTATACCATTTTCCCTAAGCGGTGGTTATGTTTTGGCTTGAGGTCCATACAGCTCCAGATTTAGCTGAAGACTATAATAGAAGGTTGCTGTGGGTTTTTTGTGCATGTGTGTGTGTTTTTGTTTTTCCTCAAGTAAGAGATTTCCTTTCTTTTAATGGCCACCGTTGTGTTCTTATAATAAAATCTGCATGGAAGTGCTGTGATCTGGCTCCCACTGCATGCCCCAGCAATGAATCAGGGCATAGATATTTAGGATCACAAAGGCAAGTGGGAGGTATGCTGCTACACAGTAGATGGCACAGAAACTGGTGTAGGGCATTAAAACCAAAGGGGAAAAGTGTTGTTTTAAACCTTCCTAAGGGGAGCTCTTTGACCCTGCTAATTGATACTAATAAAGTGTGAGAGAAAGCAGACATCGGTTGTTGTAAAACACGCCTCTGTAAAGAAAGCTGGGAAAAAAAAGGTTAAGTTTCAAAGCAACTGTTTACATCTATATTTGCAATGGGTTTGGTGTGCAGTGAAACCAACTAGTGCACTATAGCATTTGTGATTTATCGCAGCATCATGAGGCACGCATAAGTTGACAAAAGACGAATGCTGCAGACTAAATTAATCAAAGGGTTCTTTGGAAACAAATTTTTTTTAGAGGTTCATTAAGTCATTGGGAGGCATTGACCACTCGTGAGTGATGCTACAAATTTCATAGTGGACCTACGGCAGGAGCTGTTTTTGCAGATGTGTACTGACACCACTCTGCTCAGAGCCAAGGCAGTGCAATAAGTGTACCGTAAGGTGTTATGAGTTCACAGTTCTGCAGAGACAAAAATGAGCTTCACATGCTTCGGGGGTGCTTGCTGTTTGGGAGACCAGCCAGTTTAAGAAGTGGACTGTGTATCAAAATGCTGGTAGATCAATACATACGATATTCAGCACTTAATGCCTTGTATGATGGTGCAAGAGAGCAATGCATTCAAAAGTTTCAATATGTGTGTGTATGACATCTGTTTAGCAGGTCCTAATGGACTTTATGTTTACCAGCCAAAGACCTTATTCATGTCATATATGTGGTGAACAACCTGAGCTTTACTATTCTGGGGCAGATTACTACTCTGATTTGTTTTAGGGTCACTTTGAAGCATCTACAATTGCTGAACAAGGCTTTGGTATGTATATCTGACAGAGGACAGTTTGCCATAAACATAATACCCATGATCAAAATCTTCCTATATATTTTTAAACTCTAAATTTAAGGGTTTGATACTTTACACTGTGCAAGGGTGTAAAGTGTTGAGAAATAGCTAAATAACTAAATAACTAAATAACTAAAGCAAGTACTACAGCTGTGATTGTAAATGAAAATCATTGAATCATTTCAAGCTTGCTACTAAGTGGAGATACAGGAAGGGCATACTGCTTCATTTTCACTGGGAGATAGACAAGAGAACATCCACAAGTCAGGAAAATTCACTCTATTCTGAATTAATGAGAAATTAGCCCACTGGCAGTATGTCTTCATAGGTAATGCTATTGAGTATTCACTTTGAACCCTCCTGCAGCAACTCAGTCTGGAGGAGGCTTGCAGAGAAGTGTGAGCTGACATCATCAGATATGTTATAGATTTCATGTTTCAGGCCGGTTGCAGTTGCTCTGAGCAAAGGTCATAAACTTCTTTCTTGAAGGCAAAATAAATGTGACTGAAAAGACTTAAATGGTGGGCAGCATAGATGCAGCTGGAAGAAATCAACGTGCCTTTTGTGGGTGCCTATTACTCCGTCATATTTGAGGTTCTCATCTGGCCAGGTAGCATCAAGGGTGCCACCACCTAGCCAGATGATACCGCTGTGGGGATGGAGACACTGGAAAATCACAGAGGCAGCCAAGATCTGCCTAGCAAATCTGCATTCGGAAGGTTTCATATCTTCCATATATGCCTTGCCAGATGAGGGCGGCCCTTTTTTGCCAATGGAGTGATGTAAGGCAATTTCACAGTTTAATTTCATGCCCTCCCTGTGGAAGGTGGAGACGAATCCTCCCATGGTTAATCGAGGGGCCATGATTTGCCAAGACTGCCTTTGTACTGAGTCCAGGCAAGAGGCCAAGGGTGCCCTCTCCTTCGCCTTGCAAGCTGCAGGAAGCAGTGCATGGTGGAAATCTCTCCCAGGAGCCTTCGCAGCTACTCTGTTCCTTCTTTTTGCTTTTTGACATACGTTGATTTTAACAAGGTAAACACTGTTATATTTCCAGCAACGAATGTGCTCAGGGAGCTAGAAAGCATCAGGGGTTCCTGTGCAACATCACAGTAAAATCCAAGTCTTAATAGAGTCTATCTCAAGCTCTCAGCCACAGTCACTTTCTTTCTGAAGAGTCCCTTCAAATATTTTAATGAAAGTTTCTACTTCTTTGCTCTAGTGAGCTGGAACAGCAACAGTGATTTGCTGTGCAGAGGCAGGATAAGGTGACCAGGAGATGCCTCTTTGGTCAAGCTTCTCTTTCACAGATCTCATCCTTCTCTTCTATAACTGCACTTCACCGGAGGTCAGTTCCCTCCCCTGATTCCTGGTCTCACGGTCCCAGAACACATTTGCAATGCACTAGTTTTTTGTAAAGTAGGTAATTTCTCTTGGCAAGGATGTGATGAGTAATAGTATCCTTGGCCATAAAGGAAGGAAGTCAACCTTGGGCACTGGGGATGCAGCAAGTGCAGTGAGACAGAGATACTTTGGCAGTGGTGTGTGTTGATTTGGGACACACAACTACATCGAAGCTGTACTGGAATAGATGACTTCGAGCAGCAGAAAGAGCTTGAGAAGGAGGGAGAATCAGGATGTCTTTTGAGCTGCTCACCTGCTAAGTTTTTTTTAATAATGTCCACTTACCACTCTCACATGGCAATACAAGCAAAATCAAGACAAGAGGGTTAGTGGAGAGGGTAAGTCTTGGAACAGAACTCAGGAAATTAGGTCAGCAATCCAGCTTTAGGACAATATCATAAGTTTGCACAAGTGACAGAAAACTTATGTGAAATTCTTTTTTTAATTAAAAAAAAAAAAAAAAGATAAATCCTGGGAAAAAAAGTTAAAACCTCAAAGATCTTCAGACTTTAAAACTGAGGCTTATTTTGCTACCTGAGAAGCTCTTAGAGGTTTTTCATTGGTGTTTGGATGCTCATATTTCATAAGAGCTGGGTACTTCTGAGGTCTCTCCTGATCTGAGCACTAAGGAGCCCTCTCACATGCTGGTCCTCCTCTCTCTGTGACAACAGGACCTTCTCCAAGCCACACTGTCTTGTCTTCCTCCACAGCATATTCAGACTCCTTGCAGGTTCAAGTGGAGACTGAGCAATCTCCAAAGACTGAGGGGAGGTGTATCTGTGGCTGTTAGGATGCATAGTGTCCTTGGAGGATCTTAGGTGCAAACCACAATACAGCCCAAGGCTGTGTTATGTTTCTCATGTAGCCTCTCACTTTGGGGATTACACTGGCTGCTGTTGCTGGGGGGTGCCCCTAGAGTGTGTTTTGGCAAAGCCGTGCTGCCAAGAAGTGTGAGGGCAGTCCTAAAGGCTGGCTGCCAGCCATAGAGCCAGACTGGAGATCTGGCTCCCAGAGTGAAAAAAGGAAAGATTTCTTAACAAATTAAGCACTTTTCTGATCAAAATAAAAAGTTCCTGCTTCCAAATTTTGTTTTTAAACCAGTGCTTCTGATTTTAGGACAACATCACTCATGATCCAAAGGGTCCAAAGGGTTGCGTTTTTCACTCACGACTCCTCTATTCAGACAGGTTTATTTTGCTAGCAATTAAAATTGGAAAATTATTTTGAACAAAGGGAAGCAGAGAGAAAATGAAACAATTTCAAACCTTCAGAGATGGAAACAATTTTTTTTTCTGCCAGGAGCTGTGTTTGGACTCCACCAGATGTGGGGGTTGGTCCTCAGTGGAGAACAAATCTTGCCCTTTGATGGGATCCACTGAGGCCTCGAGGAGGGACTGTGGGATTTTCTGCCTCTGAGCCCCAGCTGTCACTTCTTCTGCCAGTGAGATGAACTGAGCCAATGGCAGCTTTGCTTTTGCTGTGGATTTCATGCAGGGGGTGTTCCAAAAACCTGCTGATGGTAGCAGGTTTAAAATCCCTGGACTGATGGATGGAAATGACTGCTGGATCAAACTGAGCACATTACCCATCTCTTCCTTTCTTTCATAGGAGGAAGCACCTCACTGTACAATAGTTCCCATTGTTGCCCTCATTATTTACTCAAGACACCATTTTGTTCAATTTTGTGACTTGTTTATGTTTTATAGTTCAGTACAGGGCATTTCCTTTCCTTCCTAAAATTCAAATCTTAGCATTCACATGTTTATTCTGCGAGATAGAAAGCCATATTTTCTTTTTGCAAAAAAATGTGTCTCTTTGAAAGTCCTGCTTGAAAACCCGTCTGCGGATTCAATGGTTCTTTATTAATAGCAGAGAGGCAAATCTTTAGCATGCCAGTGTGGGAAAGGTAACATCCCTTTGCATTACAGTGCCTCTTCTCTAATTCTAAACACATGTGGGATGTCCTCCAGGAAGTGAGAAAGAGGCTTTTTTTTTTTTTTTTACTTTAGTGAGATAAGCAATTTGCTTATCTCAGCACAGACAATCTGCTCTGTTAAGAATCTGGCACCATTTACAGTGGTTGGAGCAAGAGACTCAGCAGTAGATTAGTGCTAATTTCTCTTCACACAAATAATGGCACTGATGACTCTTGACCATGTGACAGGTTTGTGAGTGATGAGCCTTGAGACTCCAGTAGTGACACTTTTCTTTCTCCACACTGGTAAATTATTCATTATTGGTGCAGCCCTGGGAAAACATAAAAAAGAGAGAGTGGGAGAGAGGAGGGATTATGTTGCTAATGATAGAAACTGCTGACAAGTCCATTGGGGTTGGGGCTGGGATCGGAAAAAAAGACTGTAGTATGTGGGCAGGTTGAGGCATTGTGTTGTACTCATTTCAGAATATAATATCTGAAGTTGATTTCAATAATCTTCCTCAGAAATGCATGCAAGGATAAGTGTAAACCTGGCAATTTGCGGTCTGTGTGTGTGCGCGTAAGAAAAACGCAGATGCTACTGTTTTGCAGCTTGGTCTAACGCTGATCATTCTAAGGTTTTCCACCCTATTTATGTGAAAATTCCACTGTGTTTTCATTACACTCCTTATTTGGAGTGCATCTGAATGAACATTGTTAAATATTTTCTTAATTCTAGCCCAGGACTGGATATATATGAAGCAGGACAAAGAATTTCCCAGATAGAGAATTTGTGAGAAACTGAGTTAGGGTTTGCTGAAACCTGTCAGAATGAAAGAGCATTGTTCACATGAAACCCCATGGCTGCTCCTACTGGTGTGTGCTGTGCTGCTTGTAAGTCACCACAGGTTTGAAGTGTGTGTCATCCCTTCACAGTTTAGCTGCTGAAGCACTGATTAAGCAATATCAGACTTGTTCAAGTAAGACAATGTGGCAGTTTACCTGTCGTTAATACCTAGGTGCTAATTTTCCATATTCTTTCTTTTTTTTTTTTTTGGAAAAGTGTGCCACTGAATGTCACTTTTCTCACCAGCCTGCATACAGCACTGGTTGCTTTTAACAAGCCCCTATCTGAAGCATCTTTACTCCACCTAAGATTACCCTTTGCTTCCTCTTTGCTCCCATGGGCTCATAAAAAAACTAAACCAGGAGCACAAAAGCAGTGGCAGTCCAAAACCTAGAGCTGCAAAGCTTTGTATGCTTGAAAAGAAAGGCCCACACCGTAAACAGAACGGGATGATCTAACAGGAAGAAGATGCCTAATACTTATGTACAGAGTACCACGCTGGTGCTCAGTCCTGCAATACTGTTATTAAGTCAGCCCTGAACATCCATTTCAATAACCGATTTGTGCATAATTCAGGGAAGACATGTGATGTGCTCCTTGCATTCAAGGATCAAGGGTTGGACTTGATGATCTCTATGATTTTATGATTCTAAGGAGTAGTAAAGTGGCTCCTTCACAGCAGTACCTGGGATTCCCCGAAGCCGGAGTAAGGACAGCCCAAATCTGGATGTGGAAAAAGAATATCAAATTTCCAACTGCTTCAGCAAAGGAGTTGGCTAAGCAGTTTCATGGGTGCCCAGCCGGTAGAAGACATCTCTTTTGAGGATTTGCTAAGATCTTTTCTGAAGGAAACAGAGTTTCTTCCACATTATCCACCCCCTCACATTGAGCCACGGCGGTTTTTACCCACATCTCTAAGAAGTGTCCATCTCCAGTGCAGCTCTCTGAATGTCAGGTGCTATTTCAGTCCTCTCTAGGAAGAATTCCTACATCTCCCATCTGTGTCTGCACCTGATGGCTGTCTGTCATGTTGAAGTCTAACCAAGAGAGTGCTTGGAGCCCGGAGAGCAGCCTCGCCAACCCTCCACACTGCATATAAATGCACAGCTTCACTCTCCTGCCTATAGGACTGTTCTCTGGGCACAAGAGCTCCTTTCAGATTAATTTATTCTGTTCATGTTCTGCATCCCATCCCCAGAAGGTGATTCAATGCCAGATCCCATGCTGCAGGTGAAATGGTCCCCCTTCTTCTCTGAGCTTCCTCATGGCAAGATCAGAGGAGAAAAGGCAGTCATCTTCAGTACCTCCAGACCGTAATCTAAATCAAAGCACCCCGGGGGATATTGCAGTCTCTCAGTATCCCACAGGGTCATCGCTGGCTCTACACAGTTGCACAGCGATGTTCAAGGCTAGCACAGCTGCCCTCAGACCTAGAATGGCTCAAAAGCAGAAGCTAAGCAGGCAGTGAGCTGATGAAGGGAAAACCTCTATGAAAACAAATTAGAACAGGAAGCCAGACAGTAATAAACAAAAACATCAATGGGATGCTTTCCCTCCCTATATTCCCATCCCTTGTCTCCTCAAGTAGTTCCTCTATTCTTGCTAGGCTTGCCAGGGAAAAGAGGAAACAAAAATTTCGAAATTAACTCTTTGTGACTAAAGAACACAAAATACCTCCATACTTGAACATACTTTGATGCTAAGTTTTTATTTTAATGCTCCCCTTTTTTCTTTTTTTTTTCCCCTTGCAATGAATTTTTTGCAAAGAATTAAATAATTCAATCTGGTTTGTTTGTTTAAATATTTAAGATAGTCACTTCAGACAAATAACCAACCCCCATTCCACCCACCGCTTTTTAAGTATAATAGATGCCTTATGACTCAAAATTAAACCTTCACCATTATTATGTCCCTAGTAAAAGAGAGATAGAAACACAAGAGAACATGGGTTGGCTCCATGTTCAAGAGAGGGGGACAGGCACAGTGGAACCTCATTTCTGCTGTGGGCTGCCTTTATCAGCAACAGCAGCATTATATAAACCAAACAAACAGCCCATAACATGATGGGAGCAGCTAAAAAGGAATCTTGTCCATTTACTCCAACTGAGTTATCTGCTTCTACCTGTTGCTTTGGAAAAATGGGTCATGGTACTGCCATATCCTACATTCCCATCTGATTCCAGGAGGAGTGTGAAGCAATAGTCCCTGTATCTTCTCTCAGGGTCCTAGCTAGCAGCTTGCACAACTCAAAGCAATATTTTTTAATATACTTGAAAGATAAGCACTTGAAAAAGGAGGCAGATGAAACAAGTGCTTGGAGCTCCTTGCTACTGTGTCATCAAACTACGCAAATCTGCAAAAGAATTGATTGCTAAGCGGAGTAAAGGACAAGTTATAAGCATGTTGTTCTGTTTAATCGTGCAGGTGTTTTCGTATACAAATATTTGTCAGCCAAACACTGGGAAATGTTTATTCCTTAAGTCTTTAAACTAGAAGAAGAAGAAAAAGAAAGCAATGAGACAGTTCTTTGGCAGTGAAAGCCAGGAGGAACTCCATTTTTCATTTTTAGTACAACAGTAGAGGATTTTTTCTTTTTATCTTTTTTTTTTCTTTTAAAGAAGTTCTTCAAGGTGATTCATAGTGTTGGTACTTAAAGAGTTGTATGAGCCCAAGGCTACTCATTTTAAAAAGCCTGAGAAACTAACAAGGAGGGAGCTCAGAACAATCCATTTACGCAGAAATGTTGCTGCATCTGGGTGTGTTTGTTTGTTTATTTATTTATTTTATGGTCAAAATGATATGAAAATGCTGCAGGATTGGCTGAGTGCTGCTCAAAGTTTGAGCTGATGTCAAAAAGTGCCAGGCAAAATGACAGGGGAAAGTGCATCCCTTATTCATCTCATGCAATGATGGCTGTTTTGTTTGGAGCCACTGAAATGATGCAAATAGAGCTATTTTTTTTAATGTTTCACAGCAGTCTCTTCCCACGCTCTGTTGCTTGAAAGGGCACCCCACAGACAAAATTTGATGTACGCTATTTTTGATTTATATATGTGTTTTTGTTTACTTAGCTTATGAAGCATTTTTTAATATCTTTGTGATTCCCTTACCCATGCTGTATCTTTATGCTTTTAGTATGTATAGCAGACAAATATTTATTTACTATATGAGCAGCCATTCTGTTCAATTTCTCAAATGTTTTAAATATATCAAAGTGGTTCAACACCTAAAGCATTTTAAGAAACAACATCAGCAAAACATCAAGTTGGTTTGACCAATAATTCAATAACTGTTGTTTGCTTTGGATTTTTTTTCTTTGTGTGTGTGTGTGTGTGTGTAAGTAGGATGGGGTGTTTTAGGCAAGAAAGTGGAGAGAAAGCAGGGCTGAGTTTCTTTATCCCCTTCTATCCATGACCCAGGTTTTACAGCACATAGCTGAGACATTGGAGGGCAATTCTGTATAAAGCACTGGACCCTGGGAGGCACTGGACTCTAGAGTTTCCCCCAGGTGAAGGGCTGTTGCAAGGTGTGGGGATTGCTTGATCTGCCCTGCTGGCTCTGTGCTACTGAGGATAAGGGACAAAATATTCATTGGACTGGGCTCTGAAAGTCAGATATCTCGCTGCTGTTACTCGAACACCTTCTCTGTGGGGTGGGTGGGAATTGGGAGTGGGGAATATTTGGTATATCATCAACAGGAAGGGTTAAGCAAAATTCTGCCTAGGAGAACTTCCTAGACAGTTGGTACTGGTTGTTCCCTGGAAAAATATGATCAGGTACCACCAAGGAAAGAAGGGGACTGATTCTGCATCCACTATTTCTCATATGCTTGGATCTCAGGGATGTACCAAAGGGAGAAAAGGGGAAGAAGTGACATTTCTGTGGTTCCTTGGTTTTCTTCCAAAACAAGATGTGGCAAAACAAAATGTGCTGCTTTTTACAGTCTTAGAAGTAAATCTTACACTCTAGTCAATGTGAAGTGATTTGGTGAGAGCTGTATTCAGAAGGACATACAAACCAATGATCAGTCAGTAATCTGCCTTGTCACATAACATCAGTGAAAAAAGCAGTGAGGGAAAAAACAAATCCAAAATGTGTTCAAAGTGCCAAGCAGACCAGCAGTGTTTTGTCTGCCTTCTATAGGGAAGAGATATTTAAGGATGCACTTAAGGAAGGGAGCAAGATGGACCAAACTAGCTTCCAGGCAGACCCCAAGAAAAAAAAAAGCAGGATGTGCTCCCCAAAACCTCACCTTTGAAATGACATTTCCATGAAGTGTGGAGCAAAAGATAAAATTTGTTCCTTTTCAACAGTCTTCATTTCTGCACAGATTTACTATGCTACGGCCACAACATACAGGAAACTTGGTGTGATCGATAAAGAAAGTATTTCAGTTATTGCTCCCTACATGCTCCTATTATTTTTCTTTCTTTCTTGCCAGCTCGAGGTAATACCTCGACTGCCGTCAGTTTGTTTGATGTCAGGACCAGCACAGTGCTGGCTTGACATGTGCACTAAACACGCTGACAGCAGCTAGGAAGTTCATTGACGCTGGTATGGCAAGAAATGAATGGACTCCAGAAGCAGTAAAATGCACTCTTAGTACATCACAGTGGAGGCTTCACTTTCCCGTGAGATAGTGGGCTATTACTTGTCTGTGAGACACACTTCAACACATTGTGTCAAACGGCAGAATCATGAGAAAACTTGCAAAGTATTCCCATTAAGGCTAATTGATTTTTAAATACTCTATTATCCAAAGTTGGCATCTAATTATTTCTTTTAAGATCCTGACACGTTCCTAGTAGTCACACGAAGCAATGATTGTTCAGGATGTAGCGCTGCGGTGGGCAGCAGAGCATCCATTTGAAAGGGAAGGACAAGGCTTTTTATATTTTTTTTTAACTGACATGTCTGAGGCTGCTGCAAGAGGAATTGTGGTGCAGTAAAAGATGTGTGAGATGGGATGCTTGGGGATGTAGTCAGGCTCCAGCTGGACTAAGACTTTTTTACAGAGATCAAACTGTTCTGGCAGATAATTTATTACCTTTCTCAAACAAATCAGGTTGGCCTTAGGGTCATTAATGTTTATAGTAAAGTCCTAATTAAGCAAATACAAACCTTATGCTCAGTAGAGATCACATTAGAAAAGAAAATAATCACAGACCCTTTCTTGTACTTGCCTCTCCCTCTGATTTTGTGATAACAATATTAATCGACTAACAACAACAGAAATTGGATCAAATGTTGGAGGCGCATCAGGGCCAACCATGGTTGTCATCTATACAAGCATAGATTAGGTACGATGAGATGCCCAGCCTGACTGTTCTGGCTTGTATTTTAAGCAGTTGTTTCTGTCTGCACAAGAATGGTGTGAAATGGTGTTATATCAAGAGGCTGCATTTCACAGGTGCTGCAAATGACTTCCCAAGGTGTCCGTGCCGTGAGACCGATGACTGGGAGCTGCTCCTCACTGCAGGAACCAGCACTTGAGTCCCAAGCAGCTTGCCACTGAGAGCTCCTTTTGGCATTAAGGAATTGGTAAAGGAAGAACAAAAGCAAGTAATCTGTGTGATGATTTGACCCCCATATGACCATCTATGAAAACACTATTCTGAAAAAGGACAGTGCATGTGTCCTCTGTAGAGAGAAGGGAAGAAACATGTCATATTTGTAGCAAAGGGAAGACTTCTTCCCATTAAAACACTGAAAAATCAAAATATGCTATCTACTTAGACCATCACTATAAAGTATGGTCATATAGTTCATATTTAATCGCAGAAAAAGACAAGCTGAAATTGCTCAGATTTTAACAATTTGTTCTTGGAGATAGAACAATTTCTTCTCAATATCCTGACTTGTCATTCTTGTTGCTTCATACTTAATGTTCACTCATGTAGGCCAGCCAAAAATAAAGTATTTTCACAGATTAAAACTCCTCGAACACATATGGGTTTGGTTTAAAAGAAATAGATGGAGTTTGAAACTACAGCTGTTTCAGGAAATGAAATACAGTTTTGCGTTTTTGTAAGGTCTTTAAATATTTTATGAAGTACCAATGTTTGCTTGTATTTTTTAAAAAAAAACCTGTCCTCTTATGTATTTTATTATGTACTTTAGTTGGAAAGACACCAAAAGGAGGGGGAGGAAGAATCTTACACCTATGTACAGAACTGAGTTACTAACCTGTATTACTATAACAGAAATATAAGGACCCAACAGGGCAAATACTGTTAATTTATTGTGTTTATTTGTTACACACATTCCTTTGATTAGAAATACACAAATAGTTGGTATGGGAATATTGCCCAGGATAAAATGAAGTAATTGTGTTGTCTAAGTATGTAATAGATGTTCTGTAATAGTGTCCTTTAATCTAATTGCCTAATTACCTTTGCTGTTTATCTGGAGAGACTCATAAGAAGGTCTTCAGGGCAAGTGACTTTGCTGGGCTAGTTAGGGGTCCTTTGTATCACACAAAGGTAAGTAAATAGGTAAAACCAGACCAGTTTTGGCATCCACATGCAGAGGCACACACTTTAACTACAAAACAGCATGTTCTGAGTCTGTGTTTTCTCTGGGTAGTAGTATGAAGAACACTGTGTTCATTTAAATTAAACCAGTTCCTTGGATAATAACAAAGTAATTAAAGAAGCCACCGAGGAAAAAGAGCCAATTTATTTGGATCATGTTCATAAAAACTACAACATGTGCCTGAAGGTAGAAAATAATGTAGTTAAGATGGCAGATTGATGATTTTTAAAAATGCATCTTGATATTAATTTAAATTATTGTCCCTAGTCCGAGAATAATAATGGGTGCAAATATTTAATTTTATGATAGTGATGATTCCTTCAGTTAAGTCAAATTCAGATAAAAAGCTGGCATGCTTGTTATAAGTCCACTCAGTCTCCAAAACAATATAATAAAATCTAGTCATTTTAACGTATTCCTATTTCCATAACTCTCATTATAATTGCAAGAGATATAGACACTTCACTAGATGATTCCAAATTAATGTTGTTCGATTCTGCAACATGTCAAATGGAGCACAAGAAAAATTGCACTTGAAATCATGGGAACCTTCTATTCTATATAAGGTCCCCTACACTGAATTTAAGGTTCTCATATCAATCATAACTACAACAGGGGAAGAGAAAAGGTTTAACATTTTGTACTTTTCCATAGTTTCACTGACACTTCTCTGGTTTATTTTTGTTATTCACTCATTGAATCACGGATGATAAGACACTTTTGCTAGCCATTTCTTAGAAGTTTGCCTGAAGAATGGGCCATCCATAATAGCCTAACATCAAAATACAAATCAGGCTGACTTATTTAATTGTCTGTCACCAGGACAAGGTGGTCTTGCATGTCTCTTCCTTCTACCTATGCCATCCAACCTCTTAAGTGGGGTGAGGTATTTTTGTTCAGGGAAAGCTCTTACTTTGGGAATAGTGGGCTCCATCTCCACCAAAGCTTTATAGACTATGGTAAAATTTTTTTTGCTATTGTTTGTTAATGGTGGCATAACAAGATTTGAGAGAATGCTATGGTGCAAAAGAACCATAACAAGTGGTGCCCTACAAGTAACATCTCCTATACGCTTCTTTGGGGCTCAGTCTGAATCACAACACAGAACTAGTTTTCATTGATCTTTTAAAATTTTGCTAATGTTACAGGGCTCTCCGGTGCTCCTGTGCCTGTGCAGTAGCCTTCTATGGAGATTTCCCTGGCTTTTCCCAAGCTTGGTGGTCCCAGTGCAACTGTGGGGATTTCCAGGCTCTGGCAAATTAGACAGCTTACTAATTTATACTAACACACCCACAGCACAAGGAGCCAAAGACCTGGGGATTCATGTTACCATTATATCTCTGCTTTATCATTTAGGCAGAAATATGGAATGCTTAATTCAGGGAGGGAATCTCAGTATTTCTAGCAGCATCAATCCATCAAAATAATTCAATTTTTCTCCTGAATTATTTGTTCTGAATACATCATTTCAGTTCATCTGCTACCTACCATCAAACCTGGTATTCTAAGGCAAGCTCATATAGGACCCACTTACAAGTTTATTCATGTTAATCCAGGGTCACAGGCAGTACAGACACAGGCCAGGGCAGGATGCTGAATCTGTCTCACTGGCACTGATGGATGACTGGCACAGAAAGTCTGTTGCTGTCTTGATACAAGGAAGAAACCCATTCTTATTCTCCTTAATATCTTTGCAGTATTTGGCACTGTTGACCTTATGTCAAGTCTGACAGGTGGCATGAATCCAAAGTAAGTCTTCAACTAGACAAAGACTCATTCTTTCTCTAGTCTCTTTCAATGTCTAAATGTATCCAGTTACTAAGTGAGCTGGATTTAAAGCCCAGTGATATACAGATGGCAAGAACTGTACATCGCCTTTCCAACATACAAATTTTTTGTTATCACTAAAGTTTCTGAGTGCTTGGATATGGTCCAGTGCCTTGCTTTTCTAGAATAATGACAACCTCTGCAGCAAGAATAACTTATTACGATGCAGGAGACAAGGCGTATCCATGCAGCAGAAAGCCAGGCAGAAATAGTATTTTAGCTGTGGAAAATTCTTTTAGGGTTCTGGTTATGAAATCAAAAAGAAAAAAATAGTTTTGAATAAAATAGTACAAAGCAGCTATTGGAAGGATACATGCAGTAATTGTTGAGGAGGAAAGAAGACATAACTCCACTGTCTTGAATATTTAGGGCAGAAACAGATGCTTCACTATTGCATTTGGGTTTCCTTATGGACAGTAGGCAGAAATATCATACACTGAAACAGAGAATCTAAATACTCTCACCCTATTGCAAATCATACTCTGATAAACTGCTTTATTACACTCTACCACTAAGCATTGCATACTGACTGATGACAGATAAAAGCTGGCCCCAAAAACTCATCTGGCTACCCACAACAAAGTCAGTGAACATTTCATAATAAAGTGCTACCTTGCATCATACAGGTTTTATTCCAAAACAGCAAGCAAAGGGGAATATGAAACCCAAGAAGTCCTCTGGATCACTGCTATTCCATCTTACCTCCCTGCTTTTTAAACCATTGGTGTCTCACATAGAGCAATACACAGTGTCAGATTTGCTGTCTAACACTGGCTTGGCTCTGTTCAAGCCCAGAATTTGTTTTACAGTTGAACTGAAGTTAAACAGGTGAAGTTCTTTGTCCTTAACCATGGCACTGGCCGGGTATAACCAGTGTCTGTGGAGCTTCTAGCACAAGGCACAATGCATACTCCTGCAAAGTTTTGCTCTTTGGTACATAATTAATTCTGGGCTAATTTTGACCTATAAGGCCCACCCCACTTTGAATCCAGCTCATTACATTTCAGCTTGGCAGATATAGTATCTAAAGAGACAAGACTTGATGTGTACATCTGGCTGGGGGTGAATGCACACGGGATGGGCTTGCAACTGAGCAACTGCCAGCTAACCATCTGGTATGATCTGTAAGTGAGGGTGATGTCAAAGTGCACCCTCCTCGCCAGGTCCTCTGGAAATTTGCACCTGCGTCTCAGTATAGGACAACATCAAGAAAAATAGTTTCATTATCTAGAACTACTTTCTTACCCTCCGTTTAACAGAGCCCATGTCTGTTGTTTCTCAAGACCAGTTTTAAGACTCATTTTCTTTCCCTTGGGTGTTATTTTTCTTTTTTATTTAAGTGGAGGTTTTTGTGATGGACAAAGGTTTTCTGGCATCGATGAAGCAGGTTTGGCTACGCTGCCCAGCACAGGATTAGCATCTGTCTAGCAACAGGGATTCTCTGTGACATGTCTCAAGGGTAGCTGTAGAAAGAGTACCTTGTGCAGAGATTTTATACATCTTTGCTAAAGAGTGTAACCTTCTGTATGTGCAGTCCATACACACACAGCGTGAATAGTGTCCCTTTGTAAAGTATTTCTGTAACTCTCTTTCTCTCACCTCTGCTACCTAATGGTTCTGCTGATTTTCAGGCTCTCTATATCCATCCAAGTGAGACAGGATTTCCTGTAAAACTAACACATCTGGAGTTGCCTATATTTTTTTTTCAATTTCAGTGGGGCAATATATTTACTTATTTTAAAATATTCCCTTCATGAAGCTCTTACACAGGATCTACCATTAAATTTCCTACTACCTTTGGCAGGAGGTGGCTTTTACAAGTATGAAGAGCACCACGAAAAGACAGTTTCTTTTCCAGTAATTGCATCTAACTGCAGATTTCAAGTTTTGTGAAAGCCTTCCTGTTCCCTTACATTCTGTGAGCCTTTTCTTCACTGCCAATATCATTCATGGACTTTTAAGAAAATAAGGCTGACTATGCTAGTCAAGGTACCTGGGTCCTGGAGGCACCTGCAGCCCTTTCTGGTCCTGTCTGTCCTGTGGTCTTTTCCCCCACCTGACCATGGCCCAGGACCCCATTTCAGCTCAGCCCAGGGCTACCAGATCCTGCCCTGTGTTGTAGCTGTGCCCTACCCAACTCTGCCTCCCCTTGTTTTGCCTTACAGCAGATTTTTGCAAGATACTCCTTGGAAATCAATTCAGTTTTAACCTTGCTGATATGATGTCAAATCTTCTCATTTTTCATGTATATTTCAAGTTCTCTTCTAGAAAGAAAAAATTACGCTACTATACACTTGGCTTTGTTTTTCTTCTGGTTACAAGATTTGTAGACTAACTGTACTTTGTGATACTTAAAATCAGGTAAAACACAATAAAGACTTCAATTTCACGTGGAGTTATTATGATGTTCAAAACAGGATGGAGAATTATATGGATAATATACTGCAGTATAAACCAATGTTTCCTTCAGAGGGCTTCTTCCCTATATATGAGCTTCCTTTTCTTATATGGGGTGCAGCAGGCCTAGCATAGATACAGAAAACACAGACAACACAGATAGCTCAGATAGCTCAATCTCCAGTGTTAACAGCTTCTGCGTTGTTCTGTTACTGTACTTCTGAAACAATATCTCAGGCATTGGTTTTAAGGTGTTGAATAAGAGTTCTGCAGAAGAGTTTTGCCTTCACGCTTTGCAGATATTTTTTCACCTTCATTGCCACGTGTGGGATACTGAACAACACAATCGTACACTTGATTCTGTAATTCTTGACACTCACTGAAATCTCATTTCCGGAAATATACGTGTACTGATTTATTTTGTCTTTGGTAACAGGAGAGCATGGCTTTTCAAGACAGAAAAAATAAACAGCAAGCATGCCAGGTGATCACAAGGAATACTAGCTTAAGCTTTGATTGGCAAGCCTTTACTATTAGTATTATTTCCTCTTAACTATTATCCAGCTCTTATATTAATTTAAGAATGTTCACATGATTTAGTTAGAATACTTCATCATTTTAACCTAATAGGTCTTTTGGTTTCTATGATTGCCTATGCTTTTGTCATCTTCCTTGCCATGGTTCAGACTATTCCGATAACAAAACAGACACCAGTAGCAGACAAAACAACTAATATAGCTAATGACCACTGCATGCAGTAAATAAATAATAGCTGATAATATTTAATAAATATAACAACAAATTATTAGCTGAGGGTTTATGTGGGGAAAACTCACACTGCAGGCCCAAAAACTTTGAGCTTCTCTTTGACAGTTTAGCAACTTCATTTGCCAATGATCACAATTAAAACTCAAGAATTGTACTGGGCTGTGACTCTGTTGTGTCCATGCTATGAACCACAGGCAGTGTCGGGCAGTGTTGAACTTTCTGGGACAAAGTAGCAGAGCGATATAAAGAAACATCACCAGTAGGGGAGTGCCATGGGATTAAATGCTACCAAATTGTTTCACACTCTCTGCTATTACCAATTCCATGCGAAAGTACAAAAATATACAACGCTTTCCTCTCTTCAGAGTCTCTCAGAAAACTGATAATTGTATTTAGTAAAGTTTGAAACATGGGTTAAGTGAGCATGGTGTGCTTTCCTGAGTCCTTCAGGAGTAAGTGCCTGGGACCCAAACCAATTGCTAGCACTGCAAATATGTATGACTGAGAGACACACAAGTTATTTATAGATGCCAGAAAGCAGAATTTTAAGCTTGGAGGTAATTCTTACACTTCAAAGCATGTTTCAGAACTAAATATTTAAATTCCCTTTTCCCTGGAGAAAAAGAAAAGAAACTCAATAAATTTTCCCTGTGGAAATTTGATTTTGCAGAAACTGCTTTTCTGTCACAAAAGATTTTATTAAAAAAACTCTTGAACTCCTCTGGGTGCTCACATTAAAATAAGGAAGTGAATATATATCTGTTCAAGTATTTCATATGAATAGACAGAAAGCTTTAGAGTATTTTTCAAGAACAGAACAATTCGCTTTCAAGGGCATTTATTTCTTTGCATCAAATTCAAAACCACTCTAAATTTATGTTTTTTTACAGAATTTTTTTCAACTTTTAATATTAAAGTTTCTTTTAAAAATCACAGTCTAATTGCAAAAAAAATGCTCAGCTTTGTTCTGTGTAGTAATGTGTGAATGAGGAACTACCAGGACACAGCTCACAAAGTCTGCTGTTGAGTACTTTGCAACAGGGAAAATATATCAGATTTCCCTTCACATAGGGTTAACACCATATGAATGAATCTCTAGGATAAAGTGTAGCTGATTTCATTTATTGCAACATGTTTTAACTTTTGTCATCTGTTGATTTTTCCATTGGCCATGTGCAGTAAGTTTTTTCAGCTGTTTCACCTCCTTCCCCAGAACAGGACTGAAAATAGTGGCTTTATCCTGTGACAGTAAAATCCTCATTTATTAACCTACAGCAACTAAATCACTCTTTCAAAGAATGTGGCCAGAATTAAGTAACATAAAGAACCCCTGCCAAGGAAAATTCGATGGCAGAAAGATTATTCTATCTGCTATTAACAAATACAGACATTTTCACAGTATCACTTTACCTGTTTGGAGAGACTATGTAAGGCAACTCTCTGCCCAGAATTTACCATTGGCCTATGAACAACCCTGAACCAGGTGTCTTACTCTTTCTCCACCTTGATTTCCTCTGCCAATTTTTTCTGCTTCGTTTGTTAAAATGATGCACATTTTGTCTTAGGTGTTTTTGTAGCATATTTTACACAGTCAAGTTCTGCTCATGCTCAGAGCTAATTGGTGAAATCAATCTATACTTAATGAAGGTAAGAGTTGGTAAGAGATACCAAAAACTTAGAACCTTAAAAATGGCAATTGCTATTATTAAAACATTAATCTTCTTCTTGGGTGGGAAATTGTGCAGGAGAAACAACCTTGTGGGAATTGCTCAGAAGTCTACAGACATTATAACTTGTTGGCACTGTATGTGCTATGGATTTTGCCCTAGTTCGAGTCTAACTTTGCCTCCTAATTCACCTACCATGCACATAATTGACCTCCTGAAGTTCAAAGTTGGCAGCCCTTTGCAGAAAGGAGAATCTGAGGAGATGTAGTTCACCACTGAGCTCTTATTTGTTTGAACGGGATAGTGAGTAATAGCTGACTGGATGCTTATGAGTTTTACTGCAGTGCCCTGTTGGCTACTTTCCTGTTTCTACAGAGCAGTCTAGGGAGGATGAATGAGTGCCTCCTGCTTCTCAAGAGTCAGGGCAAGGCAGAGCACACAGGTGCGGGCTTCTTTCTGCCTTGGGTAAGTTGCGGGGCTGTTCATTGCCACATCCCTGTTGAGACCAGCACTGGCTGTAGAGTGCATTTCTTCCACTCCATCTGTATCTACTGTTACTTTAGTGCCCTGAAGAATGAAGCAGTGTCAGAGGAGCTCATCTTGACCAGCTCTGCCTGATCAAAGAGGCAATAATCACTGCCTCTCACTTTTACTACCTCTTGCTTATGTGAGTCATTCTTCACTTAAGGTAAACTGATTGACTGATAGCAGCAGTTTTAGTGGAGGCTTGTTTACTGCTAGAGCATGATGCCTCTCAGAGGAGACCAGCAGAGCATGGAGATCCTGGGTTTGATTGAGGGGTGGCCATTTTGAGTGGTTCCTGCTCTGGTGAGACCCATGTTTTACAGACTGGAGAACTACAGTGCAGCATATGCGAGACGGCATGAACTCCTGCTTCTGTGGCCACAGACTTTCAGAGCGTGGCTCAAGTTTTGCCAGTCTCATGCTCACAGACTCAAATTAAAGATTGGCTCCTTGAGCCTTTTGTCAGTCCTGCTTCCTGATAGAGCACAGAGGATAAATTACCTCCATGCTCTGTGGCTTGTTCACAGTCTCAGCCTTTCTGAGACGGGTTCCTTGAATCCCTTTCCACAGCACATCACATTAGAATGCAATGGATTTTTTTGGTCAAACTTTTTTTTTTTTATTTGGGTGTTCTGGGAAGTGGATTTTTATTTGCTTTTGAATTATGGCTTTCTCAAGCCTAAGTATATGAGAAGCAAAACTTTGCTTATCAAAAAAGGAAGAATTTCAATGCAATGTAAATACTCTGAGTTCATCTGCAACAGATCTGTGCAGCCAGAAAACTTGGGTATCATTCTTACAGGCCCATAACCAGGCTCCAGGCACAAGGTGACAGAAAATTTACTGATCAGCTGCACAGTGAGGCATATTCTTTGCAGTGTTTCCATGTGCCTGCTAGCACATATGAAAATTAGCTGGACCAAATGAGATGGGTTAGAGCAAGACTTACTGGGTGTTTAGTGAATCAGTGTAACTCTTGAGAATGCTCTCTGTGAGACACCCAGGGCAGAAAATCCATTTGCAATTGTGCAGTTGCCCCGGAGTGATAGCAGGATATATATGATAACTCAGTTTGCCAACTTGTTACTGGGTGAAGCTTCAAGCAGCTCTCGAATCCAGCCTTCCCTTCAGTTTTGGTTACCCTGACGTCTATGGGAAGTGTCACAGCTGACATCTGGAAGTGCTGAGTGAACAAACTCGGCTGGAGCAGCAGCAAAATCGGAGCAACGAGAGGACTCTGTGTCCTGAATCAGCCTTCTAAGGGCGTCCTTTGACCTGATCAGGTGTGCAGCCTGGAAGGGCATTAGATTATCTCACTGGGTCTCCCAGTTAACAATGGTCTATTAACCCAGTTATACTCTATTACCCAGTAACCCTTATACTGAGGGTCGACTATCATTTATGAAAGGATGGCCAATGAAGCACCTTCCAGGCATCTGGCTAAGCTTCCAAGAGTCAGAGGCTATACCTTGGTAATATGATCATTCACAGTGTTAAATGTTACTTTATTTATATTAGCAATATGTGCGACTTCAGACATTATTTTCTGTCAGACTAAATGGAGACTTTAATGAGTTCTTTGGGATTCATCATCTAATCATCACTCTAGTCTCCATGCCATTTGTCAGTTTGTCTTATTAAAGAATCTGTACGAGTCACATGATTTTCTAGTGCATCTTCTCAAGCCTTCACATGAAGTTTAAGACTTTTTTCAGACTCCAAATTTCCAATTTAAAACTGTGTGCACAGGACCTGAACATATTGTCCCATCACTAATCTTTTCAAGGTGCTGGGACATATCACCTCCTTGGCCCATCTAGTTACTGCAACTAGATTCCTTCTGGCATTGCATTGGAAGCTATTGGTTAGTTTCTCTTCATTTTCTGACCTTGAATCCTCTTCTAAGTCCATAGCTTCCGAGGTGTTAACTCTCATCCTGCAGATGTGTCCTTCCCACTTTTTAAATGTAAAGAAGCTGTAAAACAGTGGATCCAAATAAGTAAGCAGTCCAGATCATTTTGAGTGATTTATTCTCATAATCAAATAAACTATATAAAAAAAGCCTTCCTTGGAGAATTAGAGAAGACAAAAATCTTCATTGCATAAACACACTTGGAATTGAAACACTGAAACACAAATATTTTTAGATATTTCTAGATTCTCCTCTGGCATCTTATCTCTGGATTTCCAAGGAGGTGTGGAGGTAATTCATAAGTATGTGGAACACTGAAAAGCCCAAATAATTAGAAATTTAAAGGACTCTCTGACTAAAACCACAACTTCTTGTATTTAATGCGCAGTTCATGGATGAAAAATAGATAAGATTTAGCAGATTTTCAAGCTATATATTTTCTTCCCCCTTCTCTCCCTCCCTGATTTGATCAAATTTACTGAGGTGACACATGAACATTTCCCCATTGTGACAGCCATGGTTGAAACATGCAAATTGAAGGAGTGGTTGCAGAGAAAGAGGAATGGAACATTACTTTAAAAAAAATCCCAGACATCCCAGAAAGCAGTCAAATATTTATGCAAAATGAATGTAGCTTTATACACTGGCACTGAACAACACAATGCTCTGTCTCACACAATACTGTCATTCATGTGAGTACATACTGCCACAGGCAAAAGTCCCACACAATGTATTTTTATACAATTCCTAGCATATTTCATTACAAGTTGTTTTTTTAATTCCCTTATGCAGGGGATTCTCATGATAGAGACATTCTGTCTCCCTGGAGTTTCCTACAAGAAAGAAGAGTTGCAATGTAGAAACTAGAGAAAATTATGGAATAAAACATTAAATTTCAGTTGTAAGTAGTGTTAGCAAAGAATATTATTGCAGCGATAAAAAAGGAGATGGAAAGAAACTTTTTCTTCCCTTAACAGAATTCAGTACACACTGAGATCTATTTTGTGTTCTCAGGGCTATCATGTAAAAATACAATCCATTAAAAATACAGTGCGAAGTAGAAGAATTGCAAATATTAAATTTATGATACACAGCACATTAGGACCTTGAAATCTGTTAATGTAAATAAGAACTGGAGCAAACTTTTGCAACTGAAACACAGAGCAGAATGGCCTTTCTACCTCAAGAAGCAAATAACTGAAATCATTCTACCCACCTAAGTAACAAGTGATATGAGGAGAGGAAATGACCTCAAGCCCTGCCAGGGGAGGTGTAGATTGAATATTAGGAAAAATTTCTTCACCAAAAGTGTAGTCAAGCATTGGATCCAACTACCCAGGGAATTGGTAAAGTCACCATCCCTGGAAGTATTTAAAAGATGTGCAGATGTCACACTTAGGGACATGGTTTAGTGGTGGACTTGGCAGTGTTAGGTTAATGTTTGGACTTGATGATCTTAAGGATCTTTTCCAATCTAAATGATTCTACAATTCACCTCAAAAGAATATAAAAATTAAAATTTCCAAAGACTGGAAATTTGGGGAAGGCTAATAAAAAGCATATGAAATGCTTCAATTTAGTTGTCTTGAATGTAGCTGTGATGCAGAAGCCATGGCTGAACACATAACAATGATATGAATGAATTGAATCCTGTGGGCTTTTTATGAAAGTGAAGACCTGTGCACATCATCGGCAGCCTTTCCAGGCTGTGGGGTCTTTTCTGTGATATCAAGGTGTCCTTTCCACTGAGACTCTCAGAAGAGATAAAAATTACGCTATTCATTATCACAGGCACAGCATTAGCACAGAACACTTTTCACTCTATGGCTCTTGTCAAAATACCCCTTGCCCTGCAGCGTCAGCTCCCTGGCCACCATGTACTGCTTGTAGCACCTTGGCATGCGTTTCCTATGTCCACTACATTCCAGCATGCTAAACATCCTATACCACACATCCTCTTCCCCTTTGCAGGATGGTTAAGTTTTTTTTTTCCTTCCTCTACCTGGCAGAGTAGCCATCTCATCCTGCTTAAAATACATAAATCTGTATGAAAACTTCAGGCCTTTATTAGAAGGGATACTGTGAAGGATTTGAACATGGACACTCCTTTATAGGTTTTTTTTTGTCAGATCATTTTCCTCTGATACTTTTCACAGTGGTTCACAGATACTTGTTTCAGGAAGAGCCTATTTGTTTTGTTAAATTACAGGGCTTTCACGTAGATTTCAGAGTTACTATGAAGCATAGAACACATAGTATTTAAACAAGTCTACTCTTGTAACTTCATGCCTCTTAAATGCACTACTCCTCTTTTATATCCTCTTAAATCATTTATGATACATCACTATTGGACATACCATACTTTACATTCCTCATGTAGCGACACAGGACAATTACAACAATGTAAGTTCATTAAAGCTACAGGGTAAAACTCTGACTCCATTGAAGTCAAACGGAGTTTTGCATCTTACTTCAACAGAGTAAGTATTTCACCCTGAGACCCCTGTCCCCCTAAGTCTCCCTGGATGTTTGTGCAAAAAGTCCTGGAGAATATCAGCTCTCAGAGAGCCAATTAACCAGAGACAGCCACATAACAAAGCTTCCCCTTGCCGACGTGGAGTGGGCAGCCCTCTGACTTCAGGAAATAGGCACAGCCTGCAAGAGGTCCAAGCTGGGATGGAACTGTGGCTCCAAGTGGCAGCCCCCACGGGCAGAAGGTAAAGGCGGAGGAGCTGCTCTGCTGATGCAAGGACGCAACTGGCAGCAAAACTACATGGAAGTCATAGAAGGTGAGGGGAAAAGGCCTGAAGCTGTGTTGCAAGGGCAAGTGATCTAAGCACCTGAAAGCCAAATGTTTCTCTCTTTGCTATTCAAAATGACTGCTCCTGAGTAGGGATGCCCAATCTTCCTCACTTGGTGGGCCACACAACTCCCTCCAGTTGCCACCAAGAGGTATTATGCGATGCCACATCCCCTGGGAAGGACCAGATGTCCTACACATGTAGAGGACATGGGATCTTTTGCTTTTATTTTCTACTTTCCCGAGGGCTCCTCAACACAGGACAGAGAGTAGGTTGCTGGCTGGAGAAATTACTTCGGCAGTGGCAACTCATTCCTAGTTGCTCCGTGTCCTGTGGGGTCCCTTCGCCTCTCCAAGCTCATTTAACAGATGTGTGCTTTCCACATAACAGGAAGCAAGGTCCCAGGCAGGGCTAGAGTGGTGAGCTGCCCCATCTCCATCTCTGTATGACAGAAATGAGATGCCACATGGGATCTCTAATCACCAATGCCATTGGCCCGTGGTCTGTGAAGCTTTAAAATATGACCTACAGAGACAGGTGCTCACATGATCAAACTGTCCAAGGTGATTGCTTCCAGGAAGGTTGTGGAGTGGTCTTAGTAGCCCAGTGGGGTTAGTTGTTCCAAGTGTAAAGCTGGGTTTTGAAGAATGTAAGTCTGTTCCTGATCTGAAATAGTGAATGGAGACTATATTTCTGCTTGACATACTTTGTTTCAACGGAAAAGATTTTGGCATTATCTGGCCTTAATATTGGACAGTACATTACAGATCATGGAGACACTGACAAAATGGAAGGATCATAAGATAATTACAAGCTGTTGAAAGGTACCTTCTTGGTGAAGATATTGGTACTCACAGAATAGAGCACTGGGACTACTGTTCTTGGACAAGCATTACACTTAATGGGAGACTGAATCTAGAGAAGAGAAAGGATCTTTGAATTTGGTATTAGATCAAGGCTTTTTGGAGTTTTTTGAGGTTCTTAAGCCCTATGAAAACCTGAATCAGATATTGTCCACCTTTCAAATGACCATGTCATTGCCTGAAGGTCTCCTTGGTGCCTGAAGTTCCTTGCTATTTTCATACTTCACTTTTTGCTGTGGGAATTGAATATGAACAAACAATGTTCATTTTGGGATTCTTGTGTTGCAAAAGGTCAGGTCCAATTCTCTAATTCTATGTATTCATCTTTACAAAGAAGTGTTTTGTTTGATCTGGACACAGAAAGAAAATGAAAGTGCTTTAAACTGGTTAAAGGCAAACATGGATTCATTTATCCAGTCAGTTGTATTGTTTTAAGAATAGTGAAGTACTGTTTTTGAAAAATCATTGCTAAATTGCCTTGAGGAACCTTACTGAAGTCAAAATCAATATATTTGTAAATACTTAAAAAGCTGCCCATACCATGATGGCACAAACTTTTTTTTCTCCATCCAGCGATCTTTGGAAAGGATGACATAAAAGAGCTCCACTGTATTCTTATCAAACATTTGGATTTTTTTTTCTGAAATGCTTTATCAACATAGAACTTTTCCTGTCAAAGTCACTCTTGATTAGCTATTGGATTTCTCAGGCGTCTGAGGTGCAGAGCTCAGTGAACTTGCAGTCTTCATCAGCAGCAATGGGTTCAACTGAGTGTAACTGTAGGTAGAAACTGTTAGGCCATTTTTGGTGACTTTCCACAAAATATCACTGCCATGCAATGTGCCTCATGGAATGGTCTTTTACAGTAACAAAGTATGATGCACTGAACTGCACGATTTCTTGCCAATCTTAATTTCTGTTATGTGGGTGCTCTGTTTTACGGGTCATGGAACCAGTTACCAAGAGATATTCATCTCCATAAATCCAGGGTCCTGCTAGGCACAAGCTCTGTTAAACTGAGTATCTTTTGAATTGCTGAGACCACAGCAGTCAAGAAGCCCATGACATTCAGTGTAAATGTAGGACTTATTTTTCAGAAGCTCCAGCTGAAAAGAGGAATTTGGAGTTGTTTGTTGATTTAGGAAGGCACCAACTAGAGGCATTTTAGAAGCAAATGACTTAAGAGGAAGGAAGGAATAATTAATGAAGGAAGAAGACCTTTGACTGAAATGCTCATGCTGGGAGTGGGGCTTTCCCAAAGCCCCTTCTGCTGTAGTATGTCTCAGGTTTTATTCACCACCTTTTGAACAGAAAACTTGCTTTAATTCTCACAGTGTAAGCAGTATGGCTTCCGCTGTCAGTGGCATGGCAAGCATTTTCAGTCTGAAGCTGTTCTGTGATCCCCTGTGAAGGAGGTGTCTCACATGCTAACTAGGTAGTGGGGAGCTTGAGGACAGAAGCACGGACTGTGCTAAACGGGTACTCACTAATGTCTGCTGTACATTTGCAAGTCCTCAAACTAGGATGGATGGATGTGCTGACGTGCTGTATTATAGGGACCAATAAGAAAAATGTAGTGAATTGGTCAAAACCCAAGTCCTTTTATGAAGTTATTTGGAAGTCAGTGGGTCAGTCCACTGGAAGCACATGGTCAATGCAAACACTCACTGTTCATAGCCTGTGATTGCTCTACCATCACTTTCCACATGGAAACTCACTACTATCAGTTATGTTCTACCCTTCGAAAAGTTGCTTTCAAAATAAAAGTTATTATACCATACTGTATTAAGGATTTGGCTTGTGGAATTGACTGTCATATTTCTCTATTCCTTGACTGCTGTGAAGTATTGATCTCTTAATATTAGATATGATCATACTTCCTCCCTTTGTTCTAACATAAGCATGGAAAACACTGTTGTTGCAAGGTTGTGAAGCCTTCAAACATGTGACTATATTTTGTTCTTGTAAGATGATAGCTATACCAATTTGTGTTCTTTGATTAAGCAATGCTAGCAGCATTTTATTTTGCATACCTTGTTGATGGCTTTTTCAATGAAAAGATGAAACATAATAGATAGAGTCATGTACTTGGAAATGTAAAATCGTATTTCCTTTCTCACATATTTTGCACTTTTCGGATGAACGTCACCTAAACCCTAGTCTCCTTGACTATTGAAAGGACTGATTTGCATCATTGGATGGTTCTGCTGCCCAGAGAGCCAGCACCAAAATGCTTGTTCTTTCCACTCTTTCTAGGTATTATAATGAAGTGCTCTGGAGTAATCTAAATTATGTAAATACTCTTTCCTATCAACTATGCTTCTCATATATTCCCTTAGAGCAAGATTAAAACAGTGTAGAAAGCATGCTTGATATTCCCTCTAAAATGCTATGCACTTAAACTGTACTTTTTTATGGCTTTTCTACTGGAATGAATTAGGCAAAGCAGAATTAACCTTGTCAGTCACCAAGTCAGTTTCCATGACACACAGGGCTGTAACTAAGAACACCGAAATAACAAGAGAGCTCCAATGCAGTCACCCTCCACTGATTCCTGCATAGAGTATGTAAAGTGCTTTGAGGCGCTCTGAGGAGATAGACCCAATATAAATGTAAAGTAATAGTTAGCAAAGAAAAGTCTTTTTGCCTGGAGGCAAAGGGCAAAGGAAAGTATTCTCAAGCAAAAAAGGTTTTATGTCCAAACCCATGGATGGTGGGGGAAGCTCAGCACACACCTCAGACACAGAAGCAAAGCAGTGAGCTGCTAACTAGAGTGTGTGGCCTGAGCAGGAGCCTGAGGGAAGGAAACAGGCTGCTTTAGCATGAGGCAGAGGAAAAGTGGGAGACCAGAAAAATGAGTGAATTCAAAGGGAGAGAGCATGCGCAGAGAGGTGTGAAAACTAAGCCCATGTGGTGATAAACCAGCCTGAACCCCAGAGTTGTCATATCTTCCTGTTCTGGCTAACTTAGTCTGGTAAAGGCAGATGATACATGGGATTAAGGAAACCATGTGTTTCTGAAAATATGGTGTCTGCCTTTCTCCTGATATAAGACCCTAGGAACACCTTCTGCATTACAAAAGGAAATAATTCTAGTTTTATAGGTATCTTATCTCTTTCTCTCTTGACTGCCTTGAAGTCCTGACCATTTACTAGCCCTTCCAAGCCCCAGTTGTTATTCTTGTTATTCCAGCATCCTGTTCCCAAACAACGGGCAGGATGGATGCAGAACACAGCACTCGGTATGCTTCTGATTATGCTCTTGAAGTGGAAATGAAAACAATGGGGAAGAATGAGGGGAAACACCAACTGTGAACTGTTGAATGATATTGTTGGATATCAGCATGTGACAGAGTGCAAGAGAGTGCAAGAGGGTGTTAGAGACACCCTCACAGCCTCCTGTTGCTATTGAGCAGTCTGCACAGATAGCATCTGAGATAATAAATCAGGATTGCCATCCCATGGTTGGCTTGGGCACACTGACATGGTCCCAGGCCTACTATTGCATCTGGCACTAGTTCAGGAAACTCTGTATCACACCTTGTTGTGTGGTAAAGACAGGACAATGGTTCACTGGACACCAGCAGCTCTACCAGAAACTCCATCAATACAGTTTAGTGATACATTTGCTTTAGAAACCAGGATTAGTTCCTCATTAGTCAAGCTGTTCCAGGAGTAACTTGCTGAAAACTATTCTTGCAGCACACTTAAGAGAGAGGACAGATCTCAAGCAAGATCTGAGGTTTTTGCATTTTTTTAAAACAAGCAAACAACCATTTCCAAAACTGTAGAGGTTTTAACATTATCAAACTTTCTTTTCCATCACAGATTTTGTGTTTTGCATTGACTGTGTTTCTGCTTGGTAACTCTGAAAAAATGATGCCCCTTAGGCTTTGCAAAATTCACAGACACATGTCACCTACTATAGGGCTCTGTTGTGACAGGATGTTCCCCAAATTGGAGATAAAGTGCAACACTATAACTATTAAATTATCAGTAGTAACTAACCATTTCAGGTTTGTGGTATGGTTTCTGTGCCACATCAAGTTAGTGGATAAAGGAAGTCCTGAATGCTTTGAATGGGAGCTAGGGGGGCAACATCCCTTTTTTTTTTTTTTTAGGAGCTTTTCCTTGTGAAAATTTCAGTGCAACTCAGATGAACATCTCTTAATGCATAGAACTGACTGGCATAAACAACAGTGCCTGTAGTCAGATGGAGGGTACAATAAGTCTCCATGTATAATTGCTTCCAAAGAGAAAACAGAGGACCAGAAGATCTGTCCTATAACATTTATAAATTGAGTAGATACAACTTTTGTATCAGAAACCAAGTACTCCCCATTAACACTGGAACACATGATGAATCCAAATATTTCTGACAAGCTTTTCTTAATTCTGTCTTTCTAATAGTGACCACAACAATGAAAGAATCCCTTGGTAGTAGGAAAGGAGGTAAACTTGATCAAAGCAGAAGCTTCAAGGAGAATGTGTTATTTCAAAAGGGCTTGCCTTCCTGAGCTTTAACAGAATAGCCTAGTTTTCATGATATAGTGTTGCCAAATTAGAAGAAAAACATATTCAAAATACTCTTTGTTCTGTGAATGCATGTCTGTGTAACAGCAGCAGCATTGTTATTCTGTGCCATCCATTGTTGACAAGCCTGTTTGAGTTCCAATAATGGAAAACTATCATGTTGATTTGCTTCAGATTAACCTCATCTTCTTGTCATACTACAGGTATTTTCCATTACAAGAAATAAATATATGGTGATAGGTAAATGATTTTAATAAAGTCTGACAAATATTTTAAAACAGATGCATAGCTGCTTATTTTATTTTAGAAAAAACAATAGCATCACAAAGATGGCATCTGTCAGATGTCTTCGGTAATTTTATCATTAGGTGTTGTCATGACTTTCTACATCTGGCTACAAGAAACAAATGCTTTTTCTGTGTTATAAATATTATTTTAAATAGCATAGAATTCTAAACCAACCAGTAAGAAGGGCTGAAAATAGTGAAATCACCACAAAAACCAACATTAAGGACTGTAAATAATTGCTCTAACCAATTATGGTATGTTAGCTTCAGGCTACAATAATTTCATATCCCAGGCACAGAGCTGCTGATAGCTTCTCTTATATTTTTCCCTTCAGATGCAGGGCCTGGGAAAAGTGAGTTATTCTGATCCTATAATGACAGTACCAGCGTCACAATGCAGAAACTATCGAAGTATACAGAGGTACACACTGGTATGGTGTTTATAGTTAGCAAATACCAGAAGAGACATGAAGTCAGCAACATTTCTGGCTACAAGAAGACTTACCTCTTCAGTCCCTTCCGACAACAATAAGCTGTGCAATTGAAACTTTAGAATTCTGTTCCAAAACTGCAATTACTTAAAATGTGCAGATGTTGCAAGCCTCTGCTTAACCACATACAGGTACTGTGGTGTGCACAGTAACTGCCTATTAGGCAAATAAAGTATCATACCCCTTGTGCTAAATATTACCAACACAGGACTGCAACTTGAAGGCAGCCTTTGCTCTTTTTCTACAAATTTGCCCTTTTAACACTTTTTCCTTATCAAGGGATAGGGAATGCTTGACTGATAAGAAACTCTTTTGCTTTAACGCCTTTGGACTCCAATGTGCAGCAGAATGCTGCATTGTGTTTGTCTATGTTGGAGTCAAGTGACTGGGAAGAGACCTTGAACAAAAATGGGACTATTGAAAAGCCTTGAGTTGTCCTCTGCATTCCATAATAATTCTGACTTCAGAGATGATTTTGGAACTGCTGGGAAAATTTGTCAGGGGGCCTGCAGATCTTGGTCTGGTATGGAAAAAAAACCCCATGTGCCCAAATGACAAACCACGTCTCCACTGCAGACATAGAAGGAGCTGGTGGTTCTGTCTGGTGATTTAACGCAGAGCCTTTTAAACCTGAACCCCATTGCCATCTGATGTCTAATTGGTCCACGTGAAAACATTCTCTAGTCTCTCTTCAACTATGATCAGAGAAATGGTCCAGCATCATGACTAGCACTTAATGGGCCATCCTTGGAAGCCAGGAGAAGGGCTGAACAGCCAGCAAGGCAGAGCTGAGCCCTCTGACATGATAGCTCTGAAATAGGATCTTCCTCCCTTGGCAGTCCACAGGAAAGAAATTTACCTTGTCTTCATCCTCTCCATAGGTATCATCATCTAGCAGTATCAAATTAACAGCTCAGGGCATGTAAGACTGACAGAGACCTCTTACAGACCATAGTAGCTGAGAATGGGACTCCTCCTCTTGTCCTCGCTGTGTCTGCAAGCTCTGGGCACTGAACTGAGCTTGCTCCTTCAGCTCATGAATGTCCTCTCACACATCCATGATCCCACTTTACCATCCATTTCCCTTTCCTACCTGTGTGAGGGAAGCACTTGGAACCAAATGAGGATTTCTATTATTTCCACCTAAGAAGATTTGGTGCACTTTTAGTGGCATTATCTGACAGTCCAGGCACGAAGGTAAGGTCAAATCTATTCCTAGGGCCCTATTGGCATCTATAACTGCCTGAGTTGTGCTGTAACCATATGTGACACCCACCGAGTGAATTCATTGTAGCAATCACTTTGAGTATATCTCAAGGATTTCATCATCATATTTTGCTGCTTGCAATGCCAGAGAGAGAACAACACAATGAAATAAAATGCACAGAACTTCGCCTCTTATGAAAGGGAAATGAAAGAACAGAAAACAGGCTGATTTTCTCCAGGGTAATTTTATGTAAAAGAAAGACCAGCAACATCCTTTAAGGCCTGAAATGTCAAGCTTGTAAAAATAGTGTTCTTGGGAGTTGTATTTGATCATTTGTTAAATACTGTGATATAAAATGTAGAAATCCATGTGTAATGCTTCAAATCCCTAATCTGGTTTAAAAGGTCAGTTGAAGCCTAAAAGGACTTGACATTTTCCCTTTAAAAATCTGACTTTTTGACTCAGAGCTAACAACATTTGAGCCTGAATGACCTGAAGGATAAATACAAAAGCTGATTTCAATTGAACTATTTAGAAAGCAGGGGATCTTCTAATTTGTAAGATAGCATTCAGGGAGGTTTTTCCATTAAGAACTCAATCGACTGAAAAATGATTTCCTTGGGTATTCCACAATCTTTCAATGCTTGTGTAAATTTTACACAGGAGGGGGCAGCGAGTAAGGCTGAAGATGTATAACACAATGCCAGGAGAGCAGAAAGCTTGTTATGAAACAGAGGTAACTGGTATTTGCCTAAAAAAATATACTCTTTTTACTTCCTCCTTCACTGCCTTGGCAGACTGGGTCTGCTTCAAAACCTTTAATGTCCAGGGCAGATGAGGCTTGCAAGGAAGTACCAATGTCTTGATAAGTATAACTATAGTCCCTTCCAGCAACACTCCTTCCCACACCTCAGATTTCATTTGGTTCACAATGAGTGCTCCATTGGAGTTTGATGGCTGCTTTCATGAAGGTGTCCTCTGACCACCTGCCTGGTTGTGTGGATGTGGCTCCTTGCAGAGCCTCTGGCTCTTCTGTCTGGACCCAGCTCCACCAGAGGCTCACTGTGATAACTGAAAGCATAGTCCCTTTTTCCTCCCCAAGCCTCCCCTGTTCTCTGATCACCTCCCTCTCTCCTGCCTTTCAGTGTCAGACCTCTTCCTGGTTGCTTTGTACCCTCTGATCTGTTTTTACCAACACCACGATGGAGAAACTAGGGATGCCTGGAGGCAGGACAGCCTCACCTCTCAGGCCACTCATGCTCATGGGTGTTCGCCCTGCTAAGCACCATCTTCCCAGTGCCCCATGAGGGTGATGGAGGGGTGACCCCTTCACAAAGTCCCCACAGAAACTTTCCTCTGTTTGGTCAGAGGTGGGCACCTGCTTTCCCTCGACAGTCACCACACAGCTGCCCGAGGTGCGCTGAGCAGCACCACTATGCCACACTGACACCCGTCAGGTGGAACGTACCCATCAGTCACTCGCTGGAACAGAAATACCATTGATTTAACAGAGTGTTGTCCCAGGATGAATGTCTTCCAGCTTCCCTGGCGTTTGTTTTTGATAAATGCCTCAGTTTCAGCTCACATCCACCCAGCAGCTGGGGACTATTATGCTGTGACAACCTTCTATTCCATTGTCACAGTGTCAGATGCCTGAAAAGGATAATAGGTAGATATTTCTGCTCTTTGGATGTTAAGAAATAAGTGGCATTCCTATTCCTTATTTAGTTACTTCTTAATTTTAATTAATGACTTTAGTGATAATTACCAGATTCCTATATTGATAAAAACTGGCACATTCTGCTTGTTAATAATAGCACAAATTTTATATTTATGAACTGCTGTTCTTTTGCAAATATAGACATTTGGTAATCATCATTATGATGATAAAATTCATTAGAATTTGAGAAACAACCTATTATCCCTTCTGCCCATCATCTTTTAATTAACACAAAAAGATTTTATAAGACTTTCCTAGTCACACTGCAGAATATTCTTTCTGTAACGGAGGCTTTATGTATCAAAATACCTTCATTTCAGTTTTGATAGACTTAATGAAAAGACCAATTTTACTGACAGTAAATTTATTCCAGAATGTATTTCAGACATTTCAAAAACTTTAACCAATTTTAGTTTAGCACATACTTGAATCTTGTTTGCAAGAAGACTGGAGTTTGAGTGTAGACTGGAGACTGTTAGAATCTATAATAGGATTTGGTAGTTAGCAATAGGAGAAAACTTTTATGATAATTTATTCTGCAGAAATTTCTAGCAGTAGGACTGCTAGAAAATTTGTGAGGTCAGTAACGCATTAAAAGTTCAGTTGTATCTAAAATGATAAGTAAGTCCCTTTTTTAATGCGGATTTGGCCAAAAATCAAAAAAGTATGGGGATGGATTAGATTCAGATACATTCAAACAGTGCAGGCAATTTGATGAGGTTCAGTCAGAGCTTTCAGCCCTTATCTACTGATGATCTATGTCATATTTAAAAATTTTAATCTGCATTTGGAATGACAAAAATGTAAATAGCATTAAAATAAGTTTTTACTTTTGATCTCCTAGATGTTAATATCTGGACAGCATAGATTTCTTAAGTAATAGGAGTGTTTTGTTGTTATGGCCATGACCTTTAGAGCTACATCCAAAATAGGCAAAGTTTGTATTATTTGATAATATCCCAAATTGATATCTCAGCTTGTCAACACACACCTGATATTTTTACATTTTTAATGCATATATTTCCCTGATTTAACCAAAGACTTATATTAACTTCCTTTGATGCTACCTTTTCAATGAGTAGAACTGTCAAAAATACTGCTTATTTTAAGAGTTTTTATGTATTTTATCTTATTCCTGATCACTTTGATTCTGGATAATACTCATGAGGGTAGCACATACAGCACCAGCAAATGTTTCAGGGAAAGATGCAGTCTGTGACTATGCTATCTTTGCCTTTCAGTCTTAACTAGGGCCTAATATACTAACACATCCCGGCAGATTCTCATGCATACTGTGATACATCATCACTGTGTTCAGCCAAGAGTGAAGGAAGCAATTTTGTGAGGTCACAGGATGGTCAATGCTCTTCTATTTGAGTTTTTCTTGGGTTCATCCAGGCAATTTTAATCTCAAAAGGTTGTTCCCCTTCTTTACATAGTTAATTCCTTCCTCTAAAAACCTGACATAACTCATTTGAAGAAAGCTACATAGGAGTTTCTTCTTCCAGACAGTCTGGTGTCATACAGAGGCTATGATGACACAATCACAGACAAACTAATGAAAAAAAACTCATGAAACAGAAGAACAAAATATTTCCTCTTGCTTAGTCCAAAATTCATTCTCATGTATTTTTTGAAATTACTGAAGCTAGCTGGGTAAGTAAAATTCCCACTAGGAAAAAAAAAAAAAAAACAAAACACCCAAACAAAACACAACCAACTAAGCAAGAAAACAAAACAAACAAAACTCCAAACAATAAACACTCTCCACTATCTAAATTAAAAAAAAAAAAATTAAAAACTCAAGAACTGAAATACTTTGTTGTAAATGCAAGAATTTAAAGTTGAATATGATTCTGCACCTGGGATTTGTGTCCCTTCTGTTCCCATCATTGTACAAGGGCTGACTTTCTTTGGCAAATTGAAGCATCCAGTGATGCATGAGAACCACTTCTATTCTTGAAGAGTGATGGTATTTCATGGAAAATACTACTCTGTCCACACAAACACCAGAATGAGGCAACTGGACTGCAATATCTAAGATATGCTACAACTGTACAATAGAACTGGGGGGAAAAACAAAGCAAAACGGTTTGATGCCCAAATTGAGACCTTTTCTGTAACTTTTCCTTTAAAATCAAAGCACAGATAGTTTTCCCAGCCTCTCCCTAAAAATCATACAGAATCACAAATTTTAGATTAATTTTGTGATAATTTGCAAATCAGTAGATTTCACCACCTGCTGGGGTGGTGAAAGCATTTCCCTTCCTAAATTTCAGAGTCTAAAGCGAAGTTACCTCTAATAATTCTGAATTTCTGTGTAAACATTTTACACAATTTTTGTTAAATATAAAATTTTGTTGCTTTGAAATGACAGAGAAAACAAGCTATTTTATCACAGATAGTCTGCCAGTCCTCTGCTTGAGTACTGTCTTTTGCTAGTAATAACAACAAAGTAAAGGAAATATGATTTATATCTCCCGAAATTTCCAAGGGACTGCGAAATGTTGTCTTCAAGCACCCTGCTCTTAGGCAGCCGCTAGAGTGAAAATGTTCCCAACATCTTTCCAATGCAGCAAGCAGGAATAATGTAATACTCTTCCTCCAGATGCATTACATTGTTAAGCACTTAATCTCAAGGACCTTTTTGAAGTACAGATAGTCCTACTTTATTCATCATCTAGTGTTTAGTTTAAAGTAACAAATGATTAAGCTGAAAGTCTTTCAGGAACAAAATTCCTTTTTTCCCCATACATAAACAGAGTTGCAGCCTTTGCATTTTTTGCCATCTGGCCCGCAGTGTGAAATGACATTAGTAGCATGTCAGGTTTATTCCCTTTTCAAAGAAAGAAATAAAGAAAGAAAAAGAAAGAAAAAACATAATCCTAATCTATAGTATGAAGAGTATTAAAATGAAACATCTGCCTCACTGAAATGAGTGGATGAACTCTGAAATCTACAAGCTGCTGGAGTTTGTCAAGTACATGTTTACATTGCTGACTGTTGTAAATTTGCAGGATGATGACAAGAAGTCCACAAACTAAAATATCTTATTCAAATGTTTTTAAACATCTGTTTCAAACAGAAAAGGCCAGAACAATGAAGTGGCATAGTGATCACAGGCTGACTGGGGATGCAATAATATTATAACTTTAATTACATAATAAAAGACGACAGAAACAGAGGCTTGTAACTGCAGTTACTGGCTTGTGCTCGAAAAGTCAATTGACTGAAATGCTGAGAGGGTTGTGCCTGCTGTTGAACTATGTGACTCTATTCAGAGTGACGACAAAATATGGTCAAATGATCCTTAAAAAGTTGGCTTTTGCTACAGCACCTGCTGATTACAAAGCCAACTAAAATCTGCGCTCTGGAGAACACTTTTGAACACCTTCAGGAATGAAAGATGTCAGATTTCTCAAGAGCTTTGTACAACCAGGAAGCCCTTTACCAGTGAGATTGTATTGTTTAGCAAATAGACTTTATTTTTGCTACTGAAAGGTTTTTGCTTTGCAGAACTTCAGATTAAAGTCCTAGGATATAGTTCTTTTTTTATCGCCATCATAAACTTGAGATGTTGTCATGTACTGAATAGTAATCTTTATTCTCAACCAAAAAAAATAAAGAGGTGGTTAATAAGAAGGTGCTATATTTTTTTTTGCTTCTCACTTTTTTGAGAGACAGCCAAGACTGAAACATAAAAAACCAATATCTTCCTGGTTCATGGTCAGTACTTGTTTAAAAAACAATTTAATTTAAAAAAAATATTATTACTTTTTAATTTTCTTTGTGAGATGATATAACATTCTTCTGAAAATCACTGAAGTCCTTTGGAGACTGCTGGGACCTAAGCACTTTTGATATAAAGCAGGGACAAATCTGGGATTTATAGAAGTCCTTAGCTCAAGCAAAATTAAAATATTCCACTGTCTTCAAGATACCTTTGAGCTGATGAAGCACAGTGCCAGGAAGCTAGGCAGAGTGACCAAGGCAAAATAATACAGCCATGTCCAGGGCTGTCCATACTATTTATTGTATTCCCCCATCCAGTTTTGGCATCTGTCAGTCAGCAGCTACTAGACAGGTGTGCTGAGGGACACTGAAAGGAATTAGGGTTGCTCCCAGATGGATTATGTAGTTCAAAACTGCTTCTTTTTTATTTTTGTGAAATAGAAGGCAATACAAATTAAATTTAATTACATGGATATGAGACGTTCCACTTGCTTTGAAAGTTAGAAAATAGTTCTTGGCCACTTTTACTTCCTAGTATCCTTATGATAATTTATTTCAACTAGCATTATTACAAGCAATAGAATTTTACTGTGTATTTGATTAATCAGAATGATGCAATAGTATATTCGCACCACTGCTTCAGCACATTATCTTGGGAGGATTAATTCCCAGTGATTTAATTTCATGTTTATGCACCTGGGTTAAGAACGAAAACGAATGACAATATTACTGACTGCATCAGAACGGAGCAGGGTGAACCATCTACCTACAAGGCAAGTGCGTGTCCCAGGAGTACCACCCAGGCTGCTCTGCCAGAATGGCCAGCCAAGGTACTAGCGCATAGATGTAGGTGGAGTTTCTCAGGGCAGTCACACAGCAACATGACCTAAATTAATGTTGGATCTTCAAGGAGAGGAAGTAAGATGAAGTCATGAAAGGGAAGAAGGGTGATTTATAAGCTAAAGATAAAGGAAGGAATAAGGCCCCCTCATCCATTGCCCATTATAGGGAAGTACGTGTCTTTGTTCTGGAGACATAATTCCAGATACAATTTATAACAAAGAACGCAGTTAAGCTTCATAGTTGAAATCTTATTCATCTTTAACATAGTTATCTGATGGGTTTCAGATAGCTTTTAGTATCATCTTTTTAATGTTAGTGCCTGATTTGCTGCATCTCCATATTATCTCAACCTTGCTTAAACTTATAGTTAGCAGTACTGACTACAAGTCTTATTCTATATTTTCAGGGTGCTTGCCCTAGAATTCCTTTCAAGGGGAGGATCCCAGTAGCAAGTAGGATCCAAGACTAAGGATTTGACTTCTGTAGCATTTCACTTCATCTTTTAGCGTCCCTACAAACCTGGCCTATATCACATAAAGACAGCATAGAAAAGTAACAGCCTGTATAAGAAAGAACATAAGTCTTATGAAAGTGGTTTAGATGAGGTGTATTTAAAGTAACTTACATGAAGAAATCACACAAATAATAGTAATTGCTTCTGTAAATAACTGTTTTGTCTAGGAGGTTCTGTAAGTCTTCACAGACTTAATACCTGTAATATATGTTACTGTAAATACTTTTTTTATGCTAAGATTGAACAGAGAGGTGGTGGCCATGTATTTTGACAGGGAATTTTGGTGGAAAGCAAGCTAGAGTTTGACAGAAATACAGAAATGGATTGTTAATAAAGGTGTTGGGTCCAGCAGTCGGTTAGGAAATTTGCTTAGAAGAGTTTTCAAAAGCACTAAGAACCACTGGTTAGTACTTACTGAAGTAAAGGACTGCCACTTGCAACACTTCTGGTCAGCTGCCCCAGGCTTGGCATTTTTCTAGTGAGATCATTGCTCTTGAGCACACGCTCCCAAGTTAATGTGTAAATAATTTTTCTCCATTAGATGAAATTTTCTCCATCTCTTTTTTACTTTTTAATTTCACTTGAAAGTAATACCCTCTTGCATCTAATTGCTCATTTATTAGGAAAAAGATGGTTATCACCAACTTATGTACTGGATTTTCTGACTCCTTTGTGGTCAGTGAGTAGTGTTCCTAATTAAGCCTAGAGTCCAGTTCAGCTAGAAGCTCTGAAGGGAAATATTTGAGTCTGAAAATTTAAGAGCTTAAGGGGTATGTAGAATCCTCATTCACTTAGTCAATCTATTCCTCCAGAAACCTTACAGCTTACACAGTTACCAAATGTGCAGGCATGCCTGATGATAGAAGCATGTTTCTTAAACTTAGAAACAAATAATCATGCCTTAGTTAATGATTTAAATGCTATTTGTATGGGAAAGAGAAACTAAATACCCACAAAATAAAGCAGCCTCTACATGCAGAGCACAACTTTTTTTCATATGTCTTTTGGGTTCTCAGCTCATCAGATCAAAGTTCAAACAGAAGTTCAAAACAATTCAGAAAGTGTAAAAAATTTACAATTACAGAATCCTCTTCTGTGGCCAGAATTCCAACCAGTGGTAAAGAACTGCCTCACTCTATCTAGAGGTATAGGGATATAATATGTATATGTAAATCCATCTTGTGGAGATATATGCATATGTCCTGTGCAGAATAGGCTTAAGAAAAGGTCATTTGTTGGACTGTGTTTATACTGAGGGCAAAATCCGCAGGGAAAGAACAAACAATCGACCTAACTAAAAATATGCTTCCAGTGCACCGCCTAGGAGAGGGTATGACAAGCCCCCATGGTGTTGGTAGACTAAACTGCACTTCATGGAAGGGCTTTCTGTGAAGCTGCAGTGATGCTAACAAAGATTTGTCATTCTGAGCACTCAGAATCTGTGTCAGCTCCACACAAATGCAAGCGTAGCACAAAGCCCACTGGATCCTCTGTTGAAGTCAGTGGAGTTACACAAATACATAATTTATTAAAATCTTTATCTAGACACAAGGTTTCTGTTGTAGTGAGGCTGCCAGAAGCATTGTTAGTTTCTCCAGTTCACTCTCTGATAAAGTAAAAGGACTGATGAAGAATATCACATGCATGGGTTCACCTGCTATACTGCACGGCTACAAAAGAACAGAAAAAAACGTTTCATGAGAAGATAATGTTGTTGGAGAGTTTGCTCTTCCTCTGTGGACAGAAAATTATTCCTCATCAGTGCTAAAATAATTAAATTGATAGTTAATCTTAGAACTGTATTTTGTGTATATGTTCAATAATCTTCAAATACAATTTGAATCAATAGCAGCAAATATTAACATTAACATTTTTTGCTGCAAACAGAAAAGCTTTTTATACGAACAAACAGTGGAAGAAATTGTGAACATTAAGATGAATTAAGTGAAGAAATCTTTCTTTCCCAGTCATTGTTTTGGTTGGGAACAAGGAAGGAGTAGGGTCTATGAAACCAAAACTCCAGAGTGCCATTTAAAATCCACAGACTTTTAATCTGCTGAATTTTGACTGAAAGAAAGCAAGCTGGCAATTGAGCAGCCTTTCAAAAGCATGAGTATCTGCAAAGAATTGGAAAAGTGGAGGTTACTAAGGCTCCTATAAATTACAGATTCCTAAATGAACAAGAAATCTGTACAATGGAAAAAAATTATAACAAAATATTAACAGTATAGTCGAAAGATTATAATTGTGTTATGGTTAAATATTTTGGCAAATTCTTCATTCTATATAAAAATATATCAAAAATTTAATAATATAATGTACATTATACATTACATTACCTGCATCGCTCTTGTTAAGGAAAATATACAACTTGCCAAATATCTTTTACTAATAATAGAATCCTTCAGCTTGACTTTAACTTGATAAAATTCTAACTTATCCTACAGAATGCTTATTACTTCCCTCATGGATTCCTGAGGTCTTCTCACATGCAAAATATTTCATGAAGGGCCAGGCTTTTCTAATTAAGGTGCTTCTGCTTTCCAGTTTATCTAAAAAATGCATTACTGAAAACCTTTTTCTTTCACAGGAATTTTGTCTATTGTTTATATAGGTATCACAGAGAGATATGTTTGATACAAATTGTTTCAGTTGGAAAGAGCTCTGCCAAAGAAAACAGACAGGCAGCTGTTTGCATTGCATATAAAATTTTGTTAAATATGGCTGCACCTGTGTAAACACAAATTTATTTCCAAGAAGTACCCCTGCAGCTGCAAAATCTTTCAGACATTGCCAGACAAGTTATTTTTATTAAACCATGTAACATACTAAATAGCTCTTTCAATGGTTGTCGTGCCTTAAGAACATATAACATAAAAAATCTTGTCCATTTTTAGGGAAGATATATTTTATTTTTATTTTTCAAAAGTTAACAGAGCAATGGGGCCACTTTGCAAGTTAGCATTACGCTATATCAGTATGAAAACGTAAGGCAATGCATAGATGTATATAGTTTATGAAGTGTGTGCACACATATGTAGAATTTTATACTTTGTTATTGCCTTAGTATCTGCCTGATCCAGGGTCTATCAGAGGTGATAGAGAGATTTTTATTGCCTGCAGCAGACTATGAATTAGAGTTAACTTGAAATGTTTGTATCTGGAGTGGTATTGTATTTTCTGTGCTTCACCTCCAGAAAGCTTAAACAAGACTATTTAAAGACTGGGAGATGTCCAGATGCCCCATGGCGGGCAGAAGTGGAAGCTGGGGAAGGCACAGGGTCTCTTCTTTCTAGTATCCACCAATAGACTCACGTCTAAGTCAAACAGGAGCAGAGAGGTAACAAACCTCCTGGTTGCATTGGAAATCTGCTTTGACTGTTAGGAACCTGCAGCCAAATTAAATGGCCAAAGAAGGCAGCACGTCAATGCAGGACGAACTCAAGTGCTGTCTGGTTATAAGGCAGAATTTCTTCCCCAGCTCTGGTTACCCTCGAAGACACAAAAACACCTTGCCAAAGTAGGTACAAATGAGTCTCCAGGGATGGCCCATGTGACCAGGGGACACAGTCCATATTTACAAGTATGCATTCTCCAACCTTTAGTAGACCCTGGGGTAGAATTAATGGACATGGTCTGCCTAGGCTCTGGGTTTCCCTATGCAGATGCATATTATGCAATTTGTCTGGTGTATGTGCAGTTGCTCTGAGGTCCATTCTGCTCCTGTGAAAGACTTGGCTGAAAATACATGTATCCTTATTTAAATCTATATGTATACACATTCAGTCTATGTGCAACACATCAAGTGGTCTACCTCTTAATAAGTTCACAGATCTCCCACTGATATTTATTTTAGTTATTTAAGGAGAATAGAAGCTCTTTTATACACTCTAGGCTGTATGAATGGCTTCTCTAGAAAGCAGAAATCAATAGTGCTTAGTGATTCAACCTGTGTTAGGTGTAGTGCCAATTCAAGAGTTAGGGAACTTCATTGAATGGGGTCATATGGTGCCAGTGAACCCATCTGAGCTTACCTCTCCTTCCTGTCTCTCCAGGGGGATGCAGAGGACAGGGTGCTAGAGGCACTGCTTGAATTGTAAGCTGAAGTAACAGCCAGTGTTGTAAGCTGGAAAGTGATCTAGCCATATGTAGTTTTTTTAAAGGTGTATTTCTGGTAATTACTGTGTAAATGCAAACACATAGACACACACATATATAAATATACTTTAAAAAGACATTTGTCAGTCATGTCTCTCTTGACCAGTGTTTCTATGCTACCAATTCAAGTGCTAGAGAATGGATCTTCAATAAATGCCACAGTACCTTTTCTCAGCAGCCTCAATCTCACTACCCATGAAGACCTCAAGAGCAAAACTAATTACAGATGTAGGAAAGAGAAATAAAGCAAAGGGAGTATGATAAAAAGGGATCACCAGCGTTTGCTTGAATTCCAAGGGGATGCTGTTTCTGTTCTTCACAAGCAAGTTGCCTCTGGCTCCCACAAACCTTTGGAGAATGATTTCTTTGAACATGCCTGCAAGTGACAAGCATTTGGATCTGCCGTGCTAGATCAGACAACCACTGGCATGTAGCTTGCACCAGATACATGAGGAAAATGTTTATGGAACCTACAGGAAGTAAAGTTAGAAGTAATTTGGCTTTCAGAAGATCTCAGTCAAGTCAAAAAGTAGGGATTCCCATAATTTCAAAGACTGAACTTTCAGGTGTCTGTAAGAATGAAGTATTGAAGTATTGTGATCGTGGAGAATCTTGCTATTAAAGTGAGTTGCACATATGCATAAGAACAAGTAAAATTTATTGTTCACTACTGAGGAATTTTTTATTACTGTTTCATAATTTCAAGTTGTTCAAAGAAAAGAAACTATGAAACAAGTAATAAGAACAAATGTCAAACAAATAAATGTTGAAATATGATTATGAATTCAGCCACAACTGAGTAATAAATATATAAAAATGACGAATCACATATTCACCAAGAAAAAGGAAATATCAAAACACAATACCAGTAGAGGACAGGGGAAGGAAGAAACACGCTCTCACATTCACATTTCTGCTGGTGGGGAAAAACGTGAACCTCACATCGTATGTGCAGCTCTCCTACCTTGTAACAGATGAGTTCATGCAGTAAGTGTCCATGCCAGAATCAGACTGTAAATAAACAAGTATGAGATTGAATTAAATTGTGTCCATATGCTGGGACCACGATGAGCAAAGAGTATTTGCTTTCTCTCTCATTAGTGTATGAGTGAAACTTTGACCCATGTTCCGGAAGTGGTTTACTCTATACCCATGCTGATGGCTATAATTTGTGATGTGTGAACTTGACTTCTGTGAACAGCATATTTTTTTTATGAAGCTGGATAGTTAGAAAATAACTCAAAGGCAACAGGAAAAAAAAAAAAAGACAACGTGAGTACGTCTCCAGTATTCTTGGTAAGTAAGACTTTCACATTCCTAATGAGAGAGGCTTGACTCCACTCACTGGAAAAACATTCTCCTTCAGCAATAAGGACATAGTCCTGTGTCAGGAGGCAGCAATAGGGTACAGTGCAGGACATACAGTTTTCTCAATGGGAGGCATGATGGCATCTGCAAAGGAAACAACATGGCCATCAGTTTTCCTGCTGAATTGGTAAGGAAACTGATGACAGCGATCAGTTTGGGTTTTTTCCATCCAGTCAAGAAAGATCATTTTCCTAACTGTCTGCTGTGTCCAGAATGTACAAGACTCATTTGGGGTTTCTTATTTGTGGGAGAAAGTGCAGCATGATTGCCCTGCCAGCACTGTGCAAAACCATCATGAAATGTATTGTCCATGTGGTAATTCATATTTTATTGAAGAAAGCCCTAAAATATAAAGTGTTGGTTGGTTATGGGTAACCAAATCATGCTAGATGTCCATAAGCAATTATAATAAAATATTAAAGTAGTTATATAGTCTAGCAAAAAAAAGATACTTTTGATTTAGCTGCTTCAATTTCCTTTTTTGTACATTAAAAATGTATATAAGAACTGCCATTTCAGTTGCATAGGATATCAAGCCACTTTATTTTTTGAGAAACACCAACCTAAGTACAGTTGATTTGCCAAGTCACAAAGATTTGCCCCCACTAAGCTGCACATAACTGAGTTATGCTCATGATCCCTCCTTAAATAATAAATTTAGAATCCTTATTAGAGAAAGTGTTGCTGTCTAGCAGGAGATAAACTATGCTGCAGAAGTCTCTCGAAAAAGATAGAAATAAGTCGCTTAATAAAGTCTAAATCATTCCTTAGGTTAGCTAATAGAAGCACCCGTGGTTATAAAATTAATCAGTCTGTGCTATTACAGCAAATTGGTGAAGATTGTATTGACACATCTTCATCTGCATGTCTCATCAGAGGTGTCCATGCCATTTAGCTACAAAACCCTGGAGGCTTTACTCTGCACAGAATCTTATAATACTTCAATTAAGGGACACCAAGCTGCCAGCCAGACAGCAGAGCATTTATTTCTTGATGACTCCTTAAGTTGTGCCACAGGCCTATCATTAAGAGAATATTTTTCACAGCATGTTGCAAAGATCCTCATGCCATTAAAAGGAATTGAAAAAGCATCAATTTGTTGTTTCCACCTAACACAGATATTTTTCATTGCTGGAACAGCCATTAAAAACAATCTGTTTTATTGCATTCTGAAAAGATCACAGGAAGTACACATTGTGATTTATTTTAAGTATGACATTAGTATTAAAGGTATAGAAAATCTGAAGTATTTGGAATATAATCTTAAGAAAACAAAGTATAAAATATGCTTTCTTAAAAATATTGCTGAAAAATCCTTTGTCATGCTTTCATATGAGACCTTCAGAGATTCTTAAATGACCTTGAGGCGATCTTTGCTTTTTGAGAGTGAAGACGACTCTATTGGTCATGTGACATTCAGAACTAATGAACAACACCATGTAATGGATACAAAATTGAAAAGGGAATTTTTGTCCTCATATGCCTCTTATGGCTGTGACCTTTTCTCAGTGTGGGTTAATACTAGGCCAAGGCACAAGGAAGCTTCACATAGAACATAATATATATATATTAAATAAATTACACTTTCTCTAACAATTTAAGACAAATCTGCAAAGAGACTTGGGCATTGCTCAGCCACTTGAAGTGTTTAACTTGAATAGCAGGAAAAATTGAGGTCCTCAAAAGCAACTAAATCCCCAGGTACCCACATTTCCTTAAATACTGAGGAACTGCCAATATACCTGCCAGTGTGACAATCCAATTTAACCTTACGGACCTGCTGTGTGCCCAACACCTGGGTAATCTGAAGATTAGCAAGTCCACACTGATCACTCCTGCAAACTCTAATCTAGGGCTCATTCCCAGAACTGTCTCCTCACTGGAGTCAGGATGTCCAAAGTCTAGCTGAGTGATATGTACTGCATTCAGCTCTGGGGCCCCCAACATAAGAAGTACTTGCTCCTGGTGGAGCAAGTCCAGATGAGGGTCATGAAGATGCTCACAGGTCTGGAGCATCTCTGCTATGAAAACAGGCTGAGAGAGCTGGGGTTGTTCATTCTGGAGAAGAGAAGGCTTCAGAGAGAATTTATAGCACCTTCCAGGTCCTAAAGGGGGCTTAAAAGAAGGCTGGAGAGGGGCTTTTGAAAAGGGCATGTAGTGACAGGACAAAGGGTAACGCCTTTAAACTGAAAGAGGGTAGGTTTAGATTAGATATTAGAAAGAAATTTTTGTGAGAGTGGTGAGGCACTGGAACAGGTCTCAGAGAAGCTGTGGATGCCCTGTCCCTGGAAATGTTCTAGACCAGGTTGGGTGGATCCCTGAGCAACTTGGCCTAGTGGAAGGTGCCTCTGTGCATGGTGGTGAGTGGGGCTGGAACAAGATCACAGAATTGCAGAGACAAAGAATATGCTGAGTTGGAAGGGACTCATCAGGATTATCCCCCTGCACAGGACCATCCTCAAGAGTCACACCATGTGCCAAGAGTTCCTGAACTCTGTTAGGTTTGGTGCTGTAACACTTCCTTGGGAAGCCTGGGAACCCTCCGTGTGAAAACCTTTTTCTAATATGTAACCTAAACCTTCCCTGACACAACTTTGGGTCCTGTCACTGGTTACCACAGAGAAGATAATCTTTAAGATCCTAGTGTGCAGGCACCTCATATAAGGCTCAAAAAAATGGGGCCAATGCTCTAAATTAGGCAGTATGGGAATCTGAAGGAAGGTCTGCATCCCCAGTGACTCCTTCAGCCATTGTGCTGTTGCGGTAGGTTGACCCTGTCTGGATGACAGGTGCCCACCAAAGCTTCTCCATCACTCTGCTCCTCAGCTGGGCAGGGGAGAGAAAATAGAATGAAAGGTTCGTGGATTGAGATAAGAGCAGAGAACACTTACCAGGTACTGTTATGGACAAAACAGACTTGACTTAGGAAAGTTACCTGAATTTATTACTAATCAAATCACAGTAGGATAAAGAGAAATAAACCCACATCTTATAAACATCTTCCGCCACACCTCCCTTCTTTCTGGGCTTAACTTCCCCCTCAATTTTCTCTCTCTCCTCTTCCTCGGCAGTGCAGGAGGATAGGGAATGGGGGTTGCATTCAGTTCATCCCAGGTTGTCTCTGCCATGCCTTCGTCCTCAGGGAGAGAACTCCTTCAGAAACTTCTCCAATGGGAATCCTTCTCACAGGCTGCAGTTCTTCACAAACTGCTCCACAGTGGGTCCCTACCATGGGGTGCTGTCCTTCAGGAACAGAATGGGTTCTCCCAGCAAACCTGCTCCATGTGGACTCCTCTCTTCACAAGTTCACAGGTCCTGCCAAGAGCCTGCTTCAGTACAGGCAAGGTTACAGTCTCCTTCAGGTATCCACCTGCTCCTGCATGGGGTCCTCCAGGGGCTGCAGGTAGATCTCTGCTCCACTGTGGACCTCCATGGGCCACAGGGGCACAGCTGTCTGTACCATGGGCTGCAGGGAAATCTCTGTTCCAGCACCTGGAGCACCATCTCCCTCTTCTCCCTCATTGACCTCGGTGTCTGCAGAGCTGTTGCTCTCACATATTCTCACCCTCTCTCTCTCTGGATGCAATTGTGCAGCAACTTTTCCCCCTTCCTAAATACATTATCCCAGAGGTTCTGCCACTATTGCTGATGGGCTTGGCCTTGGCGAGTCTGTCTTGCATTGTCTCTGTCAGACATGGGGGGACCTTCTGGAAGCTTGTCACAGAAGCCACCTCTAGCCCCCTGCTACCAGAACATTGCCAAGGTTCAAAAACCACGCTGCATTTCTTTTTTGATCTTTCCACTTTACCAGGCAGTTTCTTAAATTTTATTCCTAACTGTCCTATGTACAGAGGAGTGGATAAGAGCCTCTGAAGAGACAACACAAACCTTAGGTTGCCATTTTCTCCTGAATACCACCACTGCTGCCTCTGTGTCCTGAAGTATCTTTCCAAGTCACCTCATTCTGCTTGTGCTTGAAGGAAAACTAACTCACCAAGTGTGAAGCCTTTCCAGTGCTTAGGTCCCTGGTGACCTTTGTCCTTCCACACTAATGCTGTAGTTTCATGGGCAATTTTGAAGGAAGTGGTTCCCCCATCTTACAGTTTAAGAGGAGTATCACCCTCTCCCTAGTGCTGGCACAGCTATTTATACAGTCACAAACTTCAGCTGGACAAATAGTAGGGGTTAAGGGTAAAAAAATAGTTGGTTAGTTTTCAGCCAGATTGGTCTTTGACATTTTCAACGTATGGCTCCACAGTTTCTTGGGTAGACACACGTCAGGATGGGCTGGGAAGGGAGGAACAAACAACGTGAAGTAGAACAGAGGAAGAATCCTTTAATCAGAAACAGTGCGAAATTGTATTATTCCCTCATGGAATTTTAATGCTGGTATGTTGTTTACTTAGAGCTGGTTAAGTCAAAAATAACATATCCCAACTCTTATGAAAAGTTTGCTTCCTGAGCATCTCTAACTTACAGAAATGAAATGTAGAACTGAAAAGTGTTTGTCACCCATTCCTCAAATTGCTGTTTCAGTGTAAAATGTTTGCTTAATATGGACCAAAGAGCAATCAATTATATTAGCCACTGGTTTATCTGGCCTTAATATTGATCCTTATATGAACAATCCCACTGAATGAAAAAAGATTTTTACCATGATTAAAACCTTCTTCCTGAAGTAAATATTCCTAGGATTAAGCCCCTTATTTGTAGTAAGTTGTTTTTGGATGAGCCATTAGCAAGAAACATCTTCATTTCAAATCAGACTAAACTATTATGGTAATATAGCGTATATAGAGATAGATCAAATTATCTGCCCTCCTACCCTTATTCATAAATGAAAATTTCTGAAAATATATTGAAATAAGTAGCATTTTCAACTTAATCTCCTCTCCAATTAATTTATTTAAAACTAACGTATGGAGAGTGACAATTTTGTGCAAAAAAAATACATTATATAATGAGGGCCAGACTCTATAGCTCAAATTCATGTGAATAGCCTTGCTTGCATGAATAGTCCCATTGGTTTCAATGAACTATTCACACCAATTCAATGGGATTATTCACACACTATGGTATTTGGGATGAAAGGTGCTATATAAATGTAAACTGTTATAAAAATATTAATAATATGCAGTTTTAGTTACAGCAAAATATGCGTTTATCCTGGTAGCTGTTATAGGTCATAAGGTAAATCATGTTTGAGCTAAGAAACTCCTACTACACATCCAAAACATTTATTTAACTGTGCTACTAATAAGTAGGTTTTTTGTAAAAATACAAATACACATTTACATGAACAAAAATACTGCATCTACTTAGGAAAAAGCTTTTGAGAGCTTTCAGGTAAATACTATGCATGTTTTCCCATTCCATTAGGGCAATATATTTTCTTTTTTCTTTTTTAGAATAAACAAAATACAAAGGTCCAAATTCATCTCTGCAGTAGTTCTATTGACTTAACTGACTTTTACCAAAACCAGGAAGGCAATTTCACACAAAGGGTATCACAAAGAAACTCTACTGCCAATGATTCAAAGGACCAATTTGCAATATGCTGTGTGCAAGCAGTTCTTCCAAATCAGCACGCAACCCTTCAGCAGCTTCAGAGGAGTTGAATTGCACATTAGGCAATATTCACATTTCTAATGCCAAAACCTGGAAATCCATAGTTACTGCCGATCCACAGAAATTCATAGATAACATTCATAGATCGCAGTAATAATAATAATTAGAGAAAAAATGACAGACAAGTTACATATGAAGAACCTTTCCTCAATAAAATAGTGTATTAAAAAACCTCTGTGGGGGCACATCCACAGCCAGTGTGACTCTGCAGTCTTCAATTCAAAGTCAGCCAACTCCTAAAGAATAAAAAAGGGGAGAGAAAGCATGTGAGTGATGTACAGTTTTGTGCCTCCCAAACTAATTGCTGTGCAATGAATTAAAATCACATAGTCTAGGAAATCAGTCACTGTCATGGAAACAGTCTGCTAATTTATTTGTTTGTTATTAGTCTATTTTCTTATTTATTTATTTCTTGCCAATTCTTCAGGATGCACAGTAATGCAGTGAGTATAATGCAAATCCCAGCAGTATCCCTTTGGCCTGAGAGCCAGATCTTTTTAGGTAACCAGCATGACAACCTAGTGTAATGAAACCCTAGGTTTGTGCTAGATGAGGCAGCTCCTCAGCTCTCTTCCCACTTTTTATTCATTCTGCATAGGAGAGAAAATTGGTCAGAGATGATGGCTGGAACTTGTTTTTCAGAGCTGAGCACTGTCACTTCCATCAGTGACCACTTGAGCTCAGCACTTCTACCAATGTATTTCATCCACGTGTTTTTCCTGTCACTATATGTTGTATTCCAACTAATGTCAATTTACAGACATGAAAGAGAGAGGGAGCTGGGCCTGTTCAGCATTGGGAAGAGACAACTGAAAGGGGACCTCATCAATATATGTAAGTATTTGAAGTGAGGGTGTCAAGAGGATGGAGCCAGGCTCTTCTCAGTGATGCTAAGCAATAGGACAAGAGGCAACAGGCAGAAACTGATGCATAGAAAGTTCCACCTGAACATGAGGAAGAACTTCTTTACTGTGCAGGTGACACACTGGAACAGATTGTCCAGGGAGGGTATGGAGTCTCCCTCACTGAAGACATTCAAGATCTACCTGGATGTAATCCTGTGCAATGTGCTCTGGGGTGTCCCTGCTTGAGCAGGGAGGTTGGACCAGATGACCCGCTGTGGTCCCTTACAACCTAACCCATTCTGTGAGTCTGTGATTACCACATGTTGGTATGGCACAGAGTAGGAAGGACTGAAGTTTGATTTGCTGGGGCCTTGAGTGGCTCCGGTACTGTAAGTCCACATTATGGCTTCAATGGTGAGGAGGTGTGGATGAGTTTCCAGTCCCAGGCACACACCACCTGTGCACAGAGGACAAACTGGTGGAGGATCCTGCAGCCATGCTGTAGGTGGATCACACAGATTTTGTCACTGTATGTCTTCAACTTCTTCCAGTAAAAAGGGAAACTTCAAGTGTAATAGTGTGTCTGAATGCACACTGCATTGCTCCATAAGGCAAATTTACACCCAAAAGAAGCCCTCTCATTTACTATATTGACAACTCAATGGAGATTTTAACCTTCTCCCTTCTTTCTTCCCTACTCTTGGTGCTGGTTCTGGTACGGTTGTAGCACCAGACGATTTTCATGTGTTGTGCTGCTCTATTTCTTCCTTAAATCCTTCATCCCACATGTGAGACTTGAGAAGACAGAAAGAAGCAATGCACAAGGGTGAGAATAAAAAAGCAGAAGCTTCTCCCTGACAGGAGCCGTGCCATGTAGATCAATCCCCTTCAGATACCTCTCTACATTTCACAGGTACTACTTTTCAAAGCTCATTCAAACTATGCTTGACTTTCCAAAGTGAATAATAAATTCTGATCTGAATGAGAACTGCAGTGGAATGACTTCTGTCACAGCTGAACTTGAACCAGAAGTATGCTGATCCACATCCCTCTATTTGTCTCCTTTTCTTGGCTTGCATTTGTTTTCTCCTTCCTCAGGTGAAGTATTTCATCACATCTCTACATATTTGCTTTCAGTTTTCCATGCCAATTCTTAATCTCAAAAAAACCACAACAAACCAAAACACCAAAATAGTACATTATTCTAAGGTCTTTTCCAACCTAATTGATTCTGTGATTCTGCATTCAACACCAAAATATACTGGTCCCCGGGACTCTTCTTTCTTCCCCTTCCCCTTTTTGCAGTGGGGAAAGATGACTGATCAACTGAAAAGTACACAATTAACAGGAGGGCCAAAAGTGAATGGAGATGACAACATGGAACTGCACAGCCCAGAGAAGAGAAAGCAGTTCTCATCAGTGATCTGAATCTCACATAGTTTCAGTCCTGAGCTTAGTGGCTGAGGAAAGGCAGCTCCATCAGGCCATGGGAGGGAAGATCTGAGAGGTTAAAAAGAAACTGTGCTTTGTCCTGTTAGACCCAGCTCAAAGTCTGGGCAGGCTTCAGTCTCTCAGAAATATCAGGCAGACACATTCCAGTGGTTTCAGAAGCACCCTTGAATGCCTGCTATTTTCATCAGCATCGTAAGAAAGACTGGTATGTTCATCATCTGTAGTGACTCTTTTTGCACAGGACTTCTATCTGAAAGCAAAGTAATAAGCAGGTGATAAGGAAAAACAATTAAAACTACCATTGCTTTGTGACTGAAGGTTCTGTTGGGCCAGTCATGTTTAATAGGTACCAATGAACCAATCTTACATAAAAGTCTAATCTCTTCTGGAAAAAAAAAAACCCACAAACAAAAATGCCCCACTTTTTAATCTTCATAGTCTTGGAGCAATGAGTTCCACAGTTTAAATATGTTTTTTGTTTTAATTCTGCTGCTTGACTTGGGAATCACTCTTACTCTCTGCTTTTGGTTAATCTTGCCTTCCTCCTTGATCTCACTAAAAACTCAAATATTTTTTCCATTTTAAAAAAGACTGCTCTTCAACTGTCACCCTACTTCTTTCTTGTCTCTTCCATTTCAAAAATTTAGAGTTTTTCCTGTTCAAAAAATTTTCTGCATTCTCTTCAATCTGACTTTCACACTACTAAGGCTAGAAAATTGCCCTTGACTCTCCCACGAGGCTATTCTGACCACTGAGGCACTGCATAAAACAGAAGCAGTGGCATGAATTCCTCTTCCAGATGTGCTTTCTGTGGGAACAGCAAATTTTCACAAAGCTGCACCTTATTATTCTCTGCACAGCCAGCCTAGAATTCTCCTTTTTTTTTTTTTGTGAAACCTACAGCAAACAATGCTAAGACTGCAGCTTGTTTTGATGTTCCATTTAACTCTCTTACATCCATCTGCCATACATTTCATTCTCCGAAACTTACTCTGAAACATGTCTTTTTGTCCTGCACTTGTGCTTCTTCTTATACACAGATCTCTGCTGTGCAGATGAGACTCCCAGATGCTACCAAGCTGCAAGCAGCATTAATAACTTCACATTCTGAAATCATTTTTTCGAATGTGGAACATGTGCGAATTTCCTCTTCATATGCAATGTGAATAAAATTTTGTCACAGGTAAAATGACACACTTAAAAAAAATCCAGGTACCTATTGGTAGGAAGTTTAATATAAATGCCAGCATTTCTAAGAAAGCCAAATGCAAGGTACTGCATCTGGATTAGGGCAATCCCCAGTATATACAGGCTGGGGAATGAGCTGATTGAGAGCAGCCCTGCTGAGAAGGACTTGGAGGTGCTGGTGGATGAGAGGCTGGACATGAGCCAGCAATGTGCGCTCACAGCCCAGAAAGCCAAATGTGTCCTGGGCTGCATCAAAAGCAGCGTGGCCAGCAGGCTGAAGGAGATGATTCTGTCCCTCTACTCTGTCTCATGAGACCTCACCTGGAGTGCTGCATCCAGGTCCTATGTCCTCAGCACAGAAAGGACATCAATCTGTCGGAGCAAATCCAAAGGAGGGCTACCAAGTTGATCAGGGGGATGGAACACCTTTCATATGAGGAAAGGCTAAGAGAATTGGGATTGTTCAGCCTGGAAAAAAGAATGCTTAGGGGTGACCTAATTGTGGCCTTCCAGTACCTGAAGGGAGCCTACAAGAAAGATGGGCGTGTAGTGACAGGACAAGGGGACATGGCTTCAAAATGAAAGACAATAGGTTTAGGTTAGATATTAGGAAAAAATTCCTTACTGTGAGGGTGGTGAGGCACTGGAACGGGTTGCCCAGAGAAGCTGTGAATGCCTCATCCCTTGAAGTGTTTAAGGTCAGGTTGGATGGGGCTATGAGCAACCTGGTCTAGTGAAACATGTTCCTGTCAACAGCAGGAAGGTTGGAACTGCATGATCTTTAAGGTCCCCTCCAATCAAACCTGTTCTATGATTTCATTCTGTTCAATTACTCATTTTTACAATATTTTAGCCCTCTGTTCATGAAAGGGATGAAGATGAGATACTTTTCCTCCTCTAATAATTTTGGTGAGAAATAAATCCACCTTTTATTCTTTGCTGCAAGTTAAGGGCATAGTCATTGTGACTGCTTCCCTGTGGTTACCACCAAACTAGAGACTGAATTAGGGCATATTGAGATGCTCATCATTCAGCTACTTGTTGCCTCTGTTAAAGAACAGTTGTCCCTTACCATGTACCACTTCTACTCTGGTATGACAGGAGAAAATCAGGGTGTTTGAGACAACAGTGGGTCTCCAGTCCTTCAGCAACTCTCTGCCACTGTTCTGTGGGCCCTACTTAGTCTCTAGAATGTCTGAGTTTCATTCTGCCTGATGCCTAATTTTGAGAAAAAGAGATATCTGCTTATCTGTCTGTGTCAGTTGTCATTGTCACAGACCTTTCTACTTGTAATGCATTTTTTATTTTCCTGTGAATCTGGGAAAGATTCAAACACAACAACATTTATCAGCTTTGCCCCCAAATGTAGAAATAAATTTTATAAACTATTAGGTATTGGAACCACCTTATTTAGACACACACAATGAAATACATGTATACTCTGAAGTTCAAATTCTGTGTAAGCACAGAACAAGAGTAATAAGATTATATAATGAATAAATTGGGGAAAAGCAAGATGTAAATACAGGTGAGTGTGTGGGAATTTTTGATGCTGAAATGAGAAAACACTATGAAGACTGACCCTGATCCTGCAGACATTGGTTTGAATAACTCAGATCCTCTGTGCAAAGATTTTCTTCAGCACCTGAGGCTCTGAAACTAGAAACATGAATTTTCAGCTGATTTCTTCCCTTTAAGAAGTCACCATAATTAAGTAAAAAATGTGCTTGTAAGCAGAGTAATACCATAAACATCGATGAATGCTCATTCACGTTGGACTTTTGGTAATAGACTTGCAAGTCACTGTCAGATGATTTGTTTCCATAAGATGTATCATTTTTCTTACATAATTTAGGCAGCTCAAGGCATGAGCACTCTCTCAATCCAAAAGGAAAAAAAAAATCTCCATATACAGAGTTTTGTCTAATTCTGGCAAAACTACCCCATGAAAGAACTGATGTGTTTCAAACACCCCACTAATGGTACAGTAAATTACATTTTCACATTTGGAACATCGTAATAGATTTCTCTACAGAGTGATTTATCATGCAACAATTAGGAACCCTAGGGAATTAAATGACCATTTTAAATTTTATCAGCTTGTTTCAATAAACTGTTAATGTGACCCTAATGTTTGGGAAGCACTTTAATATAATCAGATTTCAGTTGTTCAATCTACTGACATTAATGGCTACCTCATTAATCATAGGATTCTCACTGAGACCTCAGAGGCTGTGCTAAGTTCAGTGGACCAGTTCTTACAATAATAAAAACAACAGGCAATTTTGAACAGGGAAAAAAAATCTCACTTTAACTGCAAAACATTGGTTTTTGTTATCCTCCAGGAGTTGACAAGGTCATTTAATAATGCTGAAAGCTTGGAAAAACAACGTTTTTGTGTAGTTCAGCTTTATTTGTAAACTGGTCAATTAAAAATTATACAGTCATAAGTACTGCAATCTCATGCCACAAACAAACAGTGCAGCCTAAGATGTAAAATACGGGAGGAAGACTATATAATAGCCTGTGTACCACTGGGTGTTATGTTTCAGAACATCTACCCCATGTACGCAGGGACAGTGATGTTTCCTCCCTGAAACGCTTGTATCCCACGCTGACGGCTCTCATCTTGCTGAATACACCACTAATTACTAATAAAGCTTACCAGTGTAAGGTATTAACAGAATACTGCAGTGGCTTCCCTGCCACCCCCATCAAAATATCTTCTTGTCCTTAGGACCTTGATGGAAGATTATACCAAAGGCTTTGTATCAGATAGGGTGTTACAATTTGCGCCTCAAGGTCTAAGGAAATTTTTATGACTGTCCTTACAAAGGCCTTGACTGCAGGTTGTCCTTATGGAATATGTTAGGAAACACAGAGTGATATTTCAGTGCAAACCCTGAAGAGATGTAGGCATAGTCTGAAGCAAAGTTGAGTTCTTTGCATGAACAGATAAACAAGCAAACACTTGAATATTTATTTTCTCTCATTGAAAACGTTAGTAAGAAGAAAGGGCTGGGCAAGGGATGTGAGGGGATATTAAAACAATTTCTGAGAAATTAAAACAGCAGCAAAAATTACTAGTATAAAAAAATACTCTAAACTCAATTCAGTAGAAGGACCTTTTCCCTTCTAGTTGCACAAGCAGGTTTTGCAGCTGATGACCTGCTTGTCAGCCTTTGATGGACAGCAGAATGGTGGAAACTTCTGTTGCCTCTGAAAGAAAATATTTTTCCTAATAAAGTATCTTCTGGAAATGCAGGAGCCAATAATTGCTCATAACTCTAACACACAGTCTGAGAATGTCAAACAGTAATCAGTAAGCACTGAAACAGTTAATCTTAAAAGCTGATTTTAATAGGTCTTGGTTTCTTTATTGATACTGCAGTCTAACTCTAATTTAGGTATATATAATTGATAAGTTATTCACCTGACAGTCAATACGGTTAATGTGCACTTGGTTTATTTGCTGAGTTAATCTGTCCAAAACAGGAAAATGGTTGCAAGCCAAGAGGATATGTACGGTATTGATGTATTCATCTAATAGTTTTTGAGGGCTTCAATAAAATAAGTTTTACCAAGTTAGAGTGTCGGTTCTTTAAGACACTAGCAAGGATGCATTTTGATTCCTACTTGTTTAGTAATGAAATTAACAAAGACCACTAAATTAAGTCTATTTTTCTAATGCATTTGAGATACAAAAATATGACTTTGATCTTATCAGATAGATGTGTTCAGAGCAGGAAATGTTACCAGCATTTTGAATAAACTGGAAGGCAGCCACACAAAACCATACAGCAGACGTGATTGTTTATTTAGCACCCAAGAAAGAGATGCAGCTTTCCCAGAAATGTTTTCAAGGTCAGTGAAAAAAAGCAAGGAAGAGTAAAAATCCCATGATCACTGAGTCTACATCCTGGCTGTCACAAGCACCACACCAGGCCCTTTCCTTGATGTCTGTTTTAAATAGGGTCAGATTTCTTGCTACAAATGCTTCCATTGAAAGCTACTCCAGTCCTTCTGCTCTCAAATAATTAGAAATCTTCTTAATAATCAAATAAAAGTCATCTATGGTGAGTTTTATCATTGTATTACTTTTTCATAAAAGCATTACCATACTTTTTGCTATTTGACTAGCATTATCATCGAGCTTAAATGTTTTCCTACCAGGCATTCCCATTCCCTCTGCATATATCCCACCAAACTCCAAGTCTTCTGTTCCACTGCCATAAAAATATATTTCATTTACCTGAGCATCTTATGCTTTCCCTTGTCTATTCTAGATTCAACTAATTCTTCTCAACATGGCTGAAGAGTCTTGCAGAAGTGGTCTCATCAGAAGAGAACGTAATATTGGTGTGCAGAGAGCTATGACAAACACAAAATGGAGTGGGGGATTTATAATCAGTATGGAAAAGAGGACTCTGATATTAAAGACTGAGAACTGCTATTCTGAACTAGCCAGATGCACATACATGTGGCTATAGCAGAAATCGCACAAGGAAGACAATTAAGAAAAGTAAACTCACGAAGTAAGCTATTGTATGACAAGTTCTCAAAAGCTCATCTTCTAGTTCTGCAGGTTTTTTTACTTAGGAAAAATCCTACCAAAAAAACCCTGATATAATTTAAAAGGGACAATGTGAAAGAGCCATGATTAGTGAGAGCAGAAATATGCAGTGATAGTCAGCATTAGAAGCTAACTAAAAAAGCTTGAAAGATTCTGCAATACAGGACCTCTCCATAATGTGCAAGTGCAGGAACAAAATGGAGGGAAAGAGCTTCATGGAGGAGACTGGGGAGGGGAAAAAGAACTAGCAGAGAACGTAGCACAGCTGGAGGCACAGGAGATCAGAATGAAGATACAGGAAAATGAATAGCACTACAAGATTTGGAGAGATTGACTCATTTTAATTTTGATTAAAACCCTTATAAAAAATTTCAAGCCATAATCTGTTAGTGATTATATATGTGGCCTTGGCTGATGGGCCAGTGGAGGAGTTACCTGATGTATGGCTTTAGCGTGAAATGTGACATTTTTAGTACATGTTATCGGCAGCGATCCATCACAGCATAATATGTAAGATTACCCACTAGAACCCAGTCTTTTTTCTTCAGGTGATTTTATTTATAGTTTGTGCAGACACAGATGTGGCAGTGAATCTAGACTAGCATTGGAAGAGTTGAACAAAATGAAGCACCTTCCCTCTGGATCATGCTTTGAGACAGAGAGGGTACTGTCAGTTGAACATCTCACATAGAAAAGCTACAGCGGGCTTTAAAGGGACACTTAGCTCCAGGACACTCCAGGTCTGGCTGTTTGCTCTGGTTTTGAGAGGGAGGGAGAATAGTAAGGGTTGGTGTTTCAAGGGAGGATAGCATTGCTTGTATTTAATTTATTTTGCTCTTTCTGATTGCTGTTTGGGAAGGAATGGCTTTGAACTCTTAACTGTATATTTTGTTTTTATCAGAGCACAGACCCACCCTGTCCTTTCTCACTCCCCTTTCCTTTCTCCTGCAGTCCTCACTTTACTGCTTTCTTCCTTCTCTCTTGCCTTTCATCTTCCACCCTGACAATAAACAGTCTGGAGCTGAATCCAGAGCATAGAAATGGCTCTGATTCCCTTCCCCTCCAATATGGTCCCAATAAAACTTTAAAATGGCATCCAGATCTTAGCTTAGGGTCTGCCTCTAGCAAAGAAGAAAGCAACACATCATGATTAGCCAAGAAGAGGGATTTTCCTTGAGAAATCTTCCACACTAAAGAAGGTGCTCTCATGTTAGCAGGAATGTTTTTGTATGAGGAAAAGAGCACTAGGAATGGAAGCAGCAGCATCTCGGGAAGAGGTGGAGCCTGTGCAGAAAGGATGATGAAGATGCTAAGGATTAAGAGCCTCATGATGCACCAGGTATTTATGTCAGTAATTCTCATTAGGTTTAATGTGAATAACAGTCACAAATCCCCTGGGGGCTGAGAGAAGAACAGATTCCCTAATGTTTCCGTGAGGAATACTTTGAAACCTTCATAAAACATTCATATTTGATGGAAAGGAAAACCTACTTGAATAAAACATGTTTACCACTATTATACAATTAGCAGTTGGTATTTTATCTAGTATTATCTTGAGTATAATGTATAACACACTTGTACTACCCTTATATATTGTTGGGTTAAGATTGCTTTACTTCATACTATTGGTTTGTTTATCTAACATTAACAGTTCATTTTACTGCAACCCCTAAGTGGAGCATTTTAACTAAGTAAGGCAGAATGAGCCCAACTTTACACAACAGTTTCTTTTTTCTTCCTCTAAGACCCTATTTCTGAATATGGCTTCAAAGACAGACATCTGTACCACAGAATTGCTGAGATCGAAGCTATTGTTGTTTAAGGTTTATTTTACTGCCTTAAAGAAGGTCAGAATTAGGTTGGGGTCTCTTGTTCTGGGCACTGAATAAATGCAGCAGACTTTCAGACGGCTAATTTTCTGACTACAAAGGTGTGTCCCAAGACACCTGATGTGCCCTAAGATATTTTACTTGGCTGCTTCAGAAGGCAAAATATCTCACAGGTTCTGTTCCTTATGTGACAGTCCTGGGGGGAGGCTCCTAATACACCAGAGCATGCATTAGATGCCTATGTTCAGGCAACTTAATCCCCCATCTTTAAAATGTCTGCTGCTTCCAGAATACATCCAGAGACATTTTGCTTGTGACTGCACACCCTCAATGTCCTTTGACTACAGAATGGCACAGGACATCCATAGAACAAGGCACACAGCTACTAAAAATGCTCAGGGTTGCATATATGCTCATACGGAAACAATTCATAGGAGAGCAAGAAAAGCAAGCTCTGCTCCATAAAAACTTTCCTCTCTCCCAATGCAATTATCTTCATACAATATTCCAAGTCAAACTCAGTATTCATTGTTGAGGAAATATACTTAGCATAAGTTATTTTTAACTCATGTGTGTGCATTTTAGAAATCTAGGATAAAATCTGTTAAAGTTCTTGTGCAGCTGGGTAAGTACAGGTGTGTGATCCCCAGTGTTTTATATACCTTCTAATGATTGCTGGCATTTCAACCATTGTAAAAATAAGAGTAGTACACACTTAAAGCTTACATATCATGAGTAAAATCTGCAACACTTCTTGAGGAAATGTTAAAATGTTCAACATCCATGTTCTCAACAAGTAAATACCACATTATAGGGCTGCATTATGACCAGATTATATCTATTAGTTACTGCTGTGCACCATGTAAATCTCCAGATTCCCCTGGGAAATGAGAAAAATCATTTCAGACTTCAATAACTAACAATCAGTTATTGCTCTGGGCAATAATAAAGCTGAATGCAATTACCTAAAGTGAAGTTAGCAGTGTAACAAATGAAATACAGATTTCTTTCTCTCCTAAAATAAATGTAGCATCTCCTCATCACACACTACTGCATGGTATAATAGGGTCTTCTAAACAGTGTTTTGTCTGAACAGCCTATTTGAGACTTGAAATATATGTAAGTAAAACTTATAAAAGTTACTTTTTATGATATCACTTGCATGATTACTGCTGGAAAAAGACTAATGGCTATGAAACTGCAGAAGTAAAGCAGTCATTCTAGGAAAACAGATTTCAAAACAAGATTCTCTGCTCCCAGTAGTACTCCTCTTTGCACAGTAAAGACAATTTACCCCAAACGGGAAATAGATAATTTCTGTTCATAAAATGCCTTTGATCAGATTTTTCTCAAAACATGTTAGAACTGTAAGTGCAGCATTTCAGTCTTCATACTTATCCTACTTCCTGTCACATTAATTTATTATTTATTCTGCTAACATGAAAATGTTCAGTCTGTCAAGGAGGAAAAAGTGTTTTTATTTTAAGCTGATTTTTAAAAGAAATGTTTGAGAACTGAAGTCCCTAGAAGCTAGAACTTTTCTCAACTTAGCACTGGATTGTATAATATAAAGGACATACATAAATGTTTGCAGGATGAGGGGGTTTGCATATAATTCTCTAATGAATAATATTTTCAGCAAGAATGAAGAGATTAGATACCGGATGAAAGAAAAATATGTACAAAGATATTAATAACTAAGAATATACTGTTTACAGCTATACTACCTTTTGCCTTATTTTGTAGGGTAAGTATTAATTCTCTATGCTGAAATATTGCTAATTAATTATTTGCATGTACTTTCTTTTTGTCACTACAGAATTCAATTATCCTGGAAAAGATTTCCCAGTAGAAAGTTAATCCTAATTTCTGATCTTCTGAGAAACCACCTTTTTATTTATAAATACAGATTGGGCTTGAACCAACAACATTCCAGTTATATCAAGCTACTCAAGACTTTTTTTACACCTAATATTGAAGAAATAGCTTCTTATTATGTAACTGGATGATTTTTTTTTATACTTTACCCTAAACTGGTGTTGACATCTTTCAGCAGCTCCTTGGAAGCTGATAACCCCTCTTTCAAACTGTGTGCACTATTTTGTTTTTGCAAGGTAGCTCATTGGTGTTACATGGAGCTCATTTTCAGACATCACAAGCAAAGAATATCTTTCTTCTTGTATATTTATATGGTGCATAGTTCAACATAGTATTATCAGTATTAGTAGTACATTTGCAAAATGTGTTGAAGCAATTTTAGTCAGATCTGGCTGCCCTTCATTTCAGTACATGCTCTATTGGAATTAAGATATTGAAAAGATGGCTCACTTTGGCTGTACTAATCATGAATATCCTTTTTAGATAATTTAGCTTATATTTAGATCATTCTGATAATTCTGATACAAATCTCATTTAAAAAAAAAATTTAAAACCATGCAGCCTCTAAAGCAAGGCAGCATCAAGAAAAACCCTGATATAGAGCAGCTGTGACAAAACACTACAGCATGAAGCTGCATCATTTCGGTTCAGTCTTGTCTCAGTTACCTGGAACTGCGTTTGGCAATTATTTGTAAGATTTGAGAAGTTTCAGCTTCTTACTACTCTAGTCTTACTCAACCCCTGCAAAACAAGGAGGAGAACGGGGATGCTGTCCATGAATGCTGTCCACCATTATGGGCTTAAGATTCATTGTCCAGCTCTGGGTCTAGTAACATTTAGATAGTTTCCACAGAGGAGAGTGATACTCACAAAGCCCTATTGCAGTGAAGGAGAATTAAGGAACTCATTACCATATGTCTTTGGACTCTTGGCCAGCCAGGAAACACGGGCTATGTCTGTACTTACTTTAGTGGTTTGAAGTGCTGACAGAGAAAGCAGCCACATTATTCTGGAATTCAGGCTGTGCAAAAATGCCATCTGCTCTTCCTCACAGGTGATGCCAGGATCTTTCTAGGAAGGATCCTTCTGTCTCGTGTCAATCATTACCAAAGGGAAAAGGTGCTGGGATGGGCAGCCTTGCCAGGCACAGCATGCCAGCCACACAGCGAGGGAGCTGGTGCCCACGTGGCTGCAGTGCAATTGCCATCTTCCCTCCCAACAGCAAAAAAGGACCAGCAGGAAACACAGCCCAGAAGACAGTGTTGAGGTTGCTCTCACACTTCAGTGGCCTGTAGCCACAACGCATCATATCAATTAGGCAAAGGCTGTCAAACTAAAAGACCTGCTCTCTAATTGTGAACTTGTTATTAGAATTATTAGGGGATTTTGGCAGTCCACTTGTGTTTGTGGGAAGAAATGGTAAAGCATAACTTTCTTAACAACAAAACAGTAGAGCACACATCAAAGATATTAACTAATAGATGGTGAACAAAAAAGGAGCTATTATTGAACATATACTTTTAATGAGGTTTTTGCAGGGAATGACAGCAGGCCACATGTCCTTTAAGATTTTTGCCAAAGGCCCAGCTAGGAATATAAGTTCATTTTTGACAAAAAATTAGAACAAAAAGGTTGGCAGATAGCAAATAACACTGAGAATAGCATTAATACAGTGGTAAGAATCGGTTGTTAATCTGGAACCATTAAACCATTTTTTAATGAAGCCAAACAAAGAATTACAACTGATGCTTAGAAAGGTGAGAAGCTTTATTCTGAAAAATAATGATTTGAAACTATTAAGGTCACTGCTCCCAAATGATTCAAGGCAGTTTGCCAAAGCAAAGATTTGACAAAGCACATCCTTAGTTGTTGGATATAAAACAATGTAATAAAGTAATGGCCAGGGTCAATGACATGCTTTAATTCTGAATTTGTCTGACTGGATCATTTTTTTCATAAGTTATGTCTTCTATCATATGTATTTTGGAAAGGATTTTGATAAATTAGACAAACCACAGGAGACCACTGTAAAAATTATGTGAGAGCTCAAGGGAATGCCTAGCATTAAGAAACCTCAGTAAAACTTCCCAACTCTCAGTAAGTATAGTTTGTTAAAAGGAGAGTTAGATTGTGGTCTGATTACAGTGTATAAGCACCTTCACAGAGAAAAGATGCAGAAGAGCCAATGGCTGAAAGAGGGAATCAAACAGATTCAAATGAGATATTAGAAACGGCTTCCTTTGGCTGTTATTTATTGGTTTTTTGATTTTAATTACCAATGAGATTAATCATGGGAACAAACCACAGCAGAAAAATGTCTGATTCTCCATTTCTGGATTTCCATTGCTCCTTTGCAGAATGTACAACACATTTTCTTCAGACTTGTGTCCCTATGATCAGCAACCCTCAGCACAACAGTGAGTTGGCAAGGATATACAGACTGTGAGATCTTTTCACTATAAATCTGGGGAATGTAGACACCATTGTACACCTGTCTGTGATGAACTAAACTTCCTCTGAAATACATGAAATTTGTCATGATGAGTGAGACAAACCTTTGCAGGAGCCATACTTACTTTGGTCTGAATTATTTAATCATTTAATTGAATGATCTTGTCAACTGTCCACAAAATTGACTGATTATATAAAAGTCTATCATTGTCCACATAAAACAAGAGAAGAAATATTTATAAGTAACCTCACCAACTAACTATAATCTAAATGCTACTCTAATGGCAGTAACCTTAAAGTAACAGAAAATCTGCTGTAAAAAAAAGAGATGAATGTCATATTTATCCCCTCAATATGCAAACCTATACATATCCAGAGTTTAACATACACTAAGATACAGAATTTCTGGTTAAATTATAAATTACTGTTAGGAAGGAAAAAAAGCAGGGCTCACCCATAAGGCACATCGCCCAGGAGCTGCAGGAGGCTGCAGAGCAGGAATTGGCCTCACCAGCAGGACCCAAATCCACAGCACCTGTCACGATGGGTGGAGCTGGGGAGATAACTGGGTCTACTGATCATCCCAGATAAGGCAAAGCAAGGAAGCAGGTCCACAGTCCGGAAGAGACTTCTTTTTTAACCTACTACTTGATTTTTTTTTTTTTACTTGGTGTCCTCTTCTTTCTTAGTTTTAGGAAGCAGCAAACAATTTCTCCTTATTTACACTCTCTGCAAGCAATGACTTTGTTTCCTTCTCTCATGTTATCTCTTTTCCAGGATGAAGAGTATTCATCAGTTTAATCTTCCTTTTTACAATAGCCAAATCTGATCATTCTTGTTACCCACCTCTGTAATGGTTTTAGGTTTTATGTGTCTTTCCTGAGACAGATGTAGTATTCAAGATGCATACTGTTGTATAGTAAGGGCTTCTGTTTTGTTCTGTTCTCTGTTCCTTTCTAAGTAACTCTGCTTATTTTATTTTGATTTTTTGACCTGTGCTAAGCATTGCTCCAATACTTTTAGATAACTATCTACAGTGACTTCAGGATTTCTTTCTTGACTGGTAATACAGACATAGAAAGACAATGAACTCTGCCAAAGGCTGATTCTAGGCACTTGCATTCGATCATCTGTGCTGCTAAATAGCTGCAAAGTCCCAAGCACAGAGTTGGCCCATGTGAGCCAGCTCTCTTCCAAGCTGTTCTCAAGTAGAGTTCAAGCTTCCTGAAGCACAAGTCATCATTTAACAATTACTAACAGGTAACTGGCATTGGTAGCTGGTAGCTGACACACTGTTCTAGAGGGTTAGACAGAGTATTATGATGGGCATGTGCTATGACCTCAGTGTTAAAGAAGAGTCCTGAGCAAAACTGACGTGCAGGTATGTTTAGATGACAAAAGGAAGATTAGGGAAAATGTGGGCCCATTGCTCAGAGAGACAGATGCTCTGGTTACATGGGACATGGTAAAGGCTGAGGTACTGAAGGATGCCTTTGGCTCACTCTTTACTAGCAAAATGAGACCAGAGACAAAGGGAAAAGGCCAGAGAAAGGAAAGGCTGGAGCACTTCTCCTCTTTCTACTTCATTAGAAACAAAGAGTAGATTTCAGGTCCCGCCCTTGCTAGGATAGGGCCCTAAGGATTCTGCTGTTGGATAACTGGGCGTATGACAAACAGCTCTCTGTTTATCCTGCTGATGTGTTCAACTCTGTATTAGCTAATGGAACAGTAGTGTATGAAGGGGAACAGTGCATACTTCACTTAAGGCACACATTTGGGATGGGGGAGAATTAAGTTCAAGTCCAGACTTAACAGAATACTTTATTATTTGTAAAGAGTAGGGGAGAATTCTGTGGGAAACTGAGGAGAACTGTATCAGTCTAGTAATTTGGGGCACTATCATGCAACACAGAGATTATGGATCCCAAATTATATTACAAATAATTTATAAAAGTGTAAATACATTTTTGTTTCCTGGATGACCACACTAATATTTGGAGGCAGAGCATTTGTTTGGTTAATTTTGTTATCACAAACCCTATATTCATTGTTTGAAGCTGAGCTTTTTGTTTGATTGTATAATCGATAACTATTCTGTTGATATCTTATGGGTTAGCTTTTTTTAAAAATGAACCAAAATAGCATCACAGTTATTTTTTCTATAATGAAATACATCATTGTAATTACCCAACTAAATCAGTAAATATGAAAAACTTCTTCCACAACACAGATGACAGTTGTTCAGGTATAAGAACTGTATGTATTACACAGAATAATATTTTCAAGTACTGTATCAGAAAAAATATCATATATTATAACATTATCAATTTTCAGTTGGTATTGGGATATGCTTATCTATCTATCTCTATATCTATATATATCTCTAAAATTATCATTTAGGTGGATGGGAATGTCAAAGTGTCCAAATTCAGTTCATAAGAACAGAAAATCTCTGCCATATAGGAAATCTGTTAATATCATGGAATATAAATAAGGGTTTCTTCCTTTTTTAATTCTGTAATGTCCCCAAACAGATTACAGCTTACCTCTGCCTTGTACCAGGACCTGTTCCAAAGACCTTTGAAGTTTCCAATTGACTCAATTGGCTTTGGATCTGGCCCTAAAGTAGTAAAACCTTTGAGAAATGTTTGTAGATAACCACTTAGTGCTGGCTTAAGGAAAGCAAAAGGAAATAAATTAAATGCATCTTCTAGTGACATAAGTCTCATGAAGATTTAACTAGGATAAGCACTTATTCCAGTTGGTGCACTGTCAATCTGAACAATGCAGACAAAAATAATAATTAAAACATAGCTTCATGCTGAGATGAAACTTTCAAGAGTGTCTACTGTGTTAAGCTTATGATTTTTCAGGGTTTGTATTTGCAAGCATAATTATGTCCCAGAGGCAACAGGAGCTAGTGCTTGTCAGTCCCCATTTACCCTCCGATAGGAGATTAATTTCTTTACACAGAAATTCAAAAGTTGATGTCAGAGCAATAATAATAATGTAAGCAAGTATTTTATTCTTTTAATCTGGAATGCATAATTTTATGGCATAGTTGTATAAATAATGAAAATATCACATCTACTTTAGACAATTAAGGGTAAACTGAAGGTAACATTTAATGTAGTATTGATTGACCATACCAACAAAATGACGGCAGACATCTGTATGGATGACAGCAGTTAGGAAAATGCTACCAAGTCTATCAATACAGATTAAGTACGGGTGGGATGGAGCAGACTTAATGGCTCAGAGTCCTGGTAATAGAATAGGGAGCCTTTCACCTCCAGCACACTGACTTGAGCCAGCCTAGGTCAGTCTGTCACTGAAAGTCATTACCATCAGATGGTTCAGTGAAATGAGTTTGTCCTAATGGCAGACTGTCTGTGTCACAAAATACACCATCTATCATGACTGACACCATGTTGAAATTTTCAGCTGGAAGGCTGGAAGGAAAGAGGATGGGCTCTACATTCCTTCTGTCTCTGCGGGAAGCATGAGTAAGGACAGTTATCTGGGGCTTTAGAAATCTTGAGGTTTTAGAAATGTTTGATTTTAGGGATGGTGGTGCCAACCACTAACCTGACACAGAGTGAGAGGAAGATACTTGTGCCGAAGAAATTGCAACTGAAATGTAAAACAAGACATGAACAAACAGGCAGAAATAGTAAATATGGGAGAAGCATGATAGGAGTTGGCTCAGCACACTAGCAGCATGAAGTTACACTAGCTATCCTACTGTAGGTCTCTTTTGGATGGATTTGAGAGTAACAGTGTCACATAGGGAAAGCAAAACAGGATTTGTTAAAAAAAAAAAAAAAAGTGGAGTGAAAGCCAGAATTCTACATTAGTCAGCGGTGAGAAACAAATATAAAAGCTAAGTGAAAACAAGACAGGATAGGACTAAAGAATTTCCAAATGAAGGCGAAGTGTGTACAGAGCAGGCGGAGAGATGGGAAACACTCGATAGATGCAAAGTGAGGACTTACATGGATAAAGGGATGAGCTAAGGCGATTATTTCTTTCAGCAGCAATTCTGGTTGAATATGAGAAGAGCAAGACTGTATCTGTCAAAGCCACTACATTGTTAGGAAGTGACAGGAGCATAAAGAGAGTTTTAGCTTTGTTGTTAGATGGGGAATACTGTACCTTTCAGAAGTTCTGGAGTAAGGTATTCCCTGAAAGATTTAATGATAGCCTGAACAGTAGTCCTGATCAAATAGCTGTTTTATTTGCAACATGCAGGCTACAGTTCTGGAGGAGAGAACGGGTAAAACTCTTATTCAGTGATGGCAAAATTAATAGAACAAAAATAATTAAGAACATTCTTTCACACCTTTGGGCTTAACCTTGTGGTTAGACATACAGAAGGAGACATCAGGTTAGACAGCAGACAAGTTGTTGCATTTTGGGGAGATAGTTTTCTGTATATTACTTTGTTCCAAGTTGACAACACAGATTAAAGATGTTGAACATCATTTTCCAACCTTTTGTCTAAAACTAACTAAACTCTAAAAACTGAGGAACTGCTTCTCAGAGCTTTGCAAAAGATAAATGAAGAAGTGTACTTTCAATGGGCTTAACTAACATTCTATTAAAAAAAATTCACAAATCATAAACTTGAAAACCACTGCATAGGAGAACAAAAAGGGACAGATTCTAGTCAAATTGTCCAAGTAAGCTGAAGATCTTGTGAAGAAATGAAAAATAGGAGAAAAACCAGAGAAAAAGTCACTGAAAACAGTTCCTGATACATTTTCTTCAAAAATTTGTGAGATAAAACCATGTAAGTTTAAAATACTTTTGGAGTTTTAAATTCATCTGCTCAAGGGATGTGAGTGTAGCAAGATCAATAAAAATTACTCTCTGATTGACATACCCTTCAGTTATAGTTACATAATAGTAATGGTATCCATCCTGTATTTATACCTGTAAGAGAGATTTCAAATATTTCAGGACATATATACTTCAGCCAAGCTGCTTCTTATCCCACCAATAGAAGCAAGTCTGTCTGTAGTACTTTGTATCATATAAATATAAACTGCCATTCGGAACAGTGGGAACGCCTTCTCTGCAGAAGAAACCTTGCAATGGGAAACTTTTTTCCCATTAAATGAAGATTAAAAATGAAGAAATGAAACTGTGAAACTAAAAATGGAGAAAACTTCTCAGGAATCCTTTTCATGAAATTGTAATTCCTTATGACTTCTTTATGGATTCAGTATTGAGGCTGCTGGGCATACACAAGTTTATTACTTAGAAGAATAACTTGGTGGTGAAATTAATACTATGATTAGGTGAAATTGTGTCCAATTTTGCTTACCACAATATAGAAAAGATATGCTATTGGAGAGTGTTCAAAGGAGGGCAATGAAATTGGTGAAGAGCCTTGAGGGGAAGCCGTATGAGGAGTGGCTGACGTCAGTTGGTCTGTTCAGCCTGAAGAAGAGGAGACTGAGAGAAGACCTTGTTGCAGTCTACTACTTCCTTGTGAGGGAAAGAGAAGGGCCAGGCACTGATCTCTTCTCTGTGGTGACAAGTGACAGGACGCAAGGGAATGGCCTGAAGTTGTGTCAGGAGAAGTACAGGTTGGATGTTAGAAAAAGGTGTTTTCCACAGAGGGTGGTTGGGCACTGGAACAGGCTCCCCAGGGAAGTGGTCACAGCACCAAAGCTGACAGAGTGCCAGAAGCTTTTGGACAATGCTCTCAGGAACATGGTGTGACTCTTGGAGATGGTCCTGTGCAGAGCCAGGAGTTGGACTTGATGATCCTTGTGGGTCCCTTCCAACTTGGCATATTCTGTGCTTCTGTGAAACTAGGTGAAACTGAACTAGAACCAGATGTACTTTGCTACTAGGACTCACACAGACAAATTCCTCAGCAGTGGTTTAGATAATACAAAATTAGATAATTCAAAATCATGTAACTGAAAACACAGATTCTGATATTTCTTCATATTTATTTACTTTGTGATTACACAGTCGAAATTCACGTATACCAGCTATTTGAATGTGATTGTTGTTTTGCACATAATGCTATATTCAAATATCCATGAACGTAATCATGACTTGGGTTTAATGGAATCATAATAAAACAATCAAGAAATCAAAACAAACTATTAAAATATTTGCCATGTATATGATTCCTGCTTACCATTAGGAGTGTGAATGAAATAAATTATTGTTCAAAATTCTGAACACAGAAGTTAGAAAAATCAGAGGAGGTGTTCACAGTGAATATGACAACACCAGTGCCAGAGAGCGACAAGATTGCTTGAGAAGAAAACGTAAGGTTGTGTTCAGTGAGCCGCCGTGTTCAAAGCAGCTAAAAACCCTTAGCGTGAAATTTCTTGGCAAAAAAAAATGTACAAGAACAATTTTGTGTTTCATCACTCAAAATCAGGACACGCTCTCTTTCTAGGAAAGCTGTATCATTTGAGCTATTTATTAAGCTTGCTACAGAAATGACTGGAGAAATCTCTGTGTTTTGGTATGCGTGCCAGACACAAACTGAGTAATCAACTTTCCTGTAGGCTCGCTCTCCACTCTGTATGTGTGTCACCTAGAAAGATGGAAAAGTTCAGCTGGGTACGGCTTTCACTTCCGAACTTGCAGAGGTAAACAAACGCAAATATTTCTTTTTCGTGTATCTTTCCTTACACGGGAGTGTTACACTTGCTTATCAAGTGCCATTTTGCGGGAACTAAGGCATGCACTAGCAATACTAATCAGTAAGCTATTCCAAGAGTCAGCGGCTTCCTTCTTGCACCAAAGTAAAGCAATTATCTGTTGCAGAGGACCTAGCATCATCTCAAGGTGGCAAAAAAACTACCTGATCAGGTTCATAATTTGCCATGTGTTATGTTTTTGTGACCTCAAACATAAGTTCCCACTGAAGTGGCTTGTGATGGTGATGACCGGGGACTGAAAACAGATGATCTTTATGCTCCCTTCCAATCCAAACCGTTCTGTGATATTAAGGTGTCTAATTGCTTCTCACTCCACATGTCTGGAGCAACAATTTGGACACAATTAGGAAATAGCGGAAAAAAGCGAGCAGAGAGCGTGAACGGAGTAGGCTGAAACACTCCACGTCTGAGCTTTCATCCTCCCCCAAAACCCCCTCCCCAGAAAACCCAACGAGACAACGCAGGACCGCTGGCACAGGAAGCCCTCCCGCCACCGCTTGTGCCGCGGGGCCGGGCAGGGCGGGCGGGACCGGGAGGCGGGGACGCTCGGGCAGGAGGCGGCGGGAGCCCGCTAGCACAGGAAGTCGTCCCGCCGAGAGAGGAGGGAGGAGGGAGGAGGCGGAGCTGTGTCTCTCGGCCCGAGGTACCGCGCCGCGTCCCGGGCAGAGCGAGGGCCCGCGGCCGGCGGCGCTGTCACGGCGCCC